>JAJEJO010004852.1:74610-91101 GCA_020662805.1 Glaucomys volans | reverse complement strand
G
Organism: Glaucomys volans; assembly: GCA_020662805.1. Classification (NCBI taxonomy): domain Eukaryota; kingdom Metazoa; phylum Chordata; class Mammalia; order Rodentia; family Sciuridae; genus Glaucomys; species Glaucomys volans. The sequence goes on along the minus strand of JAJEJO010004852.1, from coordinate 91,100 downwards.
AACACCTAAAAGCAGAGCTTAATAAAATGTATATTGTAGGAATGTACAACTTCTCATTGCTGTGTGATACATAAGTACCATAATCACAAGCCAGACAACATGGTATAGTGATACCTTGTAAAGACTTAATCCTTCTACAAATTCACTCGATAAACTCCCCCATTAAGGTTGATAAGAGTTACTGGAGAGACCAGCAATCAGAAGGGGAAGAGCATGTTGTTCGTTCTTACAATGAATAATTCTTGTTCCTAGACTTGAAAGTGAAGTGATTCTTCAATATGCACATGAGTGCAGGTGCATGCCTTACTGATAGAAGACATATTTGCTCCTGATTAAAGTCAAATGTAAAATAAGATGAAATTGCAATCACTTCTAAGAACAAGGGTCTTGGACTCCTTAGATTGCATGTAGTGCACAATCCTACAGTACATAGGTGTATTTGTCCTCTTTCTGTAGTTGGGAAAAATGCCTGAGAAAAACAACTTGGAAGAGGAAAGATTTATTCTGGCTCATAGTATTGGAGCTTTCAGTCCTTGGTCAGTTTGGCTTCATTTCTTTGGGCCTAAAGTGAGGCAGAGCATCATGGTGGAAGGGCATGACAAAGGAAAGCTGCTTACCTCATGGCTACCAGGAAACAAAGAAAGAGGTGGAAGGGTAAGAAGAGAGAAAGGGTCTGGAGGCAACTAATACTCTTCCTGTACATGTCCCTAGTGACCTACTTCTTCCAACTCAGCCCTACCTCCCACAGTTGCTACCAATTCCCAATAATGCCATCAAATTATTAACCTATTAATTCATTAGTCCACTGATAAAATTAGAGTTAACCTGATCCAATCATCTTCCCAAAGACCCCACCTCTGAACCCTGATACACTAGAGACCAAACTTTCAACACATAGCATTTCGACAATATTCCAGATCTAAACTATAACATTCAGTCTTCCCTAAATCATGGAATAGTAGGACCCAGGAGGATGATAATCTGAGGTAATGTGGAGTCCAAGAGCCACCCTACCTTTGTCTCCACCTCACTAGAGTTTTCCAGGGTTTCCTTGCTCTCCCTTAGCCATCCCTAGGGAAAATGAGGGAGGGAGGAGGGCAGAGATTACCCTAAGGCTCATGTTGGAATTGAACTGAATCTGAGGACTGCTATGGAACAACAGCAGGTTTAAACCATTTGCTCAGCTTTAGAATTAGTTGTTAATGTGGAAAAATATCAAAAGTTACCCAAGTAGCCAGGCACAGTGGCAAAGGCCTATAATCCCATTGGCTCAGAAGGCTGAGGCAGGAAGACTGCAAATTCAAAGACTGCTTCAGCAAAAGTAAGGTGCTAAGAAACTCAGTGAGACCCTGTCTCTAAGCAAAATATAAAAACAGGGCTGGGGATGTGGTTCAGTGGTCAAGTGCTCCTGAGTTCAATCTTTGATACCAAAAAAAAATTTTTTTAATTAAAAAGAAGGGTTGGACCTTCACTTGGAGCCTTGGAAATCTGAAAAAAAAAGAAAAAGAAAAAAAGAAAAAGACCACAGATTTGGATTCTGGGCTAAAATTGGCTACTTTCTAGTGTTCAGAGCTGTTTTGCCTGCCCTGGACCACACAGGAATCAGAAGGGGAGCACTGACAAGGGGAGTATGATGCACTATTTGTGTCCCCTTGAAATTTGTATGTTGAAGTCTGCTTCCTATCACTACAAAAAGTAACTGAGGTAATCAACTTATAAAGAGAAAATATTTATTTTAGCTCACAGTTTTGGAGGTCCCATTGTCAGCAATGGCAAAGAGAAGGAAAAGGGGACTGGGGTCTCTTAAGGGCATGTCCCCATTGAACTAAAGACCTCCCATTACACAGAATGTTCTAACAGCCCCACCACCTCTTTATTGTGCCACCCAGGGGAGCAAGCTTTTACCACATGAACCTTAGGGAGACATTCCAGACCCGAACTATAGCAAAAACCTAACCCCCAATGTGACTGTTTTTGGAGACTGGGATTCTAAAGAAGTATTAAGCTTTAAAAAGGTCATAAGAGTGGGGCCTGATCCAGTAGGATTAGTGTACTTATCAGAAGAGACCCCCGAAAGTTCACTCTCTGTCTTGCTCCCTCTTCAAGCAGAAAGAGAGCTCTCAGCAGAAACTGATTTGAGCAGAACCTTGATCTTGGTCTTCCAGCCTTCAGAACTGTGAGAAAATTAATTTCTGTTATTAAGCCATCCAGTCTATGGTACTTTATTATGGCAGCCCAAGAAGGCTGAGGCAGAGACCCTTTCCTATCTCTGCCTCTGACTCCAAGTCAGACCTGAGGTAAAATGGAGAGAACCAAGCATTTGGGAACTGGGTCCTGGTGCAAACTCTGCCACTTCCTGTGGTAGAGCTGTGTGGATGTGAGTTGGTCACTTTACCAGAAATTCCTTATCTCTTAAATTGGGAGAAAAGCAGGATAGAGAGATAACCAAAAATGTAGAATAACACCAACTAATATTTATTGCGCATAATATTTATTGCACTCCTGTGCCAGGAGTTGTTCTTCTAAGAACTTTATTTATTTAAGTCAGGTTCCCTAAGGTATAATATAGTAAAATACACCTTCTTACTATACAAGTCTATAAGTTCTGGCAAACAGTCATTTAACTGTCATTACAATCAAGAGAAAGAACCCTATGAAAGGAAGCCCTCCTTCTACTCCCAGTCCTGGACAACCATAATTTTTCTAGACCTATTGTTTTTGCCTTTTCTACAATATCATATAAATAAAATTACACACTCTTTTGATCTGGCTTCTTTCTTGGAGCTTTTATAATATCAATTCATTTCATCTTTGTAAAAATACTTTGGGATAAGTCTGATTATTGTAGAATGAATTGATATGGAGATGCTCTGGAAAAGCAAAAATAGTCATACAAACCTGAGGTATACTATCATTTGTGTTACCTGTATTATTATTATTTTATGGTACAATACAGAAAAAAATCAATCCTCAGTGGAAATTATGTGTTTAATTTTCCTTACTTGTTCACCTAGAATCCAAGTATTGGGAAATACTGATGACAACTCTATGACCTTTCCCTTTAACACAGATGACAATTTGCCTTATTCTGGCAGAATAGAGATTTAATTATGAAAGAAAGCATTTGAAAAAATATTGTTAGCCATAAGGTCCAACATGTCCTCTCATTGACTAATCCAAAAATACTTGGCCTTGAAGTTACTAAGTCATTACCCTATGCCTCTGACCAGATTGTTACTATAAATAGGAAAAGACAAGGAAAGATGTTCTATGCTGTAAATATCAGAAAGTTTAGGAGTAGCAATAATCAATTCCTAAACTATAATCAATTCCTAATCCATGAGAGACGGTGACCAGGCTGATATCAGCGTTCTTACTGGCCCACCACAGACTGTGTTCACTCAGGAGTGATAGGCAAGGCAGAAAGGACTGAGTTTCTTCTCACGAAGTTTCCCCTGGTTCAGTAGTCACAGCTCCAGAACTGCCTTCCCACTTCATAATAGGATTCTCATCTTTCTGGACTGGTCACAAGTTGCCCACAGACTGACACAATGGTTCTAGGTTCTTCGCCAAGGGGAAGATTTTGTGGACATTGTTTCTAGCTCCTGTTTTTAATCTTCTATTACAAATGCAACACGTGATAAATAAGTCAATATGGTCCAGCTATCCCTTAAAGTTTACAGAGTTCATGAATTTTTAAGGAACAGATCAGGAGAAACTGCTAAAATGGAGCAGTCAGGCATGGGGTGTGATAAGGAGGTCTAGGAGCCCTTTCAATATTTAATGCGGCCAAAAGCTTCTGACAACTAATCATCTCTTAATGGGGTTTGCCCTTTGGCCTGCATGTTGCCAAGGGAGTAAAATGTTTGGCTTCCAAACAAGTTATCACTCACTCATTGAGTAAATACCACAAGCTGAAAGCCGCCTTCCAGGCATTATTTGTCTTTGCTAGTGAGTAGTTACTTGTTTTTAAATCAACAGTGGTTTCGGAGCCAGTGGGACCTTTGCATTGGGTGTGCAGAGAGGCTCCTGCCTAGGGATGTGCCTCTTGTAAACAGACTCCGAGCTGGGGATGGGGAGTGACTGTTGGGAGGAAAAGCATGATGGGGGATATAAAGAGACAAACTGGGCAAGGTGAAATGCAGCATTTGAACTGGGAACGTACAAGTGAGATTTGAGAGGGGATTGGAAGAGAGAGGGCAGTAGGAGTGGGCTGGGAGGGGCAATACAGATGCAGGTAAAAAGAGGCAGTGAGGAGGGAACCAGGGGATGATTGGGTGCATTTTGTGCACCAACAGAAGGGGAAGAGCTGAGCTTGTCACCTCCTCTTTTGTCTCCCAGTTTCCCTGGAAAATGAGCTATGCATTCCTCATTAACTTGTCCCAGACACAAAGATGCATTTTATATTTGAAATAAATAAATAACAAAAACTAAGAAAGAACCTAGATTGTCAGCATATATAGTGGGAAGATAAAGATCCTTCTTCAGTTCTGTTGGTCACCAAGTCATATTTACGCCTGCTCAGCAAGCTTCCAAACCCTTTTTCTGATGTAGAAAAAGAAATTGCATGTTAAGACACTGGGAATTTTTCACAATTTACGACCTAATGATCAAAGAGTGAGTACTTTGAGTTTCTTGGGTAAGAAATAAATTTCATAGTTACACTGATTAGATGTGTCCACTTTGATTTTAAAATAATGAAGTCATTGATTTCTAATTCAAGGCAGTTTTACCAGGGGCCTTTTAGTTTTTTTTTTTTTTTTGAGAATTTATTATCTTGAAATAGTTTTCAAACAGGTAAATATAAAGGATACTTGGGCCCTTGTATTTTAACTAGAACACAGTTGTTATTTTTGTTTTTAACCGGATCATCCTATACATAATCGTTCCAAAAATCATGAGGTGTCATGGAAATAAACATTAAGGACTAAAAGAACAGTTCTTGATGTTTTTAAAAACAGAATCCATTATTTATCTTAGCTTGATTTATTTTAGGTCCTATGGAATTTCTTTTTGCCCTTTGACCTCAGACATTGTTCTCATTTGCGTTGCTGGTTTACCCAAGTTTCAGTGATGAGCAGCCCTAATGGTCAATAATGGTGGAGTCTTTCTTAGCCCCCACTGGTTTAACTTCCTTTTGTAGTTTCTCCCCCTTTTCTCCAGGCTCAGAAGAAATGGGATATGAATCACCATCTTGGTATAAACACTCCCACATTATGAAGTCTTCCTAGACTCTGTTCCCAGATTGACTAGTCCCAGGTCTATACCATGGACAGACCCTCTGTCCATGATGTACCAATATCCATTTGTACAGATGGCAAGTCAAGGAATGGGGTTTCTTGTGCAACTTAGAAAGCCCTTGCACACCATGTGAATCCCAGTAGTTTTAGTTACATTTTAAGAGATTATGAATTTAATTAAATGGCAAGACTGTTTCCATCCAAGATTTGGTTCGATCAGGAGTTTAGAGAAGTGATTGGAGAATGGATAGGGAGTTAGTGAAGGCTGATCTCCTTGAAATAACATACTGAGAACTCCTTTCCAAATGGCAATACTTGAAAGAGACCCACTTGAAGATGTGGTTTGCTTACCAACCAACCACCTCATTCCCTACCAGACATAACTGATTAGCATCCATTGCTCTTGAGGCAGGGAACCCTTAGCAGAAGGGAATGCCTGCTTTATTCCCAGGGTTACACCAAGGCACTAGAATGGTCACTGAGCTGTAGCAGGGGATTTTCCTTGAAATGGTGGTTTTTGAACCTGCCTTTCAGAGATCTCTGGGTAGTAAGGGGAAAGGTCAGGAAAGTAAACCTTCCAAGTGCACATGCAAGTTCCCACTGGGTAAGAATCCACCACTAGGCTTGCTGGCTGACCACAAAGCATGTGTTAGAGACTGGAGAATGTAGAAAGGCAGAGTGACCCATCAAAATGAATAGTGTTCAATGGTGTTATCACTTGAATGTGAGTTGTCACCCAAAAAAGCATTTGTGAGACAATGCAAGAAGATTCAGAGGAGAAATGATTGGGCTGTGAGAATCTTAACCTAATCAGTGAATTTCTTCCTGATGGGATTAACTGGGTGGAAACTGGAGGCAGGTGGGGTGTGGCTGGAGGGAGTGGTTCATTGGGATCATGGTTATGGGGTATATATTTTGTATCTGGAGAGTGAGTCTCTCTCTGCTTCCTGACGATGCATGCTGCTTCCCTCTGCCCACACTCTTCCGTCATAATGTTCTGCCTGACCTCAAGCCCCAAGGAATGAGGCTGGCCTCTTATGGAGTAAGACCTCTGAAACTGTGAGCCCTCAAATAAACTTTTCCTCCTGTGCTGGTCAGGTCATTTAGTCACAGCAGCAAAAAAGCTGATTAAAACAAGTGGGTTTGAAGTAAACTACTGAAATTCTCTGAACATTAGGTATATTATTAGTAATATCTAGGCAAGACAACATCTACTCCAGAGGATAGCAAGTGAGATGATTGAGTGGAAATTCTTTGTAAGAGGTGAGGTACCATATGTTGATGGATAATTTCAGACACAGAGTGATTGTGGGTGATTACAGAACCATAGTGTTTTGTGCTAGAAGTAACCCTTCACATTTGACAATAAAGATATCAGTCAGACCTAAGAGAACTTTCTCCCAACCTGGTTTAACAGCACAGCAAGAACTAGAAATGTAGTCTCTTGGGTTGAAGAATTGCAAGTCCACCTCAACTCCCCAGCTAACTGGATTTCCCATCTTGCATTAGTTCAATCTGGTTAGTTCAGTTACTAGCACGGAGCCCACTTCAGCTGGCCACCCCAGAGCCCCAGAGGCACCTTCACTTCTTGAACAACCACGGGCAGAAATTCTGACTCCCAGTGTCATTTGAGATCACATTCCATCTCACAAATATTTAAGCAAGGATGCAAAGGCAAGTCGCCAAGTAGTACAACACAAAACAAACATCTCATTGTGTGTTTTGCTGCTCAGGGCATGATTTTGTGTGGCCCAAAAGCTGTCAAGTGTCTGCAGCAAGAATGTGATTGCCATTATAACAATGGTGACTTTTTTGGAGGGATAAGGGGAATCCTACTCTTGTGACATGCTCCAAAATCCTAAGGAAAGGATTGCAAAAGAAATGTTCAAAACGGGTTCTAAACGGGTTGAGAAAACTTGTGAACCCTGCCTGAACTTTTATTAGATTGTCCCACCACTCACCCGTTTGACATCAGAACAAGGAAAGCATTATTTATAACAGCATGTGTGAAATCCCAGAAGAGATTCTTGAAAGAATTAAAGTGAAAAATCTGTCCCAAAGAGGCTACAACAGAAAATAAATGATCAGATGGGAAAACGTGTAAATCAAAATGTGGGTTTTTTTTTTTTTTTTTTCTTTCTGTCCTTTAAGGGAAACAGAAGTTTTTCTTTGGCCATTAGTGACACAGGGCAAAGCATTTGGTACACGAGGTGCTACAATCAAAGGAGCCACGTGGTCACTGCCAAGTGAAAAGTACAGGAGAGTCACATGTGTTGATTCTTCCCCTTATTGTCTGAAGAATGTCTGCTGCCCATGGAGGAAATAAGAAAATAAAGGTTCTGGAGAAGAAACCAACACCTTGAAAGCATTTGGTGCATAAGATTTATAAAGCACTTTAACAAAGGACTGCTTGAATATATACCTCATGATTACATGATGGAGTATATATTGTTACCCATGGTTTATAGTTGGAGAAATGAGATCACAGAGAGAAACTCAGGTTCCAATAGCACAACCAGCTGTTTCCTCCTTGGGTAACCTCAGTGAGCTGCCAAGCCTCTCTCATGCCACTCTCCTGTATTCATGAAAGCAGATGGATCAGTGGATAGATGTTTAGTAAACAATGTAAAGTTCTCCAAGTACATTTCAGAGAGAGGCGAGGAAACTGGACATGCTGTATCCCAGAGATTATAGTCTTTGAGAATGAGTGTGCTGTAGCACCCAGACTTTCCTGCCATTTAGGCTGAGGTGTATTCAGGTCTGCCGAGTGGCGAAGCTAGTTCATACTGGCCACAGAGAAGTTCTCTCCTTGCTGCTATTGTGTGGTGGCCCAGGTCCTGGTGGGATCATTCTGTCCTGTACCATGAGTTCTTTTGAGCATCTGGAAATGCTGCATCATGCATACATATGCACAGCTTCCCTTTGCCAAAGTCCCAAGCACTCACAGGTAACAGGGCTGTGAACAGAAAGGATATTCATCACCCACATCCTTTTTGGTTGACCAGCCTGTGTCATGCTGGTCATGGTTTGAATATTGACTCTAAGGGGAATTGTTGCCACCACCTTCAGATATGCCAGGTGGGTCCATGAGAGAAACATGTGCCATTGAACACCAAGTCCCTGCTGCTGTCAGGGGAAGAAGGAGCAAGGCAAACACACTGATAAGAAGCCAACTTGGCCTTTGTGAGCTTTGGGTTTATTAAGAGTTGAACAGAAAAGTATGGGCTATCTTAATTCCAGCCAGTAAGTTATGTCTCTCCTTGGCCTTTGGACCCATTATATGGAGAATGGGGTGGAAACTCCTCCTTTCATACTGTCATGCTTTCTTTGATGCCAAGAGCATCATTTGAAATTACTAAGCTTATTGGATGCCTTTGGCACTTCAGCTCCTTGGACTGGGGTACAAGTGCATTTTTTTAAGCACCATTCATTCATTTCCTTCTATTATAATAGGTCATGAATAGATATTGAGAATCAGAAATGGGCAGAAACCCTGTGGCATTAGTCTAAAAACTTGGGGGTTGAGAGCTGTCATTGAGGTCGCATTCCTGCTGTAGAATAACTCACCCCCACCTGCTGTCAATTATCTATGTGTCCTGAAGCTGGCACTACTGGGAGGTGGGTGCAGGATGAGAAACAGGACCTACGGGCCACAGGCCACAGGCCACAGGCCATTGTGCAGGAATCAGTTCAGGACTTTAAAATCAGACAGCCCTGATGTGCTCTAAACCTGAATATGAAATTCTTTACTTTTCTCCATGAAGTAGGAAATCTAAAATAAGTCTCCCTGTCAAACAAGCAACCTGTACCTCAGTCACCTTTTCTGTAAAATGGGAATCATTGCCATTGTGGCCACTGGTAGACTGTGATGAAGAGGTATTAGTCAACACTGTGCATAATGTAATACCTCAAAGTGGAAGGGAGCCTTGTCGTTGGAAGTTCAGACACTGATAAGTAGCATTTGGGAAGCAGAAACCCTTATTTGTTATCCTGACCAAAGTTATCTCCTTCCTTCCTTCCTTCCTTCCTTCCTTCCTTCCTTCCTTCCTTCCTTCTTTCCTTCCTTCCTTCCTTCCTTTCTTTCTTTCTCTTTCTTTCTTTCTTTCTTTCTTTCTTTCTTTCTTTCTTTCTTTCTTCTTTCTTTCTTTCTTCTTTCTTTCTTCTTTCTTTCTTTCTTTCTTTCTTTCTTTCTTTCTTTCTTTTTCTTTCTTTCTTTCTTTTTCTTCTTTCAGGCTGGGGTTTGAACAAGGGCCTTATACATGCTATGCAAGAGCTCTACCATTTAGCTAAGATCCTCAGCCTTGAAAGTTATCTCACTAATTAGAAGACTGAGCTATCCTCTTACAGAAAGTACATGTGTGTTTTTCATGCAGGGTGAACATCCACCTAATCATAATCTCTGCTCTTGTCTGATTTTAAGAAAAAGATAGTTGCAAATAATATGAAAAAAAAATGTTTTCACCATTCTTCACCTTTTGCTCTGTTGCTTGAGAAAATTGTATATCCCTTATGTATTTATAAACAGTTAAAGTTAATAAAAACAAGTAAGGAAAAAAGAAAAGTCTCCTCACAGTTCCTCTACACATGTGCTTCCAGGGTGACTGATGCTCCTTGTTGATCCCTTTCCTGCCAGGTCGGTGGCCACACAATGCTGCCCATTCGCTGGATGCCTCCAGAGAGCATCATGTACAGGAAATTCACCACAGAAAGTGATGTCTGGAGCCTGGGTGTCGTGTTGTGGGAGATCTTCACTTATGGCAAACAACCCTGGTACCAGCTGTCAAACAATGAGGTTTGTTGTGATTCAGGAGATCCCGCCTCTCCAAGCTAAAATCTCCAGGACATCCCTTTGTTGGAGGCCTTCTCTTGGACTGAAATTAGGGCTTGAGCTTACATGGTTCTGTTAGGGGAAGCAAAACTTCCCAAATAACTTGCTATGTACCTAAATGCCATGATGGCACTAAGGAATCACTTTGTGTTGTTCACGTAATAAAGTAATAGCAGATGTAGCATTCCAGTACCCTTAGAGTCCAGTGAGACTTTTGGTATTCCTCCAAGGAAGCTGCAAAGTTCTTTCCTTTTTGCACATTTCACTAGAACATTCACTATTAGTGAAAAACTCAAGCATTTCATTTTCCTATTTTTATTATTTTGCAAATATAGTCATCCCTTGGTATTTGTGAGGAATTGGTTCCAGGAATTATCATGAATACCCAAATTTAGAATTCTCAAATCCCTTAAATAGAATATAGTACTTGCATATAACCTATGCACATCTTACCATATATTTTGCCATATATTTTAAGTTATCTCCAGATTGTTTAGAGTACCTAATACAAATGCAAATGCAATGTGAAGAGTTGTTGCATTGTATTGTTTAGGAAATTATAACAAGGAAATGTATGTACATGTTCAGTACAGATGTGATTTTTTTTCCAAATATTTTTGATCTGCAGCTGGTTAAATCCACAGACATGGAACCACAGATATGGAGAGCTGGCATCTGTATCAGACTTCTCACATCTTTCTCAGATCCATGTCTGTCTTTTAAAGCCAGCTCCATTATCCAACATGTCTGTTGATTTCTGTAGCCTGTCAGTCAACACCTTCACACAGAGTGATTTGGGTTCCATATCAGTCCAGCTTGAGGAGCATTTCACATAAATAAATAATTTCTCTACCAGTTTTCCAAAAATGGATATAAACCAATCTAGTTTATCATGCTGTAAATCAACCCATACTAATTGCTGCCTTCCTTCTGAAAAAAATAAACAGTGACTGGACTTATTAAAACAAAAAACACCATCTCTCTTGAGAAGTTAGGAAGGATAGAGGGGAGGTGGGATAGAGAGAAATTGGGTAATGTGAATAATAATGGTAAGTTGGGTATGGTGAAATCATTGTCATCAAATAATATTAAGTATATAATTTTATATACTTTTAATGGGAAGAGAGTATTTCCAAGGGTCCCAATTCAAAGATGTGATCAATGTTTAGGAAGATGGAAATGCTAATTATCTGATTTGATCACTACACATTATAGATGTGTATCAAGTTATGTTCTATGCCATAAAAAGTTACAATTATTATATGTGAACCCTTTTAAAAATTAAGAAAAAATAGGAGTCTTCCCTCTTGACACACATTTCTTTCATCTGCACGGCTTTTTCTCCTGTCTGATCCTGTCTTTGATTTCCATCCAGGTGATAGAATGCATCACTCAGGGCCGAGTCCTGCAGCGACCTCGCACGTGCCCCCAGGAGGTGTACGAGCTGATGCTGGGGTGCTGGCAGCGAGAGCCCCATATGAGGAAGAACATCAAGGGCATACACACCCTCCTTCAGAACTTGGCCAAGGCATCTCCTGTCTACCTGGATATTCTAGGCTAAGGCCTTTTCCCCAGACCGATCCTTCCCAACGCACTCCTCAGACGGGCTGAGAGGATGAACATCTCTTAACTGCCGCTGGATGCCATGACACTGCTGTCCTGCACTGACAGTATTAACAAGACTCCGAGGCGCTTTCAGAGGGAAGCGACGTGTACTTCTCCATCCACAGACACAGTATCGACTTCTTTTTGGCATTATCTCCTTCTCTCTTTCCATCTCCCTTGATTTGTTCCTTTCTTTCTTTTCCTTTTCTTTTTCTTTTCTACCTTTTTTTTTTTGTCTTCCCTGCTTCACAGTCTAACCTCTTTTTAATCAAATCTGGCTTCTGCATTACTATTAACTCTGCATAGACAAAGGCCTTAACAAACCTAATTTGTTATATCAGCAGACACTCCAGTTTGCCCACCACAACTAATAATGCCTTGTTGAATTCCTGCCTTTGATGTGGATGAAAAAAGGGAAAACAAATATTTGACTTAAACTTTGTCACTTCTGCTGTACAGACATCGAGAGTTTCTATGGATTTACTTCTATTTATTTATTATTATTAATCTTCTTATTGTTTTTGGATGGCTTAAGCCTGTGTATGAAGAGGAAAACCTGTGTTCAATCCAGGAAAACTTTATCTATGGGAGATTAAAACCAGAGAGAGAGAGAAGATTCACTATAAACCACAGTATGGGAGAAACAAAGACAACCATTGGGATCAGCTGGCATCAGTCCCTACCTAGGAAAACTCCAGCAACTGTCAGCTGGGAAGAACATATTCGGCATCTTCCCCTGAGGACCTTTTTGAGGAGTAAAAAGACTGTTGAACTCTGTGCCATGGACTAGTCTTTTCCCATCACCAGAAACACTAGTGTGCAGTAGAGAGAAAAGATGGCTACTGTAGTACACAAGGTGGCACACCATATGCTCAAACGGTCTTGTTTTGGTTGGTCATGGTGATAGCACTGGTGTGTTTCTCAAGTGCTATCTACTGAGCCTTTGTCAAACTGAGTTGAAAAGAGGTGGATTCTTGTCCAGAGATCATTTCAGGGTCAGGTGGGAAAGCCAAGGACTCGGAAAAGATAGGACAAGCTCTCAATTTGGAGGCAAGTTTCTCTTATATTGAACTTTTCAGATAGCACCTCCTTCTGACCCCTGCCCTTCACTCCCACCTGTCCTTTTAACTGTGCAAGCAAAATTGTGCATGGTCTTCGTCGATTAATACCTTGTGTGCAGAAACTACCGCTCCAGATATCGTGCCCCTGGTAGGTAGAGCAGATCCATAAAAGGTATGACATATTAATTAAGGGAAGCTAATGGAGTTCATTAGCTGAGAATAAATGTCTCTGCACTGTATGGTTGGTAGTGATGGGTTTTACCCAATATGGACCCTGAAGCCTGGATATCTTCATCCATGTTGAACCCACGGGATTGTGGGATGGATAGAATCCATCCCAGAGGGAAAGGAAACCTCACCTGGGGACATCATATGCATTCATGTTCAGTGTACACAGGCAATGTTTCTTGCTCTGGGCTCTGGTTGGGAGAGTGGTTTCATTCCAAATGTATTCCATTGTCAGTATGCTGTTTTGTTTCTTCACTCCATTAAAAAAAAAAAAAAAAAGGTAAAACTAAAAATATTTGGCACAGCATGCCAATAGGAGGCTGTGCCCAGACAGAGTATTGGAGGTATACCTCTGGGCACAGTTACTGGTTTTGCAAAGATAGTGTAAATTTAAATAGAAATTTACAGTTATTTGGATAGTCAGTTATACCAAGGGAAAAAATTATTTCTGTTCCTCAAGAAAACTTGCTACCCTCTGTGAGGGGAATTTTGCTAAACTTGACATCTTTATAACACGAGCCAGATTGAAAGGGAGTGATTTTAATTCATCTTAGGTTGTTTTATTTAGTTTTTGTTTCTGAAGGTGCAAGAGCTCTGTTTAGGTTTCACTTGTGCCCATTAATTACTGGAGCACCTTATTTTTCCATTATAGGCTTTGAAAGCCAATGCTCGAAAACTTTAAAAGTGTAAATTATCAGAGAACAAAAGGAAATCCAGTAGCATCTGTGGTCAAGTGAGGGGGTTGGACAAGATGAACCTTTTAGCCCTTTGGGTTCTGTGCTGGCCTATTAAATATCAGAGTTAAATTGTTTGTTCTCTTTGTCAGTGAAAACAAACCCCTCCAGAATACACAAAATAATATAATGAAAGCCATATCTTCATGATATATACACACATGTATATATCACGTTAAGGACCCATGGTACTGTTAAAATACTGTGGAACTCTGTGAAGCAGTAAGGAAGGGGCAGATTTGTACAAACTCTTCTAGATTCCATCAGCAATGACCTGAAAACCTACAAAGGTTTGTCACTCTGTGTGTCTGGCCAGCTGCTCTGGGAGAAAAAGCTGCAACTTATTCATTTTAGTTTAACAGAAAGCCAAGGAAATAGTACTTTAAGAGATCAAATTCAAGGAGGGCCGTGTAGTTTTATAGCTAAGATTTGTTTAATGCAGATGAAAAGATGGGAGCATTCCATTCCATTTTTGTGTTTTCCTCTGAAGGAATAAAAGCAAAAAAAAAAAAAAATCCTTACACCTCTGACAAGTCCCTCAAGGTCTTGAAACAAAAGGTTCTATGCAAGTATGAAGTTTTATAGTTATTTATACTGCTTGTAATTATTATTTCCTCTGTTGTCTCAAGAGTGTGTGCTGATTTCAGAGATGTCTCACATTGAATGAATATCAGATTGTTTTTAAAATAGTTGATGAGCTATGAATATTTTAAAATATTCATCATTATTCCTCTACAACACCCTTTCTCATGGTCTTCTAATTTTTAGAAAAGCAGCATCCTGGTTCTGAAATGTACTGGTTATCAAATATGGCCTGCCATTCAATATGTTAAAAACTATAACAATAGCAGTGACAAACCTAATTCTCTAACTCCAACCCAGTCTGACAGTCATCTCCACTTACAAAGTGTGTAAGTTTTCCAAACACTTTTTGCATGTGTTTGCAAATTATTCCTATTTTTTATATGTGAGGAAATTGAGACTCAGAGAAGCTCAGAGGCATGCTGAGGTCTCCTGTCTAGCTTGCAGCACCAATAGGCCTTCATTCAAGTACTCTGACTTTATAAGTTCATGATTATGTCCACTAGAGACTCTTATATACCAACAAGCAGTTCAGGAAAGAAAGCATGCTAACAAATTCATGAAGTAGGATATGAAAGGAAATACAAGAGATGGCAAACATCTGAGACATTGTGATGTATGATCATGCTCTTAGCTTCAGCTTAATCTTTGTACACTGAACCAATGTCATAATCAGGCTTATTTAGAAAACTCTTTGAACTATGCTATCAAGGATTATATCAGAATTCATATTATACATGTGTTCACATCAGCACTACCTGTGGTATTTTCATGTATTTATATATGTGTTATAAATACTGGATTTATACATATACAAATGCACATACATAGTATGTTTGTGTGTTTATGTATAAATATATAGGCACATGGTAATAGAGATAATTATAAGTAGGGTGCAGTATGAATAATTTGCTTAAAATCTGCTAAATAACCAAAACTTTTTAATGTCATGTTGCAGTTAATGCTTCCATTCTCCATGTGGGTAGGACTACATCACACTTCTCAACTCTGTGCAGTACCGCATGGGAGGAAGACATACTTAAGATAATGTGCTTCCCAAAACAACTGAATAAAAGCCATCCCACTGCATTGAGTCCTTTCTCTGGCTCTTTTTAAAGGAAAATGCAGATTGAACTAGATCTCTTTTTATAAAAGCCCAGAAAAGGAAAATCGATTTTCTTTTGTCTTTTTGCACATTTGCATTATGCTCACTTTGTCCCACTGTGACCCTTTCACAGTTATGTCAGAGTCCAAGCATTCCAGATGTAAAGTGGAATGTTGGGAGACCCCTGTCGTGAAGGCCAATGGTGAGAAGTCCAAGAGATTCCACAGGGAGATGAGCAACCCTTAGGAACTCCCACATCTGAGTGTAAATGTACCAACCAACCATGGAGAGTGCTGTCCTTTGCAAAGCATCACCACACATGATTCCTAGTCAAGAATGGGCTTTCTTTTTTTTTCGTAATCTTTCTTTTTTGCAAATTGGACAGCCTATAATACCGATAACATTGTATCTAATCTAAAAAATGACTGCCTATACACACATACCCTTGATTCCTCTTGCTTCCCCATTCTTTTCTTCCCTATTTTTCCTCCCTTATTTGAGGACTTTTATTTTCAGTGTTGATCTTGGTTTGGCCCTACGTTACTATTACAGGAAATCTCCTGGGAGGAATGGCTAGTGACCCAACTCGCCAAAGGTCAAAGTGAGCAATTAAAGTCAGTTCTTCACAATGTATTATGGAATGTAGAGACTCAGGTTGTGATAGCTAGTACATGAATTTCAAATGTTATTCTAAGGAACTGGGAGTAGGAAGGATTCATAGTTTAAAATGACAGTGCAGGAAAGGGTATTTTGTTGTTATCAGGACTATAATGAATCACTGCTGCTTGAGGCAAAGTTTCTTGAATATCCTTAATTTCTGTATCCCCCCTTTAGCTTTTATTTATTTACTTATGTATTTATTTATTTACTTGTATATTTATTTATACAGTTTTGCTCCATTCATCACAAACAGAAGCAAAGCAAAAAACTATATATACATATATATATTTTGCAGGTAAAACACTGTGAATCTCACAACAACCAAGCAACTATTTTGCCATCTTAACATACGTCTCAGGAGACGAAATGGGAAAAAATGGGAATGTCATTTTTTAGTCTATGCGTTCTAGGCCAGGTCTGTGTTTATTTTATTTTTTGGTCAGTGCA
>JAJEJO010004852.1:2884-69610 GCA_020662805.1 Glaucomys volans | reverse complement strand
ATATATATATATATATATATATATATATATATGTATATATATATATGTAACTTATATAGAGGGAAGTTTTATTTTAGCTCATAGTTTCAGAGATTTAGTCCACGGTCTCTTGGCTTTGTTTTCTTGGGCCTGTTGTGGCATACTACATTATGGTAGAGGCATGGGGTGGTTTACCTCATGGCAGCTGGAAAGTAAAAAGAGAGACAAGAAGGGGCTAGAATTCCAATATTCCCTCTAAAGGCACAATCCCTAGGGACCTAATTTCCTTCCACAAGGTCCTGCCACCTAAAAGTTTCAGTTAATATAAGTAAAATCATGTATTAACTCATTCAATTCTCAAACCCTGTGAGATTGAAGAACACAGGGGCCTAGCTCCAGGCAGCTGGCAGAAATGCAGGTATCTGATTGCATGAGGGAGCACTCCAATAAGGGCCTTAGCTGGTCATCTGACTTGGTTTAGGATCTGATCTCCAAGTCACCTAATGACAGGTAGGAAGCAGTTCAGTGGCCTAGGAATTAGGTTATCAGTAGGAACAAAAGCCAACATTCAAGGTTCAAGGACACTAGACAGTCTGTGGGAAATTGAACTTGGAGTGTGAGGTAGGACTTTAACCATTAGTGACAGAGTAAAAGTTTGGCCACTAAGCTGAAGTCCAAATCAAGTCAGAGCTTCTGGCAAGTTCTTGTTTATGCTTTCCTAGGGTCCTGTTCCTAATTCCACCTCTTATCACTCATCACTCTGGTGGAGGATGAGCCTGCATAAGGATAAGACTGCTTAGCAGTGGGATTCTGGGGCTAGAAAAACGGCTGAGAACTGAATTTTAAAAACAACTCTCTTATAGTAAGATTTCTGCATATTTGGCCACTTGCCAAAGTCAGGTTCTTTGATAGTGTCCCACAGTTAGAGTTACATGAGATCTAAAGATCGCATCCCACATCTGCCCTCAGGTAAGGCACTATAAAACAGGCAATGTTTTAAAGTGAAAGCAAGGTTTAGACCAAAGTCTTCCAAGGCAACAATGATTTATTTTCAAGATTACCAGGAACTTTCTTTTCCTAACCTTGTGTGTAACTCACACTCAAAAGCAGTTATAATGATAAGTACCATGCCAGTACCTGCCCAGCCCAGCCTCTGCTCAGATCAGGTGACAAGGAGGGACAACAGAGGAACCAGAGAGATCAGGTCACCAAAAATTGCACTCTTGGTATTAGAGAGCTTATATGCCACGTTCTTCTGCCCACTTTAGGCCTACACACAATACTTCTAATACTAACTCTTCAGAATCAATCATTGCAGAAAAACAGGTGAAGAACTTAGTATCTTTTATGCTGATTAAAAGTCCTTTGAAGTTGATAACAAAATTTTAGATACTAATTAACCAGTAAAGTCACTTCTCACATGGGTCCTGCTTATGTTGATCACCTCTAGGGTACAGGATAAATTAAACTTATAAACACATATTGCACAGTAAATGCTGAATTTAAAGTCAATTGCCATATAGACTATATAACAACCTTCCTAAGGACAACTGCACCTTTCTATTGTAGATACGGATTTGTAGCTACCAACCCAAGTGTGCAAAATACTACTGTCTTTATTTCCTTTCTTTTGGGCTGTATCTGACTCCACCCCACTTTATGGAGAACCAAAACCAATCCTGGGGTAACTTCACTCAGGGTACCTCAAGGAGCTCTATATTACTTTCCATCATGATCCACTGGCTTTAGTGCATCCATGGAAAGACCCATGACTAGGACAGAGTATCCCTTGACACACCACAGTCACCTTTCCAAGGCAGTTGGAAGAAATGGTCAACAGGTCTCTTTTGCTCTAGAAATCTACAATCACCAATATATTTCAAGGCTGGGGAAATTTCTGTTCTCAACTCTCACCTTTCTCTTAATTCAGTCATCCCCTTGAAGAAAAAGTTAGGTCATTAGTCAGCATTTATATTATTCTAAGAACGAACATGCTATTTGGAGCTGAAGTATTCAGTAAACCATAGTTATTTTCCCATTTTTCATGATATTTTGTTTTTTGGGGAATATCAATTCCCCCCAAAATTGGTTTTTATTTGTTTGCTTGCTTGATTTCTTGTTTAGGTTTCAAATTACTGTTAATTCAAACCCAAAATCTTAGCTACTTGCCTAAATCTACTTTCAAAACTTTCAAATGCATCATATATTTTATTAATTTTATCTGTCTGGGCAGTGTCTCCTGTAGCCTTCTCAAATGATCCAATCTGGACAGGTCGCCACTGAACCTGGTGCACAGCTACCATCTGGGATCTTTTTCTCAAGAACTTGAGGTTTCCCTTTTTCTTTCTCCTGCATTGTAATCCTTCCTTTTGTCTTTCTGTAATCCAATGACCCCTTTTTCTTGGTTTACCTCTTGATTTGGTGTAGCACATCTTTGGATAGTTTTCTAAAGAAAGGTACACAAAGTATAAAATTTTGGATATTGTTTGTGTCTAAATAATATGCTTTTTTTGCACCCTTAAGCTTAATTGTTATTTGGCTGAATATAGAATATTAGGTTAGAAATTTCCTTTTAATTTTGGAAGCCTGTTTGTTTTAGCTTCTAGGCATGGTTGCTGAGATATCCAAAAGTCTCTTGATTCTTGATTTTTTAAGTGCTCATTCTTTTTGGAAGTTTTGGGATCTTCTCTTCACCCTTAGTATTATGAAACTTTATGAAGTATTTTAGTTAGGGTTATATTTAGCCAGTAAGTTGGATACTTCAAAGGGCTCTTTCCATCTAGAAAATATTTTCCATTTCTGAGGAAGTTTTTGAATTGTTTTGTTGATTTCTTCTTCTTTTTTTTTTCTTTCTTTCTTTCTGAGACACTATTATTTAAGTATTAGAGCTTCTGGACTAGACCTGGAATTTTTCCTTTTTTCTCCTATTTTTCTAGGAAGATTTTTTTAAAATGTATTTTGAGTTCTGTCATTCTCATTTTACCCCTTTACCTTTCTTCAGAAAGATTTTCTGCTTCATCTATAACAAAATTAAATTTCTCTGTCATGGTCTATAAGGCCACAAAAGATATCATTTTTGAAAACTTTGGAACCTTCTCAGGCCATATTTACTTTCTCCCATCTGTCATCCCTCAAGGGTTTTGATAATTTTGTTTCCTCTTTCAAACATGCTCTTATCCCAACTTTTCAACTGACCGGTCTTGTTTTTTTTCATCTTTCAGATTTCATACTATCATTTTCTTGTACCCTTATGACCAAATATTCTTTCCTCTAACTCTTTTTCTAGTACCCAGTTCTTTTCCTTAAAAATCTTTCAGTAAGGGTTTGTGAATAGAAAACTCTTAGTTTTTCTTTACATGGAAAGGTCCTTATTTTTCTAATACTTTTGAATCACAAAGTAGCTGAAACCCTAGGTTGGCAGTCATTTTCCCCCAGCCTTTAGAAATTATTATTTACATTGTTTAGCACCTTGTGTTGGTTAGGAAAGAGCTTCTATCAATATGATTTTCATTCTCCTTTAGATCATCTGTCATTTTCTTCTAGCAGCATTTAAAAAATTTCTCTTTTTTTTCACATTATTCAGTGTAGCTACATTTTTATATACTTCTGGAAGAGAGAGAGGAATTCTGATATGTCCTAATTTAATTACAAGGGCCAGAATATAGAAGGGAGGAGAGATTGGGGAGGCAGATCAGTAAACAAGATACAGGCTGGAAGGAACAAAAGACTGGTTCCCATTCCTGAATTTATGTTAAAACAATAATCCAAATTCCATCCTGACTTTTGACTCTGTTGCTCAGGTCATTCTATTTCTCTCCTTCTAGAGCTTGGAGTGAACATATGAAAGTGTTTCTCATTCTGCTCTTCTGGTGTCCTCTCTTATTTGTCTCTGCAGAATTAAGGGATATTCTTTCAGGGAGGGCTTCCTCTCCTCTCTTTGAGCTGTGTGTTCTGCTGCTTCATCCATTGAGTTTATTGTTTACTTCACTCACTCTCTGGAATTTCCATTGTGTTCTTCTTTAAAATTGCTTAGTCATTTTTCATAATGTCTTAGTCTTTATCTTTCTATAATCTCTTGTGGATTTGTTTCCTACTTATATCTCTGAATATTTTAAAAACATTTAGTTTATAGCATCCATTAGATTGCTTTATCCTCACTCATTAGGTATTGTAATGGGTTTAGTAGTGGCCCCCAAAAGATTCTACATCCTATTCCTCCTAGGTAGGAGGAACAGGGGTAATGGCTATATTGTGGTAAAAAGAAAATAATACTGCCATATATGAGAGAAGAGGTGGTTAATGTAAGTATCTTGAGGAATTTTATCCTGAATTATCAAGGTAGACCCTAAATGCAATCACAAGTTTTCTTAGAAATGCAGAAGGAGTTTTGAGACATGCAGAGGAGAAAGTAATATGAAAATTCAGGCAGAGAATGGAGTGATGTGAGCACAAGCCTAGGAATACCTGGAGCTGGCAGAAGCTGTAAGAGGCAAGGAATGAACTATCCCCTAGAGGGTCAGGGGAATATGGTCCTGCCAAAATTTGATTTCAGACTTCTATTGTTTCTAAGACCCACCCCCACCCCAGGTTGTGGTCATTTATTATACTTGTCACAAGAAACTAATACAGCCATGAATTCAGTTTCTTAAATCTAATGAGTATCACCTTCATGTTTTGTAGTTTCTCTTCTGTTGGTATACCTTCAGTAAGAATTCTCTTTTTCAGAATTCTTATATATACCCTGGATTGTCTCCAGATGATAGCTTAGCATTTTACCCTCCCAGGGACTGCAGGTTGACTTGTTCCAGGTGTGGTTTTGTATTATATCAGCACAGAATCACACAACAAAGTGTCCTGTGAATTAGGACCTACACACCTGAATGACATAGTTTGGGGTTTTTCATACCTTGAGGGTAAACTGTATTTTCACGCATATCCCAGAAAGGCCTTCCTTCTTTACCCAAGTTCCTAAAGCAGGTCAATGAAGGAGGAATAGTCCCTCCTCACTGATAGAACACCTTGGTTTTACATAAAGATCCCAGTCATGCCAGGCACAGTGGCACACATCTGTAATCCCAGTGTCTCGAGAGGCTAACGCAGGAGGATGGTGAGTTCAAAGCCAGCCTCAGCAACTTAGTGAGGCCCTAAGCCACTCAGTGTAGATCCTGTCTCTAAATAAAATAAAAACAAGTGCTGGTGACGTGACTCAGTGGTTAAACGTCGCTGGGTTCAATTCCCAATACCAAAAAAAAAAAAAAAAAAAAGTCCCAGTCCATTAGATATT
This sequence comes from Glaucomys volans, assembly GCA_020662805.1. Classification (NCBI taxonomy): domain Eukaryota; kingdom Metazoa; phylum Chordata; class Mammalia; order Rodentia; family Sciuridae; genus Glaucomys; species Glaucomys volans. The sequence goes on along the minus strand of JAJEJO010004852.1, from coordinate 64,347 downwards.
ATCACTCCAGTCACAATATTGTCTACCTATTTTTTTGGGAGTCTCAGGGATATACCTCTTAAGACTTTAATTTGGATTTCAGTTTCATTTGACACATGGAATTTTTATTATACCTTATCAAGCACACATGTCCTCAGAACAAGATGGGTCACTTAGCAAACCTATTCAGTCTTCCATCTTCCCTGAAAATCTCAAAGCTTTCTTCTTTAATTTAAAATGAGGATTCCCTTTACATAGTCTAATTTTTCTGGCAAGATAAACATAAGAAAAGTTCTTCTCATCTCTCAATGTGAATCAAAATAACATAGGAAACTTTGAAAGATACAAAAGGCAAAGCTTCATCCTAGAAGTATGTTTCTGTTAGCTTGGGGTGTGTCCAGATATAGGTTTTTTGTTTGTTTGTTTGTGGTTTTTTGGAATATCTTTAGGTATTTCCAATTGCAGCTAGAGTAGAGAAATACTGTGCTAGGGGATGATAAGTTTTGGCCCCAGAATTCTAGCCATTCCAGTAGGAACACATTGTACTGGACCTAGGATTTTTAGCAGAAAATGGGCCAGACAGATAAGGGCCTACCAGTTAGTTCAAGAATGCCAGAAAAGCACTAGCTAGATTTGAAAAGCCAGTTATCAGTATCCAAGGAGTTGAGTAGTGAACCACATGTTCTCTTAGAAGATAAGTTTCTTGCAAAGCTCCATGGAAACCAGCTATGGCTCAGTGCTTAAGAAAATCAATCAATTGATCTTGGTCACATAAAAAGTGGGAGCTCCAGTTTTCAACTATATTGGAACACCAGTGGTTCTCCAACCACAAATTCTGATGAAGCTCATTGTGCTCCTGCTTGCTATGTTGTGCAAGGCTTGGACCAAACTTATGATCATGAAGACTGAGTTGGCAGGATAAGGCTAGAATTGAAGCTATGCCTTCCCTCAACTCGAACTTATGAATGGTTACTCTAGCCAGTCTAGTGTACGTGCTGTCTAGACATGTGTCCTTGCTGGCATGACAATATTTTACTTTTTACTTGCTAATTTTTTATTGGCCATTTCCTACAACTGGAACATAAGCTTTATGCAGGCAGATATTTTAGTGTCTTAAGTTCAGTGTCTAGGATGGCTCCTGACACATAGAGTGATGCTCAGCATTTTTGAATTAGCAAATGGATGGATAAAATACAAAATCAGGAAGCTAGGAAAGTAGTTTTGGTGGCCTGGTGTTTTAAATATGCTTAGAAACAGGGAGTGTAACCTTAGGCAAGTCATTCTAATTCTCTTAAGCCTTAGATTCCTTATTTATGAACTACATGAAAGAAGGGTTTTTTGTTAGTTTTTTTATTTTGTTTGTTTTGTTTTTCCCCCTCCAAGAGCTAATCCATGCTCAGAAATCATACAACAAGTGTTAAAAAAAAAAAAAAGCCATTTTTCTCTCCGACTTGGACTGGGAATCCCAGAAAAGCCTCCAGAATAAACAAGATCACCAAGAATTAAAATGGGAAGTTTTATTTTCAAGTGAACAATTGAATTACTTTGATAATTTCCCCTTCCAACAGAATCCATTATCTTTAGAATTAAGAGATTAGAGTTCCTTGGAGAGCAACCTCCCTTTATAATGGATGGAAATGAAACAATTATGGCTAAAGGAAAAATAAAACAATCCTGTGGCATCTTTGAGATGATAGCTACTTTGTTCAATTCAGCTTGAAGAAGGTCTTTTCTACAGGGGACTTTCAAAAGGCACTTTGCAGAGTTATTTGATGCTTCCTTAGTTTTCGGACCTAACTGTTTGGGGGCACAAATAGTGGCTTTTCTGGCTTGGGGTTTAACAAAGTGTGAAATGTGGGAGATATGAGGTAGAGGGGAGAAATGGTTTAGAATGGATCTCCCTGGAATCTCCTATTATGATCACAGGTTTGTAAGATTGTAAGGGCAACAGAACACAACCCTGTGAATCCTTCCTGGGAGTCCACACCAATAAGAGGAAATTGATTTGAGCTCCTCCTTTACCCTCACCCCGGTTCATTTGCATTTTGCAAAAGTATCCGTAGCAAGTACTTTCTGGTACTGGACCAACATCTGCCTGTTTGGAGCTACTGCCCATGGGCTCAGATCTCCTGGGAGTGTACAAAATAACTCTTATTCATTATTACTTGGCATCCCTTTATGACTCCCTTGTGCTCTTCCTCCCACATCTATCCCTCTACTGAAAACTGGAGTGCTTGCCAAATACCCAAAAGAAAGGGCAAGGAACCAAGCTCTGCCTGGTAAAGCTAATGCCCAGCCCTCAGTTCCCTGGTTACTCTTTAGTCACCTCAGCTCATATTTCCTTATCTGTTCTCCAGGATTCATCTCATTCGTGGCACAAGGGGAAAATAACTTCTTAAGTGATCAGAGAGGTTAAAAGTGAGGTAAGTCTCCCCTCCTCACTTACCAGGAAAAGTAATCTCTCAGTAGTGTCAGCACAAGTAGAGCTCTTCACAGTTCATACAAAATTTCCTTCATGCTGTATCCAGGAAGTAAAATAAGGGAGTCTGGGTGCTTCATAAAATTTCTGACTTTGTCATCCCTAAAGAGGATGGTGAAAGGCATTGCCTATTTGCCTACTTAGCCAAGGGTAGGAATAAGGGGTGTTTGCTAACCTAAAGATAGCCTTAATTTTATTTGTTTTTCCTAAGGAACATCTGCTTGTACAATGATTAGACACTGGCATTCATTAGCACAGGAAGTAAAGTGTCTGAGTTTGTGCCACTGGGAGTGTTCGAGAACAAAATAAGACAGACACTCGTGGGAGTGATTTGAGAGCATTTTTCATACTGTGTGAAGATTCGACCTGGGAGAATTTGTAGTATTCAGAGGAGGTAACAATTGAAAAGGCCGTTTTGTATAGTAACATAGGTCATTTTCCCTACAACTGTGGACACAGGATAGATGATGAAGGACATTGACCGTGTGTATGTGCCATGTGAATGAATGCCTTAATGAGGGACTGGCAATAGCAACATCTCAAAAAATACTTGCTGAATAAATGAATAAATTTTTCAGGCACACAGTAAAAAGAATGCAGTACATTCTGTGCACTCTTTCTATATTCCAAAGTGCATTTACATATATTATGGCATTTTCCTTCTTAACATTCTTACAAAGACTAGAGCACAGGGCTACCCCTTTCCCATTTTGCAGATAGGGTCATGATCCCATGAGTTAATGATAAATTTGGAACTAGGAGGTAAGTTTCCTAACTTGGTAGAATTCCTTAGCAATCAACCATCTGGTTGAGGAAAACCTATCATATTCTTAGTTCTTATAACATCAGAATCTAGTATCCATATATCCTGAATGTTTTGCTTCCTTCCACCCTCCTCGTTGGTTAAAAAAAAAAAAAAAAAAAGAATGATGGATATTTGAACAATTCAAGTATTGTATGACAAATGTGACAGAAAGGAAAATAAAATTTAAAAGTTAGTTACTCCACTTCCCAAACTACTTCTCAAGATTTCCAGCAATAGGTATTTGAAAATATGTAAAATGTGTAGCAATGAATTGGATTTTGCTTACTAATTAAAAGAGCTAATTGAAAATTTATGTCTACCTACAAAAAAAAAAAAAAAGATAAGATACCATCCCTTGGCTATAAGATCACGGTAGACTCTTTGTCAGACTCCAAGAAAGTTGGAGATTTTAAGTGTACCTTGGGGATGTTTTAGCTCAACCCCATCAGATTACACAACAGGAAACTGAGGTTTAGATTTTGAAGAGATACGAAGCTTTTAGAGGTAGGACTAAGTTTTACCCCAGGTTTTCTAATTTACAGAGTTGTGGGCCCCATTGCATATTTCACGGGGTCCTTGCAACTTGAAGCATTAATATTCATCATGGGGCCCTGAGGAGTATGTGCACAGAGGCATGTGTGTGTTACGTACATGTGCAATCTGTTTTCTATACCCTTTCCCACAAAACAGTGTTCAACACCTAAAAATAAGCACTACAAAGGGTGTGCACTTACACTTTCAATATCTATAAAATAAAATTACAATATTACAATATTTCTTCCATCCTTAATAAATTTCAAACAGTAAGAATGAAACTACAAGACTACATTGCTCCCTAAATTTTAGTTCTCTCCACCAATTTCCAGCTTCCACTCAAGAAATAACAAGGTGAAGGATGGGAAAGAATCTGAAAACTGAAAACAGCTCCCCATTTCTATTCCTGGCTGGGGTCTCCACCCCTCCTCAGCCTCAGTGGGGGCTCTTGGAACCCACTTGCCCTCAAGGGACACAGTCCACCCTTCAACATCCTACCTACTGGCTCCGCATCCCTCTCACGTCTTTTTAAAGAGATATTTTGGGAAGCAACACACGCACATCCAGACACCAATTACTCAATCTCCCAGCAAGTATGGAGATGATGGAAGTATAGCCCTTCCGTCTCCTAGCAACAGCGTGGGGGGAGGCTGCGTAGCAAGCTGGTTGCCCAGCACCACCCTGCGTAGAAAGCATTTGCGCATTTCACTTTTGTTGTCTTTGACGGCCATTTCTAAAACGGGCTCTGTATTCTTGGGGGGATTTTAAGCGCTTAAGTTATTCTTTTAAAAGATCTCTGCTGACATCCACAGGTCCTATAATTAACATCTCAAGCCTTCACAGGCCGGAAGTGTTCTGTCACCCCTAAAAATACAAAACCACCTTTTGGTCTTTCTCTAGGTGTTTATTAGCAATTGTCAGGTTGTCCCCCCTACTTCCTCTTGCCCGTACACTTATTCACCTACATGTGGATATTGAAGAATTCCTTTCTGTTTTTGTTTTTATTTTTTTCCAAATCATGAAATCTACCCTCTGGAAAAATGACAAAGATTACAATCACTGAACATTTTAGTTTGCTTTTTAACCTCAGAAAACTCCTTAGCTATAACTCCACACCTGTTGTCCCAGTGTCTCCATAATCTCCAACTCTGCTTCCTTCCCGCAAGCCACACAGCAAATGTGTCATTTGACAAACTGGAGTAAGAACTGATTAAATGAGGGAAGAAGGTAAGAGCATGATAGCTGAGTTCTCTAACTGCAAATAGCCCCAGATCCCAAGAGAGAAGGTTGCTGAGTGGAGAGGCATTTGTTTCTATAGTTATGGTAGAGGCATATTTGAGGGAAGAGAAATAGAAGTAGGATCAGAGAGAGATGTGGGATTTTCATTATCAATAAAAGAAAACTGAAAGGGTGAAATAGTAGGGGTGAACCATGTCTGCTGTAAATCTGGGACCCACATCTGTTATTTTTGACCCTGGGGCCCCTCAACCTTTCAGAGAGTCAAGCCTTTGGGCTAAGGCTTGGAGAGAAAGGAGAGACAATGGGAATGCAAGGACTGAAATGCTTTTGGGAAGAGGGTGGGATGTTAAGGATCAGGAGTGGATATGGAGTGCTTTGTTGCAGGAACATTGATTGAAAAAACAGGAGGAAGGCACTAAACCTGTCCTAAGTTTACAGCCACCTTTCAAATATTGTGTGAAAGAAATGATGGCTGAAATGAGAAGCTGTGATTCCTAGATAATCTTCCAAATTTTATTTCAGGCAAGTAAAAGGCTCTTTCTCCAAAAAACAATGAAATTCTTCCATTTTCCCTTTTCTGCCTGTCTGTGCCCTGGTTTCTTCTTCCTTGGCCCTGAAGTTAGCAAGCTGATACAATTTCTATAGCCCACCCTCTAAGTGAGACACATGGCTTACCTCCTAGAACCTTGCCATGATGTTCCTTTCTAGCTTCTTTGAGGAGGCTCCTGAGAGATGGCAACCATCTAACTTCTAGATGAAATTCAAGCTTGAACAGTTTAGCTCATAAGCCATAAACAATGGCTACAATTCTTCTGGGAAAGGAGATCAATTCTCATTCTGACTCTGAAAAGCAGGAAAAGTGTTGTGGTGGGCCTAACAAGCCACCTGTGGGCACAAGGGCTCCTCAGAGACTAAACTAAGCCTGATCTGAGAGCCTGAGAGATTTCAGTAAGGAGAATAAAGATGGGAGAAAGGTGAAGAAGGCAGAGTAGATCCCAGTGACTTCTTGAATACGCTTCTTGAATACGCTTGTTGAATACGCTCCAGAAGTGAGAAATTGAGAAGCAGCAGAGACTGTTCCTAAGCAAAAGGAAATCCTGTGGCAACAGTAATTTGCTCTTCTGAACTTCATCCAGTGTCCTCAATCTCTAGAGACACCAACTATAGAAAATCAACTACTCTCCACAGGACAGAGAAGGGTGGATCAATCAATCCCTCTCACCTTTCCCTTGGTACCAGCTTTAAGAGGAGCAAAATGTTAGCTTTCAAGTTATCCAAGAGCATCCAAGTTTATAGCTGGGAAGCAGAATCCCAGTCTAGGGAAGCTACTCGCTCAGGTAAGGTCACAGCCAGGCTACATCTCACATCAATGGACTCAAGACCAATCATTTAGAGTCACTGTGGCCCTCTGAAGACAGAAAACCAGCTTATGCTTTCTGCCTAGAGCTGCAAAACTTGACACAAAAGTCAAAACAGAACAAGAGGCAGAGCCACAGATGTTGCTGAGGCAATTAACCTCAGCAATACAATGATACTCATTGTCATCCTTCTCCATTGTCTTTTCTAGATTAGAGGAGCTAAGAGACTTTAAAAATAGACTTCATTCTACCACTTTGATGAAGACCAGCTCTATGTCCAGTAAATCCCATGAACTGCCTCTTAGGACTTCCTGACTTCATGGGAAATTGCTCAGGAGTAAAGCATGATCCCTCAAATTGTTATTTTTGAGCCTGCTGAGGTTGATTCTTTATTTTGTCACTTATCTGACGTTCTGCATGTTCAAGTTCTGCTCTGACACAGGCCTTTGTCAGGAGCCCAGTTACCATGGCAGTGCCTCCAAAATAGAACAAGTCCAACACACATCAATAGACAGTACAATAAATAGAATAAGTAGTACTTACAATACATTATTCGGTTTCTACTGGGTAGTAATTTGTGCAGAGAGTTGAAAATAACTACACCTCCCCACAGCATTTAATTAAAGGAAAACAATTCCACAAATCGGAAATGCACAGTGTTTATATTAGAGTGAAACTCAAGTTGCTGTGTGATTAAGAGGCCAGAATTATGGGTGAATTTGCTAGGGAAAAGTTAATGCATTAAAGCCGTTGAGAGAATCAGTTCAAAACATTCTCTATTACAACCCACCTATTAGTGTGATTTGGTTTGAAGCACAGCAAAGTATGAATGAAGAACAGCACCTAAGAAACACATTTTTTCCCCAATAGAGGGGTGAGCATTCTTTTCTTTTGCTCTTATCCATTCTAACTTATCTCTCTTGTCTCACAATACTACCATTTGTCATGCTTCATGCCATAAATTACATAGGCTCCCTAATTATGGGTAACCATAGGGGTTTGGAAGCTGATGGGGGACCACTGAAAAATTTTCTAAAGCTCACTGAGAAAGAAGACACACGTATTTATGTTAAACACTTCAGTACTTCAATAAGTTATTGCACAGTTTCTAGCAAATGTGTATTTCAGGGCCTCCAATCTCTCATGGACTGACTGGGAGGTCTTATAGAGAGTAAGCAGCTTGATCTGAAGAGAATTTGCTGTCATATGAATAAGACAGACCAGAGTTCTGGTGACAACTTTGCCTCTTACCCTCTGAAAGTCTTTTTGCCTTGGTCTTACACATTACATCATGAAAGTGGGGAAAACACTCTCTACTTCAATTGACTTGAATGATGTTGTGTGGGTACAAGCACCTAATGAAATGTCTGGTCTGTCATAAGAATTTGTAATTAACAATGATTTATTAACAATGTTTTTTTTTTCCTACAACAGCAATAACTAATATGGTAGACTGAACAAACATGGCCTTTGGACTCAGACCAATAAGTAGTAGTACCCCAAACTACTTACCCTCTGAGACTGTCTGCCCTGACTCTTAAAAGTACACATCATCCAAAGCATCTTGCAAAGTATTGTGAGGAATAGCAGAAATGGCAAATGTAAGCCATAGATCCTGGCAGATAGTATACACTTGTCACAGGTTAAGTTTCTTGGAAAGGGGATGCTAGGATTGGTAACAGAATGCAAGATAATTATTAAGGAATGCCATTGGGATCAATACCTATGGAAGGGAAGGAAAGCAAGCAGGACTGGGCAGAGGAAGAAATTAAACTGCAATATAAGCCTAACAGCAGTCACAGCCTACCTTCAAGGACAGCTCTGGCACTACAATGGTCTTGCAGGGCTCCCTGAGTTTGGCCAGGGATATCCAGACCTTGGAAACCCCATGCTGATTAAGTATTAGATATGTATCACCCAGGAGGGAGCATGAACTTGAGCAAGGTGGCTTTCTGCAGTATAAGAAATTCCTACAGGTGCTGATAGGTGTAGGCTATCTCCGCACCTCCAGGAGTCAGATTGAAGGAAGGCTTGGAGGGTGTATCTCTGTGTCCACCACCTCCCACCCCACTCACCAATGCTTCATAGATATTCAAGGAATAACATTTCAGGATTCTAGTAGCCTCTCTTTCTTCCTGGGAAAAACCCTGAAAAAAGGGTTTGTTAGTCAAATTACAGTCCCTGCCACTATAATTGGCCTCAGCAATACAATGACATTCATTGTCACCCTTCTCTGTGGGAATGCAGAAAGAAGCCACTGAGGTATATGCTCTCAGACTGTGGAAAGGTATAATCCTTGATTTGAACACTCAGGATTGTTCATGCTTGTGGAGGAAACTCCCAAGTGACCTGACCGGCCAATGGCCATTGCCCCGGGTGAACTTCCCTCTTCCTCCTCTCTCCCTCCGCCCTTTGGTAAACTGTGTGACTCCTAATTGGACCATCCTTATAGACTATCATGTTATGCTATCTGTTCTTTGTTCTCGGACTCCCCTCTTCTATAAAAGTGCTCTAATTCTTTAATAAATTTGAGACTGGTCTGGAATTTGCTCTCCCGAGGGCATTGGTTACCTCATCGGCGTTACCCCCTCCAGAAGGGACAAGACCCACAGTTTGAGTTACAACACTTCTCCATTGTCTTTTCTAGATTCTCCTTTCCCCCAGTTACTCCCTGATTCAGTGTCGTGGGTCCACATGCCTGAGCTCCTGATCCTGGTACTCCTTTCAGGATGCACTTTTGCTCATTTACAACCAAAATCGGACAAGGAAATGTCATGATGCTACCAACAGATAACCAAGTGTTAAATTTCTCTCTGCCCAGTTGTGTAAGAGCAACCTTCTCTTGCCAGCTTGGCAATAGAAACCCAAAGTGCCCACATACCAGCTACAACTTATAATTTAATAGGGCTCTTATTGTGTTTCTCTGATGAAATGTTATCTTTTTGGTGTTTGAGACCTCTAAGCCTATACAGTCTAATATTGTGGAGAATGGGAAGCACAAGCTCCCAGACAGTGTCATTGACAGTGAGTAATCAGAGCCTGTATTATTCCCACTATTTTGTTTTAAGACTTGTGTATTTTTCTTGCTGTAGATGGAGAGCAACGTAACAGTCTTTGAATTAAAGTATATACACTGTGAGGGATAACTCTCACAAAATAAAATAATCTCATAAAACATCAATGGTCCTTTCACTGAGCTTTTCTGAAGCAGGCCCCATACTCTACCAGGTCAGTTGTTTCTGTATTGACTGTAAGATGATGAGTGAATATCATGGACATACATGTCTTTTGATCAGATGTGGGGTTTTTGTTGTTGTTGTCTGTTTGTTTATTTGTTTGTTTGTTTTAGGATTCCAGACTGGTGGATTACTAGACTATAAATTTTGGGAAATCAGTGATAGTAAGCTCATATCAGGAAGATGTAACTAATTTTATCAAAATGAATCAACTAGCTCTTCCAGGGTGGAAGGGGTTCCATGTAACCAACTTGCGACCAAACAGACATTTTTTCTCATTGCAGGGTGGTACCATATAAGGACCTGTTATTTGTCCCTGTCACTGGAAAGTTGAACATTCAGTCATAGAAACAGATCATGCTGATGACCCATGCATAGCTTCCATTCCTGGCACTGTGGCCATTTCACTCAGTTGCTCCTTGTGCCATCTCTGCAGTTGCTGATGACAGAGGCTGGCTGAGGGCAGTGGATCAAATCATTGGTAGGTAGCACATTTTCTGGGACAGGTCCTCTCAGAAGGGCACTGACATGTTGGCCAGTCATCTATTTATTGCCTTTCCATTGTCCAGGTTCACATCTGTACTCTTTTAAATAGACTTTTATTCTAAAGAAGTTTTACATTTATAGAATAATCATGAAGGTAGTGCAGAGAATTCTCATATAACTTTTACCAAGTGTTTCCTCTTATTAAAATCCTATGTTAATGGGATGTCTTTGTCATAATCAGCATTACAATTTACTGAAGTCCACACTTTATTCAGTTTTCTTTGGTTTCTCCCTAATGTCCTTTTCTGTTCTAGGATCTCATCCAGGAGATCACATCACATTTAATATGCTTATTTCCTCAGGCTCTCTCAGTTGTGACAGTGAACTCAGATTTTCCTTGTTTTTGCTGACTTTTTTTTTAAAACTTCATGCATATATTCCTTGTTTTTTTTTATACAGTATCTTTATTTATTCTTATGTGGTGCTGAGGATCAAACCCAGTGCCTTGCACATGTGAGGCAAGCACTCTACCAGCTGAGCTACAGCCCCAGCCCCCTTTGCTGACTTTTGACAGTTTTGAGGAATACTTATACAATAGTCAAGAACGTACCTCAACTGGGATTCCCCCCCCACACTTTTTTTTATCACTGCTCAGCTTGGATAATTTGCTTTTGGGAAGAAGATCACAGAGGTTAAAGTCCAGTCACATAGCATTTTTTTAAAGATTGCATCTTATCAACATGACCTATCACTGTTGATGTTAGCTTTAATCATCTAGCTGAAGGTGGTGTTCATCAGATTTCTCTGCCGTGAGTTCCTTTTTTTCTCCTCTTTACATACTCTATCTCCTTGAGGGTAGCATAGCTGCATAAATGATTCAAATTTTTCTGCATGAGACATTTCTCTCTTATTTATTAATTTATTTGATAATTTATTTTTATCATTGTAAACTAGTGGGTATGAATTTTATACCCCAGGTAGTACTTTATGTATTTTTTTATACCCGATAGTACTTTATGTATTTTATGGCTCATCTCATTCTTGCTCTGGCCATTTGGATCCATTTGGACATAATCCCATCATCATGGGGTTTTGTTTGTTTGTTTGAGCACTTTCTATCTTTTAGTTGCTAAAGATGCTTTGGGTAGTTTTGCCTATTTGCTGCCTATTCTTAGTATCGTCCATTTCTCCAAAGAGCCCTGGTTCCTTGTATTGGATAATGGTACTAGAAATCAACATTGAGTGGTACCTGTGCTTGTAGCAAAGTGCTGTTGCCTCTAGGTTTTCTTAGCTAATAGATTAAAGACACATATACATGTAATTTGTATATATAAATATCTATAAATATCTTTTTATATAACCCATCTGTTTCTATATTAAGCCAAACATGAGTTCATACTGATGTCTCTTAAATCCAATCTGCTATGACTTGGAACATTCTAACTTTCTTACTTTTCTATAATCTTTCTTTAAAATAATGTGAAATCTGACTCCACTATCTATTTACTCTAATTGTTGAGTTCCAGAATCCATGTATGTGGTTTCAGATTTGTTAGCCCATATCCTCAAGAAAAATCTTTAACAAGAACAGTGTGCTTTGACTATTAGTTTTTACAGACACCACTCATTTCAAAGTATCTTAGGTCAGAACCTTATTCCTCTATCTTTTCCTGTTTATCACAAATATTGTGATACTAGCGTTCACTCACAAACATTTCCCCTTTATCAGCTGACATGTATGGATATAAAGCTTTGTCGGTAAAGAATACCACCATGCCATTCAAGGGTTGCTGAAAAAGGAAGGGTGTCTTTTTCTGGTCCTAATGTGCTCTTCCTTGCTTGCTCCTTTGACAGTGTGAAAGCCAGAAGCATGCAGGACACCGAGTGATGCTCAGCTTCCTAGAAAGTTCTGTCAACAGGGCCAGCCTCATGAACACTCCAGTGCAATCACACAGGACTCCACTCTCAGAATTGGCCATGTGCTTAGTTTAATACTTTGTTAACACTGTCTTGAAATTCTTAACAATTTTCCAATTTTGTACTTATGCTATCTACATAAAGTCCAATGGAACAGTGCAGCATGTATGTGAGCAAAGGAGATGACAAGATTATTGTGCACACATGGGCTCAGGTCTGCACACACAGCAGACAGTGGGTAGCAAAAGCATACCTTGTACACATAGGAATTTTTGGAGCAAAGACCCTGAACAACTCAAATGAGTGGCCTGGGTTGGGAAAGTAGCAACAGGAGAAGCAGCAATGGTGGCAGCCAAAGCTCTGGACAAACAGCGATTCCCCATGGATGCAATGTTAGAGATAAAAGCATTGAACCTGTGATAGAGGAAAACTTGTTCACCATACCCAGATCGTATCCCTGTGACCTCTGCCCAAATCCTAACTCTCTGATGTGAGCATCAGTACAGGAGTTTCCTATAGTGGGGCAGAAGTAAATAAAATATGAACATTGCAAAACATATTGGGCAATTGCTAGAATTGTTAAAGAGTTTACAATCCTTAGTTTTTGAGATTCCAAAAAATTGGAAAGTAAATATCTATAGGCTTAAAGTAGAAATTTAATTCAAAGATCATTGCATTCAATGGAAAAATAGTATTTTATATGAATTTCAAGTGAACTAATTATTAACAAGAAAGACAATTTTTAAATAAATATCTTCTTATCATTGAAAATACAATAGTAGAATACATGGCAGGCATTTTGAATTATATATAAGTCAAGAAGTCATTTTAATATCTTGTACAAACTCCACAAATTACAGGAAATGTCAGAGAAAGCATTAACATGCCACTTATAAATTTACATTTAAAATTAACTTAAGACAAAATTATTTATATAAAGAGTTAAATCTTATTAGAAAAAAATTTAGAAGCATGCTCTAGATGTACTAAAATTTATATTTCAAAATGATTTGTTGGAAATTTATCCCAATGTTGTCACAGTCTATATACTAGTAAAAGCTCCTTTAACAGTTGTATTTGCAGAAAGATCCTCCTTAAAAATGAAAATTATTTATGACTTTACATTGCCAGAAAAAAAAGATCGTGTATTTAATTATAACACTGAAATAGAATTGCTGAATTTTTATGAATTTGCAAAAAAGGGAGTCAGAAAAATCTCATGATTGATTAAGATATATTAATAATTATTTATTATACTACATATTAATTTTTGCAATTTATAAATTTGTTGTTAATTTTTACATGTATAATATTTTATATTGTATTCATATTGTTTTATGCTGTATAAATAAATAAAAAATCTTTGTATTGAAGTTCCTTTAACTGTCCTTCCCTGCCACCCCAGCCCAGCCATTTGAACAAGTAGTCCCACTAATTATGTGTTTGGCCCTTTCACCTGCCCAGAAAGTGGCTTTCCAGGGTACTTTATCAGCACCTCAGTAGGCAGCTCCCTGCTTGTCAGTTCTGACATTCAGCCCCTCCTCAGCTTTCTCACCACCCAATGGAGCATAGCCACACTCTCTCCAATAGGTCTTAAGCAGGATCTCTTTCTGAATTTGTTTCTTCCTTCGATACACTGCCTCAGCATTAGAGGTTCTGACTTCTCCCTCTGTTAGTCCTATACAGTTCTTAGTAATTAATCCTCCTAGTAGTTATTCCCCTGCCACTAAGTCAATATGTTTTTAATTGAACTTTCCCTGTTCACATTACTGTGTAGTTTCTGTCTCCAGATGGGACACTTACTGATATACATGTGACATGAAAATCTCCAGACTTCATGGCCACCCCCATAAGTTTATCCCACATGCTTCTATTCTAGATCTCTTCACTCTCAACCTTCCAAACTCCTTTCAGACCCTTGATGAGGTTTTTCAAGCCATTTTCCATTTCCCAAGCATCTGTACATATTCTAACTTTGAGCAACTTCTCTTTCCATGGGAAGTGAACAACCAGGGTTTCCTCTGGAAAAGATTTTATCTCCCTTCCATCCATTTTTTAGTGCCACCCCTCAGGCAATTTGTTTGTGAAGTGCACTTGGGCTTTTCCTCCTCCCTCAGCTGGTCAGATAGTCAGAGGTGAGAGCTGAGGGAGAGGTGCTGGTGCATTGATGATAGATGAACTGGCAGGTCAAATTCCTGCATATATAGCTTCCTTGTATCCTCTAAACAGTCATATTTAATCCAAAATGCATCACTTTCATCTGGAATATTACCTACCTTACCTGGCCTTACAAGCTGATTTGTTTAACAGAGCTCAGCTCATAATAGGCAATTTCAGAAGCATGGTCATTTGATGTCCCATACAACAGATTCTTATCTCTTCTTGGTCCCAGCAGCATACCAGGAGTTGCTTTTCAAAAGTTACATTATTATCTACTGCAGATGATATGATCTCGTTCTAGAACCTAAACATGTTTTGTGATTTTTTTCCATTGAGTTTTGACAGAAATTTGACATAGCCTCTCTTCCCAGTACTTTTTCTCTAATACCATATTTGCACCACACTATAGAGTTGCACCAAAGCCCTTTCTTTATATGGGTACTTGAAGATGCTAGCCTTTCAAGTCACCCAGAGTGGTAGACAGACCCTAGGGTAGCCCCCATACTCACACCCTCTACAGTCTTCTCCTTGAGTGTGGGCAAGACCTGTGGTTTGCTTCTAAAATCCAGTAGATTGTGGCAAACCCTACCATTCATCCTTAATATTTTTAATGATGCAAATTAAGTAGTATCCTTGCTGGCTTTCCAACTATTTTGTCTCATGAGCATGCTATGTTCCCCAGAACAATTCTCTTTTATTCCCTGCAGGTAAGAAATTATTGCCCTTCTAACCTTACCATTAATTATTATAATTCTTTCCTTCTGCCATCTGGTGGCTAATATGCCCACTTGGCTTTTAGTCGCTTAGAATCCTCCTATCTCTTTTGTTATCCATAAGCCCAATTCTGTTATGATCAGCCCTGCCAGTGCACCTCTCTCCAGTGTACAGTTTTGGAGTTTGCCTTTCTTTGGAGTTGGTCTACTCTGAAGGATAAACCCTGGGCTCAGGTTTCTCTGCCTCCTGTTGATAATACTTAGTTTCCACACTAAGTATTCAATTGGAAATTAATGCTCTCAGCTTTTTCTTATCTTTTCCCAGAGCATTAGTTTAGTAGTGACCAATGTGATATTTTGTGTTATAGTTAATATTTTCCTCAAATTTCTCAAAGTCCACAAAGATCTTGCCAGATAATGCTATCCAAATTCATCATCAGGGAAATTTTAGATAATTTGCTGGTTATCTTTTGCCAGGAGTTATGTGAACTCCTAACTACCACAAGTCATGGACTTTTATTATTACTAAGCACAGTTATTCAGCTCAAAAATCTATCTTAGCACCTGTTTTCTCAGACCATTCTTGGTAGCAACTATCACAGAGTTTAGCATGAAGGATATTTATTAGGGTAATAAATTAGAATTCTCATTGAGGTCTACATCCAGGAAAGGGAAGGTGAAGAAGCAATATGGGTCAGAAGGAGAATGGAGCTACATATAGGCCCAGTCTAAGTCACCCCCCAGAGAGACTCTGAAGCTATGAAAGACTTTTGGAGTTATTCTGAGTTGTCCTGCAATCTCCAGACTTCTATACTGCCCCAAATTTTATATTAACCATATATATAGGATATGACTTTGGGTGACCTCACATGAGAGCCATCTATAAGCAATGCCAAGATCTTCATACAAGAGGAACAGAAATCCTTTAATTGAAGTAGTAGTGGGGAAGATACTAATGTGTCATTTACAATAATCAATGAATTTAATTTCTTTCCTTCTTCCTTCATATGTAAAATCAGATAGGGTATGAGAAACATGCCTGGCTACTATTTGACACTGGAAAATTCTGGGCAGGTGGGAAAACAGGCTATTATCTTGGAAACCTGCTGAACCCATGTTCTGCCTTATGTGCAGGTAAATTAGGCACTTGCTTCTATTTTAAGTGATCCAAAGAATCTTTTTATTCCTTAAAATCTCTACTTCCAACTCTAGTCTTTGTTTATTCTCTTTGTACTCTTTCCTGTATTCTAAGAAAGAAAAAAATTGAGTAAATATAAAACTTAATACATGCAGTTACCAGAGATAAAAGTTTCCCACCCAAATTTCATATGCTATAGTCCATATCCCCCAGAATAACAACCCCAAATGCTAAAATAACAGCCATATAAAGAATCTTAAAATTTGTTTTAAAAACAGACAATTTCAAGTGATAAGATAACTAAAGCATTGCCTTCACACACCCCAGCTGGGTGGTAAATGAAAGTGGTGGATATGGGGTCAAAATTTGTTCCCTGAACAAAGCAAGATAATAATACACAAATGTATACTATACTCATCCATCCTGTGTGCATATTCACATCCAGTGGTGCTGTCACACCAGCAAATCCCAAATAATCTCCTAATAACTCACAGATAAGGCATCTTTGGAGGAAATGGACATTGTCACACTTGAGAGGAGGAAACACAGGGAAGAAGTGATTTTTGCTCTTGCTTACTTCTGATGCCCAGTTTGCATGATTAATGCACTGGTTTTGTACTTCAATTTAATAAATATTTATATTTTTAATTAGCCTGTTTATAGGGAGATGGGTGCCACCAGATACCACTGCACTTTGAATTCAAACTACCTATCCAAAATTCTGATTTGAAGAAACTATTTAGTCTCTGAGAGTTAGAGGCCTTCTTTTAGAGAGAAAAAGATCCCCAATAATTCGTTTCCCTCTTGTCTCTACCTCAGGTAGGCAGGTATGAGAAATACCTGCCACCATGAGGAGTCGGAAGCACAAGCCAGCACAGCAGGGCAGAGCAGAAGTACAAGTGGAGTGAGGAGAATGTGAGGTACGCAGAGATTATATTCCCTTTCCTATTTACTCCTTTCATAAATTATAACCTTTTAACACTTTTCCCAGGATTCTTATTTCTGTGGGTAGCTCTTTACTTGCCGTTATGGTTTGCTGATAGATATGGTAAATGACTGCAGAAGGTTGACCAGATGGCATGACGACTTCATTTACTCTCTCTTTAGGAAAATAATGGAAAGAAATCCCAGCTATTCATTCGCTTGCAGGCAGGGGTATGCAGTGATCTCTTCTGAAAATGAAAACATGAACATGCTTATTGTGTGCCTGAAAGCTCTAGGGAACCTACAGACACTTTCTGCTCCACCATTTTATTTGAGAACATAAGGAATTAATTGCACACCTTGCTGAGGGAGAAAAAGCACATTGTATATTCCAAATATCAAGATCTTTCTTTTCCGATTAGTATATGTAGCTGACACAGAGAAAATACTTTCAAGATGTTGTGGGGCAAAAACGGAAGAAAACGAAATAAAGAAAGGAACTCAAGACTCCAGGTCTTTAGAACTCAATATTATTCAGCACCTGCATGATTTCAGGGCTCTGTGGGGTAGAAGTGTCTATTGTTTCTCAGAGACTCTAACTCAGACAACCTCACCCAATCCATTATCAAATACAAGTTCCCCTAGAAGACATAGAAATGAAAGAGGAGAGAAGATAGAAGAACTCTTCCCAAGGGTTTCAAAATATTTCCAGATATAAGAGTGTTAAAGAACAATTTCCTCCTTGGGGATTTCCAGGCTTCTTAATCTGAAAGGCAGACACATTGCTGTGCATTTTTCATTTACATTGGATTCCCATGTGAGTCCAGGACCCAGAATGGCCTTCTCTGCCTGCAGAGGTGGAAATAGACCAAAAAGGGAAATGGACAGGACATTTGCAGTCACATCTGGGGTTCTTATCCATTCCTGACCCTTACCTAATTATGTATTCTCTCTGAGCCTCAGTTTTCCCATTTATGCAATGGGTTTGACAATGTCTATTTTAAAGGGTTATTATGATCACTAACTGAGAATAATGGGTTGATAAACTCCTGCCAAAAGAGACATTTAATGAATGCGCTCCTTGAGATTAATTCCATGAGGGCAGCACTCTGATTGAGCCTTAGTAATTTCCACAGTGCCACGTATATAGTAGGTGCTCAAAAATAATTTTGAAATAAATGAATAATGTTAGTTCTTTCCATTTTCCATCACAAACAATCTAAAAAATAGATAAAATACCTCTTTTCCTATCAAGAAAAGTCTACATTGCCTTAACAATAAGAAACCACAGCAGACTCCAGTTTCCAGATTTATGTATTTTCTACTCTACTAGTAGAAATATAAATAGACACAACCACTTTGGAGAACAATTTTGGGGAAAGATAATCTGACAAAATTGAGCATGCATATGTTCCTTGAGACCCAGAAATTCTGTTCCTAGCTAAATATCCCCAAGAATAAATCTTTGTATAGGTTACTGTGTTAGTCAGTCCTCCATTACTGTAATAATTACCTGGAATAAGTCAATTTATGAAAAGAAAGGGTTCATTTTAGCTAGCAGTTTTGGAGGTTTCAGTTCCTCTTCTTTTGGACAGTGAGACAGCACATCATGGTGATATGGGTGTCATAGAGTTAAAACCTTTCACCTTGTGGTTGAGAATAAAAGGGAGAAAGAGGAGGAGATCTTGGACCCACAAATACCTTCAAAGACATGCCTCCAGTGACTTAAAATCTCCCATTAGGTGCCACCTCTTAAAGGTTCTACCTCCTCCTCTAATATATGAGCCTTTGGGGAACACTGTATATCCAAAGATGGCATCTACATATGAAAAATATTAATTTTTGTAGTAGTGAACGATTAAGAATATAAAACCTATTCAGTAAAACAACCTATATGTCAAATAACTGCATAATCAATGTATTTTAGTATAGTGTTTTAAAATTAAATTTAAAAAATCTATGTGCTAACATATATAATTCACATGTAAATAATTGTGAGCAAAAATTTCCATTTGAAATATATATATGTACTTTTATGTATATGTTATAGATAATACATATGGTTTCAAATATGCACAGTACCATGTATTGCTTAGGAGTATACACATATGTATTTGAAATATAAAGAAATGCAAAGAAGAATGAATACTATATTCAAAATACTGATTACTCCTGAGGTGAAGAAAGATGAAATCCAGCAAGAATACAGGGGAATTTTAACAGCGGTAAAGTATGGTATGTTTGAAAGGTAGAGGGCACAAGGATGTTTGATTTGTGTTCTTTTCATATATCCTAAGAAATGAAAATTTTGCATGAAAAGAATTCTAAAATTCTTTTTCCTCTACTAAGAAAGAGGGAAAATCCTACAGAATTCACTCACCTCTCCATTCTAAAGATAATCAATCCAAGGCCCAGAGTAGTGAAATAATTTGCCTAAATGTACACAATCAGATATTGAAAGATTAATCTGGATTAGAACACACATTTTCCAGATCCCGGTCCAAAGATTATCACAGTACTCTTTTTAATTGCATTTGGTCCAATTTCTTTGTCATTGTTGTAGACAGGAACCTGAATGCAGGTTTGAGCAAAGACATCAGAAGGGTCAGACACATGGCAAGTGAACCAATCACCCACGCAAGAGGTACAGAGAAATGAAAGGGCTCAATAAAGTCAGGCAAACAGAATGCTCTTGAGTAGTTCTTTACATTTTTTCTCTAAAAGCTATGATTTTCCTGCCTTGGAGAGATTGTGAGGCATTCCTAGAAAAGGATGTGATGACTCGATTGCATTTTCACTCCTGGTTCCTAGAAAACTAGGACCCTAGGTGGCAATCTGGGTTTTACCATTAAGACATTGAGAATTGTAGGGAACTATGCTAGTCAGTTTTGCATCTCTGTGACCAAAATACCCAGAAAAAAAAAAAAAAAAAAAAAAAACACTTAAAGAAGGAAAATTTTATTTTTAGCTTATGGTTTCAGAGGTTCAGTCCTTGGTTGGTACACACCATTGCTGTGGGCCTGAGGTGAGGCAAAACATCATGACAGAAGTGTGTGGTGGAGGAAAGCTATTAGCTTATGACAGCAAAGAGCAGAGAGAAAAAGGAAAAGGCCAGGAACAGGTATAGTCCAAGGCCATCCCCAGTGACCTACATGCTCCAACCATGCCCGCCTGCCTACAATTAACCCCCAATAGTCCTTTCACATTATTTATTCATCAAATGTGTTAATCCACTGATGGATGCATAGGTCTAATAACTGCCTGAAGGCCCCACCTCTGAACCTTGCTGCACTGGATATCATGCTTCCAAAAGATGAATTTTGGGGAGGGTGGGGGATTATTTCTAGATCCAAACCACTTAAATGTTTATGTCCTTGAAATTCTCAAGGTCGGAGAATTCACAGTTAAAGATTTAGGATTCCATGGAAATAGCAGCATAATGATAACGTTTATGTATAAGCAAATCAAGCCTCTGAGAGTATTATTTCATGTACAAAATAAGACAATAGATGGTATACCCTAAATAAATGCAATACCAATGCCACTTTACATATTTTGCATTAATTCTCTTATATGCAGTACAATGAATTCCCTCTCTGCTCTTTCAAGTTCTCCCTCCTGCTATGCTTCAATTCAGATCTGGTAAACTCAGTTTGCTTTGTTACTAATGAGAAGTTCATTAGCATATGGTCCCTTTTCATATAATCTATGGTCTTTTTGTTGTTGTTGTTGTTTTTAACTCAATGTTCTTAATGCACAGCTGTCTGTCCTATGTTTACCCCAGTGACAGAGTAACTTGGCTGCTCGAGATGGAAAAATTGGAGGTTTCCCTATTGAGCCAATCCTCCCCTTTTTATCTTGGGCACTTTCTCAAGGTCCCTCCCCTAGTCCATGAGTTAGTTGCTATTGCTCTGCCATGGTAACATCATGGCATAGCCCTTCAGAACAGGGCATCAACTCTGACCCAGCTCCACACCTCTGCTTATCCTGTAACCAAAGTGAGCACACAGCTCAAGGTCTAGCACAGCCGGCTTTATCGTCTCTCACCTCTCCTCCTACTGTTGTTAAAAATCCCTAATCATTTGGACATGATCTTTTGAAAGCTTTTATCTCTCTGCTCCATTTCCTCCTTTAACAAATATTCCCAAGTGGATCAATGCCCATGTTGGACTTTCCTCAGAAAACTCTTCCAGAAGAGATTTGTTTCTATTAGGCCTTTTCTCAAGGAAGTTTCAAGGATGGGGTGCAGTTACTGGGTCTCCTCCTCAGCCCACAGCATTTCTACCACACTTCTGCACACTTGTGTCTGATGAAGCAGTCGGTGCGGGAGTTCTGGGAATTGTTTCTCAACCTCAGGTGCAACCTCACACTCTTTTTGCTGTTGAGTTGAGGGCCCATGCTAATTGTGTCATGTTTCTAGGCCAGGTAAGTTGATATGTCTTGATTCCTTTGTCGCTTTGTAGATTCTCAAGGAAAACAGATCATGGTGTAAAGGAAGGAAGGATGACTATGTTCCATTCACAGCCTAGATGTGCAAGGGCAGCAGGATAGGTTGAAGACAGCCCAAAGAAAGTGCCCAGAGACAGCACATGAGGCAAATGGTTTATTGGGGAAAATTTATAAGAAATCAATGGGTGCTTCAGGAAGAATTCAAGGGCAACAAGTTGGCAGAAGGCACCTTCATCTCTCAAAGTGCTTTGCCAGGCAGCACTTTCTCTCACTCACAACATTTTGTCCAGTGGCAGCCAGCTGGGTGAGTGATGCATATCATTTCCACAGCACTGCCCCAGTTCCCACACAGAAAGGGGTTTTAACTGTTAAGCTGCAAAAGTAGTGATGCAAAAGCTTGCTGATATAACCAGCATCCCAAATAGCAATGATCCTGGCATACATACATGAAAGTAGCTTTCTACAGATAATACTAACCTGCCCTAGTTCCCAATGTAGAGCCAGTGTCCATCAAGATAATATACATCTGGACATTTTGTCCCTGACTTGTGTCCCTTAACTTGGCTTGCATTTTGGGGAACAGAAAAGGGGCATTCAGCACTTGGCATCTTACTGCTCCCCTTTTCTTAAGTAATGATACGGAGGGAGAATGTGGGAACCATGACTGTTTGTGGGAGCCCCCTGTGCTCCACCGGCAGGTAGGAAGAACCGGGAGGGTAGACCCTCTGGTACTATGGGCAGGACTCATGGTCCAGAGACACTGAGGCCCTTTCTAGAAGGGAAAGCAAACTAAAGAGAGAGGATTCAGGTCTGAACATTCTCTTAGTCACATCCACAGGCACAAAACTTGCCCTCGTGACAGAGTAAGACAAGGCTAGCCATGAGCAGGGCACAGATGACAGGCCATAAGGGCCATCTGGATGAAATCCCATGTTTGCAAGAGGCTTCAACATTTCTTTTGATGTTATCTCCAGATAAGGTTATACAGGGTCCCACAGAAGCATAAAAAGAATTACAAGGAGATATTCACCCTACAACTCTGATCTTAGGTCTTGTTCCCAGAGCTTGTTTCTTCTTTCTTGATAAATTAATATTTTGGTAAGTTTTTAAAGGTTTTCGTTAGTAGCATAATTGTATTATAACATTAAAATTTTTATTGGTGAAATACAACATGTCAGATCCACCTCCATTTTCATAGTCTTGTTTTACCATTTATTCATTAAAAATACCTTAAAAATACATAGTTTACATGCTTCAAATATACTTAAATTTATTGAAATATGCCTTTGTTTTAAACATATGTCTTATAAATGGTGTGCTGATTTATTTCTAACTGTCAGAATGGCTGAATGTGCTGAAGGGAAAGCACCTGGCAAGTTGATATCTTTTGAGTTGAGTTCATCCTTTTAGCTCTGAATTTTCATTTCAAGGAGTTGGAACATAAGATTGAAGAATTCACAAAAATGAGTGAAGTGATTCTTTGGTCTTCTGGGCATAATCACGTTAATAACATTTACTCCATTTGCTTTTTTTTTAGTACTCCCAGGGATTGAACACAAGGTGCTTAACCACTGAGTCACCTCCCTAGTCCTTTTTTGCTTAGTGCCTCACTAATTTGCTTAGTGTCTTGCTAAGTTGATGAGGCTGGCTTTGAACTTGTGATCCTCCTGTCTCAGCTTCCCAAGCTGCTGGGAATACAGGTGTGTGCCATCATGTCCAGTGCTTCATTTGCTTTTTAACACAAGAATAGAAGATAAAACATAAACTCTAAAAGTTGGTGTTAGGTCGGATTTGGGCAGCTGCATGGGAGGGAACAGGACAATTGGCAACCCCCATGGAGAGCAAGGCAGCAGGCAGTGTGCCAGAGCGACCAATCAAATGCAGACAGATAAACCCCACTGACCCTGAGGTTCACCTATCATTTGGCAGGACCTTCAGCCCATTCAAACCTATAAAGACCCTGGGCAGCCCGGGCCAGGTGTGATTTCTCCCACTCTCCACTCTGACCTTTACAGGGAGAGCTGGGGAATCTCGCCCAAGAGCCAAATCCCAATAAAGCTTGGTTGGGCCACTTTTATCTGACTCCTGTTTGGTCACCTGCCTTCAATTTTAGTTGGCCTGGCATTGCTGATAGAAGACACAGAGCCTAAGGCAAATGACCCATCATAAATCAGAAAAACACCAAAGACCAAACAGCCACATTGGGAAGAAAGGGAGAGAGGAAAGAAGGAATTTCTGTAGTGAATCATGAGGTCCAGACCAGAGCCTATGCTGTGGATGCACCCTGCCACACTGAGGAGGCATTCAATAAATGCTGGTGAAGTGAATTGATGACCTGTATTGAACTCTGACCATCCTAGCTATGTTTTTTTTTTTCTTTTTTCTTTTTCTTTCTTTTTTTTTTTTTTTTTGTCCTCAGCCCAAAGGGTATGTTTGTAGCCTGGCTACTTTGAGAGAAAAGGAGTGAGTTAGGTTAAGTCACAAGAATCAGTTCTAGGGCTTCTCTCTCTTGTGTCCACAGGAGAATTTCTTGACAGAATGTCACTGTGACTATTGTTCATACTGGAGTGTGGCTTGTAGTGCTCTCAATGGCTCTTAGTACAGGAGGATTCCTCGGGAACTTGGAAAACTACAGATGCACAAGTGCCACCTTGGTCCACCCATTTCATAGTCTGGGGCAGAGCCCAGGCGTTAGTGTTTTTCTTTTTTTTTTTAATTGAATTTTTTTTTTATTTTTATAGACTTCATTTCAATTCATTGCATACATATAGGGTGCAAATTTTCATTTCTATGGTGTTCTTTATGGTTCCACAGTGACCTCATATACCTATGGGCTCTAAAAACTGCTTTTGAGTGAACACAAAGCCACATGCTGATGTGTATGATTCTGAAGAAGATTCTGAAGAATGTTTTATTATTTTTTACTAATAACCATTTTTTCTTATTTACAAGTATTTTTATTTTGAAAGTTTCAGTGTTTCTTTTGGCCATTCAAACAACAAAGATGTACATATTAATAATAAGACATAAATAATCTGCCTTCTTAGAGCCTGCCCCATCCCAGCTCCCACCCCTTAACCCAGGAATGAATGCTAATAATGTGGTGTTTATTCTTTTGAGATTTTTCTAGATTTATGAAAATTATATGACCATATACACAGATGCAGTTGACTAATATACTTTGAATCATTGTCTTTCTTTCTAGCATTGCTCACAGAAGGTACATGTTTGCCTTTTTTCTTGCATAAAGCCTTCCAGGAAGAAGAAAATTTCTGTGTGGTTCTCAATGTGATGGGAAATACTAAGGCCAGTTGGCCTGAGCAGGTAGGATACCAAGGTTCAAACATCAGTGACTATAGTCTAGGCTCTTGGTTGAAGAGGACAGGAGGAACACATTGCACTCATTCATTCATTTAAGAGATAACTCTAATGCACCAGTGGTGGGCCTGGCATAGCTCTGGGTGTTCAGGAGACAATAATGAATCAAATAGACCAAAACCCTGTACTCATAAAATTTCCCTTGGAACAGGAAATATAGCATAAATAAATGGAACAGAGCTCTTCACCCAAAACCCAATGGAGAAGAGACCCCAGACAAGTCATCCTTCCCCATTGGCACACTTCCCATTGTCACCAAACCCTCCAACCATAATCTCACCAGATACCATCTTGGAAGGAGGATAGGGAGGAAGAAATTAAATCCACAATCTAGTTTCCCCAAATTTCAGAGGGTGGATGCCTTATACATAGGAAGACACTGTCTTATCTAAAAATCCATTAATGGACAAATTCATGTTTCCATCTTCTTCATGTTCAGTGATTGTATTTGTCAATGTTTCAATGCTATGACAAAAATTCCTGACAAGAAAAACTTAGAGGAGGAAATGTTTATTTGGGCTCATGGTTTCAGAAGTATCACTCCATAGTCAGTCAGTTCCATTGCTCTGAGCCTGAGGTGAGCATCATGGTGGAAGGGCATGGTGGAGGACAGCTGCTTAGCACATAGCAGCCAGAAAGCAGGAAGAGAAAAAGAGGCCAAAGACAAGACAAATCCTTCCAGGGCACATCCCAGTGACCTGTGTTCTCCAACTAGGTTCCTTTGCTAAGTAGTCCATTTAGCTATCAATGGATTAACCCATCAAATGGATTAATCCACTGATGAGATCCAGACATTACCTAAAGCCCTCATGATCCAGGCATTACCTAAAAGCCCCACCTCCAAACATTGCTACATTGGCTACCATGTTTTCAACATATAAATTTTTGGGGTACTTTCCAGATACAAGTTATAACAGGGATTCAGGAGGAGAATTCAGTCACTTTCAGAAAATGTTTATCTAAGTAAGAATTCTTAAAAATCACTCTCTCACATACATGTAGACTTCTTTTTGATGATGATGATGATGATGATGATTTTGGTTTTACCTCATAAAAGAGGAATCCTATCCATATACCTTGCTTTAAAAATTGTCATTCATGACTCTCCAGGTTGCCCTGGAAAATGTGCCCAGCAACCAGTTCCTGTCACCTTTGTCACAAGTCATAAATAGGTGCAAGGGAAATCATACATCACTAGGGGAAGGATTCCCAGGCACCTTTAAAATAAATAAGAATGGCTTCTAGATGGGGAAAACCACTATGGAGGTTTTGGTTGTTATTGCAAGTATCCAAATGAATGAGGGCTAATTTATTGAAAGAAAAGGCAGGGCAGTGGAATGGTGAGTTCACCAACTCTGTTTTTAAATGGAGCAGCACTATTCAGATTTGTCTTGGTAAAGCTATCAAAGCTTCTCTGCATTCAGGTTGTTGATACTGAAATGCAGAATTAATATGGGCGAATGAGAAGAACAACAGAAGTCCCACAGGGTCACTATATTGTGGTAAAATTCTGGAAAGAGAGACTGAAAGAATGAAGTTAAGTGACATTCAAGTTTAGAAATTCACTAGAAATAAAATATTTACAAGGGGAAGATCTGATAATCTTGTTTATAGAGAGAATGTGAGTGCATGTGTGAGATTCATTGGGCTTCTCATGCTGAGAATACATATCACTTCATGATATGAAAACTTATTTGGGGTTTTAAGGAAAAACAACATTAAATAATATTAAATTGCATGTTAAAGTGTCATTTAATTTGCAATTCCCCTTCCTATGTCTTATTCCATAAAGGAGGAAGACTCCATGCAAAATTATTAGTTGATCAACCCTGTCTAACTCCTGCTAGTCTCTATGGAGAGAGAGAGAATGGGAGAGAGAGAGAAAGAGAGAAAGAGAAGGGGGGGAGGCTCTGACTTAAGGCCTAGGTAGGAGACATCTATGAGTAATATATAGCCAGAAATTGATAACTTGTATTGTTCCCTTTGAATTAATTTTTACTGGTAGCTATTGTTTGTGGATTGAGTTTTGATTTTCATTTATCTGGTGATATGAAGTATCCTTTAAAAATTTTTATTTAAGTAAACTTGAGAGCTTACATGTAAAAAAAGTATTCTTGAAACAGTATATGTAATTCAAGAAATGGCAAATTTTGAGCCTGTTATATGAATGACAGATGTTTAGGAAGGACCATGTTAACACATAAACTATTCATATACCACAATTCTTTAAAAATTTGTTCCTTAAAGTAGGTCTAACATGGCCTTTGTTTATGCTATTACTTACTTAGCATGTTAGCTCTTTCTAGATGCTTTTTAAAAAATTATTTCTCCCAATACTGGAATGCTTTTTCACTTTTCCAATTACTTGAATCAAATTTAATAAGATTTTATGGCAAAAAGAAACCTAATATGGAGTATTAGTTCCAAAAAGAGTCATGTTCCCTCAGGAAATCAGGAAATTGTTTTTTGACTAACAAAGTTAGATGAGGGTACTTGTTTGGAAATCTCAGGGGATCCTTTAATATCTAGTGCAATTGATGGGAAATAAAGACCATTATATTAACATTCCAACCCTCTTTTTAATCAGCTTTTCTATCACAGTTTCTGTCTTTGCAAAACAGAAACAGAAGTGGGGGAAGATGGCTGAATGTGGAGGTGATAGAGAGAGGGGATTGGGAAATAAGTGGATGGCAGAAATAACAGCAAAAGAAAAAGTCAAATGGAGAGAATCTTGGGAGATAAATGATTTGATATTAAGCCCATTGTAGGAGAATGCAAAACAGGAAAAAATAAAATAAAAAAAGGAAGCATATTCTTTGGAAACTGGCAGATGTGAGTTCAATTGTTGGCTTCACAACTCACCAGCCACAAGCCTCAATTTCCCCATTAGTGTAATGGAGTAATTAAACCTTGTTCATCATCTGGGAAAAGGAGTGGGGAAGAGAGGGTATGGGGAATATGTTGGTAAATGGTGCTGGGTGGTGGTTGAAACAGTATTCCACTTACTTCAAGAATTTGTGAGTCCTAGTTTTCAATCAGATCAATTAGGGTTTATAGAAGTTGTTCTTATGAAGATAGAAGTGACTCTGTCTTTGGACAGAAATATTTTCAAAGTGCAGCAGTAAAGAAACATAATTCTTTTTCAATTAAAAAATTCACAAGTGATACTTAACAAGACTGTCAAATATTACATTGAGATGTAAAAGCAGGTGATCTTTGCCTCTGAAGATGTGCATCTTTGCCTTTGCAGTCTGAGGAATTTGGGCCTCTTTCTAAACACCTGTGGATTTTAGAACTACAGGATCCAGGTCCTACTCCCCCTTAGCTATGTTGGGGAGAGAAGATGTTGACCGAATTGCCCACACTGTAGTCATGAGCTGTACTTTCAACAAAAGAACTTGTTCCCTTGCAACAAATGATTAGTTCTAATCCCTCTTAATTTTTTACAGATCTTGAGCTAAACTAATTTGCATGTCTGTCATATGGGGTTGACATTATGCTAAAAATCTGGCCCCAGCATGTTAGGAAATGTAGCATGAACAATGTCATCTTTATTCAGCTGGGGCACCCTCCCAAGTCCAAAAACCAGTGATGAAGAGTAAGTAAAAGAGAAAGGCAGGGTGGTGAAATGTCTTAAAGGAATGTGGGATTTGCTTGGGGTCCATACACATGTGCAGACACTGAATTTAATGAACCAAGTTGAGGAGCATGCAGATGGAGCCCAGACCAGAAGCTCCATGTTCATTGTGGAGATGTAAACAAGAGAACTCTGGGAATTTGAGTCCAGTGTGTCTAATGTACCAACTAATCAAAGAAGCCAGACCGCTTCCCTATCCACAGTTGGAATAGGCTAGGCAGACCCTCTCTAACTGCATAAAGAGGGAAAGACAGGCCCACATCCATGGGCAACCTTGACTAATTGTGTTGAAATACCAGAATCAACTTATCATTGTGCTAAGGAAGCTAGTTCTGGGACCAGGAATTTTTGCCTTGAACACCAGGAAGACAGCCCCATCCTTAAGACTATTGTAGCTTCAAATTTTCTTAGCTCAATTTCATTCCACACTAATGTCAGAGTTTTAGAACAGGATGCATTTGCAAGTCACCAATTTTGTGAGAATAATGTAGGGGACTATATAACTAGAAAGCTTTATGCAACAGAAAAGCAGATTTATTAGTAGAAGTTGACATAGTGCAGGCTTTGTTGGATGATGTTTCAAAGGGCTCAGCAGGAAATACCTCAAGGAAGGATCAGGGAGGATATGTGCCTGCTGAGATGTTGGCTGATAGATTCCCATTCTTGACCCAGTCAGAGCAACATCTCATTTTTAACCAATGCTCATATTGGGGTTCTCAGTTAATTCTTTATACACAAGGGTCCTTCTGAAGCTAAAATCATCATAAGTACAATTACCATGACTCAGTTTCCCCATTTTTCAGGAGAGGAACTGAGGCCCAATGGGGCAGTCAACATGCCCTGTATACCAGCTGCTGCATCAGTCATGATACACTGTGATGATCAAGATGGACACCAGGACTTGAAAGCAACAGTACTTGAGGAGTAAAATTCACTCTCCGGGAAATTATATTCCACTGGGGTGGAAATGGAAGACATATAGGTAATACACATCATCAATGATCACAATGTAGGATCAGCTCCAGATGATTTTGGATTACACCAGAATGCTGTTGGGCTCTGAAGAAATCTACCACCCATTTAGTCCTCATTAGGGTTCCAGAGATCTTTTTAGGTTTAAAAACACCTGATAACTACATGGGGGATGAAGAGTAGGCTGGGTACAGGTCACTTGGAAATGTTGCTTGAATCAAGGATGCCCCCTGGTCTTTCTGTTCCCCCAGTGCCCCTCTTCTCAGTCTACTTGCCAGATACCACTTGGCAGCAGACCCACTCAGTCAACTAATCTGATCAGGCTACAACTGTTCCAGAAGCCTCTCCTTATCATCTCCTTATATGCCTCCAGCAATAGAACTTCACCCATCAGGAGACATTCAAGTCCCCATAAGACCTGCTACCAGACAATTTCCATCAGAAAATATGTTTTCCCTCTTTCTATAAGAAGATGCTCCCACTTACTAATTTGTATGGTTTGCATGAGGTGAAAAAAGTAGCAGGAAGGAGGAACATTTTCACTTTGACCTGGGGAGAGTTACTTTTGCATTCACAGATGGGTAAAATGAGTTTACAACAAGTACATAAATAGAGGAAGAAAATATATTTTCACATATCAATGATACATCAAATATTCAAATAATAATATCCTGCCACCATTCTAATTGTGGCAAATAGTCTGATAAAGAAATGTGGAGAGAGATGGTAATTTGTAAAAAGGAGTTCTGACTCAAGAATGGTGTCAGGGGCAAGGAGGAAAGAGCAATCTCAGCAGAGAAAAAAGAAAAGACCCTGGAGTGATATGGAACCTGGCATCATCAAGGAATTGAAAGAAAACTGTGGTGGCCAGAGATGAGCAAGCAGAGTGGAGAAGAATGGGGAATGAGTTTGGAAGGGCCTTGTGAGCCATATTACAAATGGGTTTTACTCTGAGGAATCAGGGCAAGATGAAAGGCCATGAATTTGTTTACCAACATCAGAGGGAAGAATTGATGTCGGCAGATCAGTGGGGAAATTGGCAGTCATTCCAGAGAAAAACTATTGTCTTACATGAGCTGATGACAAAGGGCATGGGAAGGCATGGGTGCAATCAAGAACCGTTTCAGTGGTTGAATCACTGGGCTTGATTGGGTTGCATCAAAGAGAGGGTATTTTAACATTTGCTTCAAGTTGCATCATGAGAAAATAGTTACCACTGAGTGAGATGGAGATGACAAGGAGGAAAGCACCATGGGTTTGTCTTTAGACATGCTGGGGTTTTGAGTGTTGAGAGCCCTAGATCTGGCCCAGGTGTTGTTCCTGGCAGGGACACTGCATGAATCCAGGTGATGTGGAGGGCAGCCCTAGAAGATGGGGCTCAAGATCCCTGGTCTCTACCTTCAGTTTTCCAAAATTCTGTGGCTAAAACTGGCCAGTGTTTGAAAGGCAATTTTCTCTAGAATTCCTTTGAGGAAGGTCAAGATTTTGGCCTGTGACTTTGATGTCAGGTGTTAATGGTACCCAGACTCTAAGGGAGACATAAAAAACAAAATCAAAGGGAAAGGTTTTCTTCCCTTGGGACATCCTGAAGTTCTTAACTCAGGAAAGCAAAGGGGTGTGTGTTAATGTTTCTCAATGCTCAATAAGTTTTAACACTCCAATGACAATTTAGCAACCAGGAGAGTTTTTTTCACCACTATTGGCACATTTCAGAAGGTAGTGATCAACCAGGGCTTGAAAGTAAGAGAGACAAGGGACGTTTTCATTTTTTGATAAATTGAAAACAGAAGAAATGTCAAGAGTGGTACAAAAATCATGGCATATTTTAAATGTATACATTAAAGAATATAATGCTCTAAACACATTCTCAACAAGATATGAGTGAGGCAATCACAAGTATTAAAAGATTTATAAACATTATTAGGTCATATTTCAATTTCAGTACAGACTTATGGTCTGATATTAAGAGTGAAAGCAGAATTTTCTTTTCTTTTTTTTGGGGGGGGTGCTGGGGATTGAACCCAGGGCTTTCTGCTTGACAGACAAGCACTCTACAAACAGCTGTATCCCCAACCCTGAAAGCAGAGTTTTCAAAAAAATATCTTAAAAACAATTTGACACAATATATCATTAACATGTGACAAAGTTTTATTTGACTCATTAATAAGGAAACAGAGATAGCAATGTCAGTTCAGAAGAAGAATCTGAAAGATTGGTATTTTTATTATTGATGGACAATACAGGAATACAAAAATAAGATTGCTACATTTGATACTGACTAGTGAATGTGCCATAGGGTGATGAAATCATAACCTCTGTCTTATTTTGTCTCAGAGTCAGAAGAGAAATTCATCATGCCTTATTGGTTTCAGAGAATTGTAAATGTCTGGACCCCAATCAATTGTGTAAAATTCATTACATTCCCTGAGGGAGCAGGTGACCTGCAGCAAGCTGTTAGGCAACATATTGACTTGATATTAAAAGACACAAGATTATCTTTTTCATTGTTCCTAAGTTGTGGATAATTTTTCTGAGCAGGAAACAAATTTAAAGTGGAATTGATAGACATCTTCTGCTCTCAGTTCTACCAGTGCACCTTGGTGCCTAGGAAGCCAGGGCAAATGGTCTTTCCTAGCTCCCCAGCAGCATTCTGAGTTTTAACCTTTGACTTCATGCATACTAGTCAGCCGTATCGAGCTCCAAATTGAACAATGTTCTTGCACAGTTGAAGTGAAGATTTTATAAGGCAGATTTCTCATGTTGAAAAGCACTACTGCTTGTTCCTGCTTGGATGAGAGGAACTCGTCAAAGAAAGCTGTTGAAAAGGTGAGAAGAGACAGTGTAAAGTGAAGAAATAGCTTTTTTAAGCAGCTGCACTTGAGGAGTGAAAATTCAGGGAAGAGAAACAGAGATGGATGGAAAATTTTATATAATAAAAGAGACCATCTCATAATGCTTATTTTTAGAAACCAAAATTCTGTATGACCAAAACATACCACCTATTAAATACTCACCTCCTCCACAGCAAATGCCATGAAGGACTTACTTAGGAGTAAGCTTTTGTATTTGAAATCTATATGTAACACTCATCCTTGTATTGAGTTCTATTGTAAAACCTGTGCTAGTCTGCTATTAATATGCATCAGTAATTTTCAAAAATAATTCTAAATTCACTTTGAAAATAAATAACAGGAAAATTATAGTGAAAGTAACAAATAAGACATTGAAAAGATATAAATACCCATCCCAAATCAATGACTATTCTTTTCTAATTCAGCATTGATTCAAAAATACCCAGACACTCCAGAAATTGATGTGTCCCCACTATTTTGACATCTAATTTAGCAAAAACAAAAGTGCCCAGAAGAACTAAGTTCTGTCACCTATATTTTTGATAGTGGACTGCTGAAGGCCACTTCACTGCCTTGTCAACAGTGCTCAGCACCCTTGCTTGGGAGGAATGGGACATTTGAGTGGTATTTATAATGGGACATTTAAAAATTGCATTCCAACATGTTCAGATTATAAGGTGACCCTGGGATTCCAATCAAGGATTTTTGAATGGTTAACTATATTTGTGCCTCCAAACTTTCTCTTTCACTTTTTCTCAACATGGCAAACCTGTTTTATTCATGTCTACACCACCAATACACATCCAAGTGAATGTCATGTACATGGCAGACAAAATAAATGCTTATTGCTTGATTGAATGGAATTAAATCATTCTGCTTCCCTGAGAAGAATGTCACAAGCACAGATTTTCTACCTGGAGCCCCAGGATGTCACACTACCAGACATTTCCTGGAAATTGGGTCATTACTTCTTTCTCTTACACTGAAAACTGGAGCAGGGGAAAAATGCACATAATTATACAGAAAACGCTCATTACTACCTATAGTAGGTTAAATAATGGCCTCCCTAACATATCCAGGTCCTGATCCCTGGAACCTGTAAATGTTACCTTTATTGGGAAAGGGGACTTATAGATGAGATTAAATAAAGGATCTTGAGATAAGGCCATGATCCTGTATTATCTGGGCAAGATCCTAAGTGTTCTAAATGTAGTCAGTGTCCCGAAGAGAGAAAAACTGAAGTTTTGATACACCAAGAGGAAAATACCACATGAAAACAGAGCAGGCGGGGGGCGAGGGGTTGAAGTTGCTAGCCTTGAGAATTGGAGTTGGAGTGGTGTGACCATAGCCAAGGAACATCACAGCCACCAGAAGCTGAAGAGGCAAGGAGCGAATTCTCCCCTAGAATACCCTGAGGGAGATCAACCCTGCTGCCACCTTGATTTCAACCCAGTGAGGCTGACTTGAGATTGCTGGCATCCAGAATTGTGGTGAGAATGAATTCTTGTTGTTATAAAACACCAAATTTGTAGTCATTTGTTAGAGGGGCAATATGGAAAAAATGAACCTGTCCTTTACTATCCCATCTCCACACTCATTTTTTTTTTAATATCCTTGAACCCCAGAAATGGGTGATAAGAAGTCAGTAGATCTAAAGTCAGAACCCAACCTCATATGCCCACTCTTTATGTAACAACTATATTTACTTAGCCCGGAGCCCCAGTTCCCTGAATTACACTTGGCCTGAGGTAAGTCAAAGGGGCATCATTTTGCCTTCAATGGGCTCACAGTTGAATAGGTGAGACAGACAGCCAAGCACAGAAGTATGTCTCTGGGCAATGTGTGGTGATCCAGCCAAGGCAGCTACCGTGGTGCTGGCAAGCCCTTTAGCCAGGCTGGAGAGAGGGAGAGAGTCATGGTGGGAGGACTTTCCAAAGGAGGTGATGACATTTCTCATTCTGAGTAATAATATTTGTAATGATAGCTAGCATTAACACTATCTGCCAGCACTGCATCAGGACTGCTGGCTCCAGGGGAGCTAGGCTCATACAGAATACCTGGTAAGTGTGTCCCTGGGAGTAGGCATCCCTGACAGTGCCCAATGCTTTATGAGGGGAGTTCACTGAATTCTCACTGCTCTTTCCCCCAGATTTTCCCAGTGAATAACCTGAGGCACAGAATGAATAAATGACTTGCTTGAGCACCTATGGCTAGTAAGGGATGAGAGGTACTGAGAAAATAAAACTCTTCATCCCCACACAGTCCCTGCTCTTGACCATTCCTGGAACAGACAATATTTTTCTCAGACAGGAACTGTGTAACTCAATGACTCAATAACAAAAATGTTTGTTTCTCTACAATGCAATGGAAGGTAACTCCAAATCCCTACCTCTTCTGATGTAAAAAACTTAATTTGACACTCAGTCATGTATGGATTCAACCTTCAGTTTCCATGCACTTTGGGGTGAAGGCCCAGTCAGCTCAGAATCTCCCTCCTATTTATCCTAGGAAACATCTGAGCTTAGAGATACTTTATTTAGAACAGCAGCTTCAGTTAGAGGCCTGTAGCATCCAAAGAGAGGAACTTCTTTGGTTCTCAGTGGCCCTTTCCCAACCTGTTTTGAGACTAGCTCTGCTCTCTGCAACTTCAGAGGTGACCAAGGTCAAGTCCACATCCAGGTGCTTTCTGTTCTCCTTGGTCTACCCCTAAGGTGGGTGGGTCTTTGAGCTTTCTTTCAATAACTTCTACATTTCTCACATCTCTTGGACCATTCCAAAGTCAAGGGAAGCCCTATCCTTGTGCCGATAATACTCTACAGTTCAAGTCCAGTTGAAATGTTGCTAATACTGGGATCTTGGCCATGGTGATTAACCTGTAGTGCCTCAGTTTTCTCATGCCTTAAATACAGAAAATAATAGTGACACTCTGTGAGCCCTTGCAATGTGTTAACCTGGTTAAGTTGAACTACAAATCCCAGAATAGTGGGGTACTGAAACACTGTAGGAAATGTGGAGGTGGAAGCGGTGCAGCAGCTATGTTTGTGGCTCACATGCCCAAGATCCCAGCATTCTTGGAAATGCACAGCATTCAGAAGCTGAAAACCTGCTCCTTGTGCCTGTGGATCCCCCTTCATCTTCTCTGCCTCCTGAATAGGTGTGTGTGTGTGTGTGTGTGTGTGTGT
Source organism: Glaucomys volans (assembly GCA_020662805.1). Taxonomy (NCBI): domain Eukaryota; kingdom Metazoa; phylum Chordata; class Mammalia; order Rodentia; family Sciuridae; genus Glaucomys; species Glaucomys volans. The sequence goes on along the minus strand of JAJEJO010004852.1, from coordinate 28,909 downwards.
GTGTAGTTTCTCAGTAGGGGATGTGTGGTGACACTCTGCAGGATGCTCACACCATCCAGGTTAAAGGCATCAGTATGAACACCAATGCCCATCCTCCTATAGAACCCAAGGCTTCCGCTCATCCTGTGGGCTCCAGCTTGTCCTTGTTCCCCCTTACTGTGCACCCATCTTCCCTCCCCTACTGTGGGCTTCAAACTCTAACATCAGATGCAGAGACAACTGATGCAAAAACTGCAGAGAGACTGATGAGCCAGATCTCACAGCTATGCCAAAACAAACCTCTGTAGCAAAGGTGTCCTGCTAGTGGTTCCCCTTCACTGATTGAATCCTGACTGATACTCTCTCCAGCTGTGAGACTGACTGAGGCAATGGATGTAAAGCCATTAGAAGAGATCCTGGCACAGACCAGGCCCATAATAAATGGTGGCTATTTTCATACAGGAAAACAGCATGGATTTGGAGATGAGACAAACTTTCAATAGCATTCTAGATTTGTCACTGTGTATGTTTGGCCAGTATATTTCTACCTACAGAGTAGGTGTGAGCATGAGGGATATGCTTGTCTGGAGCCTAGGAGGTACTTACCTAGGATAGTCATCCCAGTTGTCCAAGTTGTGTACTGCACAGCCCTGGGTGGCACCTAGGTGAAGCCTGTGTACATGACTCTCTGGAAAGCTACTGAGGGCATAATCTGGGTGACTCTATGTAGCAGTTGTACATAAAATAATCCCTATAATAATAGAGCATTAAAAATACAACGTAAATTCAATTAGTTACTTATCTATTAGTCAACATCAAATACTGTTAACTGAGCTCAGATTTTCAACAGATGGTTAGTATACTGTTCTCTTGCTCTGTGCTGTCATGAGACACCGTGCCACTACCACTCTCATTCCTGAATTAATAAAGACTTAAAAATTTTTTGGTCAAGTTTAGAAGGAATTCACCAACTGCTCTATACTTCACTGATAGTTTGTAAGTGCTTAGCTACCATGACTTTGGCATACACAAAGTCAGAAAACAGAGAAGGTGTTGGACTCCCTAGGTGTTTCCCCTAAAGAAAGGCGAATAGGCAAAGTCCAGAAACAGCTCGTAAAAGGGACACTGAGTAGAAGACCTCTGCAAAGTCCTAGTGGCTTGAGGACAAATGGTAGATCATTCTTAAAACTTTTATTAAGTGAAGTTGAAGAATTCCATCCAAGTGAAAACCTAAATTTTGCAGGATTTTTTCTTAAGGACTTGGAATTCCTCCATTCTCTACCCAGCATTTTCCCTTTTGAATGCCTTTCAGTGAGACAGAGCTGCTTTTAAACATAATGGCCTCATCTAATCTGAAATGTTCAGCAGTTGGAAAAGTTTGGGAGCTAGACAAGGAATTATTTTTATAATAATTAGTTAATTTTTAAAGTGACAGAAAACACTGTGTTTATTTTTTTGTTTTGTTTTGTTTTGTTTTTTAGTCATCCACAGCATGATGTTTTGAAGCCTGCATGTTTTGTGGAATGATTTAATCTAGCTAATTAAAAACTGCATCTCCTCACCTAGATATTATTTTTGTGGTAAGAACACATAACATCCACTGTCTTCCTACTTTTCCTCAATACAACATATCATGATTATGTATAGTCACCTTGCTGTACAATAGACTTCTTGAAATTCATTCAAAGTATATATAATTACAGTTAGATAGTAGGAATCCATGTCAAGGCAAGGATTTAAATTTATGCATTAAACAGTTGCCTCTTCTAGACACGTATCTAATAATGCTGCTGCAGTGAGGAGATCAGTTGTCATCTCACCAGGGAGGGTGAAGTCTTCCACCTGAGAGTTAGGGTGATCTTGGAGCTGGCAAGGCCCTGACACAGCCTGCCCTGGCCACGGCACTCCTAAGGAGATCTGGGCCCAACAGCTCTTTTCTTAAGCTATAACCATAACCACCTGGAACTCTCCTCTGTCTCCTCTTTGTCTGTACAATGTTTCTCTTTTCCTTTCTCTCTTTATCATTCTTCTCATGTCCCTTCATGTGACTCAGCCCATATCTGCCTTCCCTCTTCTATTCTTTTATCTGCCCTTATTTCTTGTCATTTTTTTAAGTGTTTCAGCTCTGGAATCTGACTACATACGTTTGAGTCCCAGCCCTGCCCCTACCAGCCATATGACTTTAGTTCTTAACCTCGCTGTGTTTCCTCATCAGTAGAACAGTAACCTTTATGCCTTCCTTACTAGTGGTTGTCAGAATTAAGTGGGACAGTCCTTACAAGGCTCTCATCAGAGTACTTACTGAACACTTATAAAAGGCTCTATCATGTAATCAATTGTAATTGTTACCTATGTAAGTCATCTATCCATGGCTATAATAAAATACCCAAGATAGTCAACTTAAAAAGAGGAAATGTTATTCTGATAGTTTTGAAGGTTTAAGTCCATAGTTACTTGGCCCCATTGACTTTGGGCCTGTGGCAAAGGCAGCAGAAGCATGAGGTAGAGGAGGTGGCTCACCTCATGGCAGCTGAGAAGCAAAGACAGAGGAGGGCAGGAGGTCCTGCAAACCCCTTCAAGAGTATGCCCCAGTACCAAACTTCCTTCCCACTGGCTCCACCTCTTAAAGCTTCCACCATTTCCCATACAGCAAACTGGGGAATAAGCCTTTAGCACATGGGACTTCGACAGACATTCCAAATCCACAGTATAGCATTTCTTCTCTCTCTCCTTTTTCTTTGCTCCTCTCCCTTTTTATGTCTTTCTTTCTTTTTCTCCTCTTCTTGCTCACTACCCAATACTAGCTGAGGGTAGGGATAAATAAGGTAGATTCCCAGAAGAAATCTCAAGTCTTAGTCTTCCTCACATGTGACCTCATGTCCTCTGACCAGGGGTTTCTCCCAAACATCCACAGGAATTCCTCCCCTTGCAGGTTGAAGTCCTCATCCTACCCCTGATGGAAAAGTTGAACTGCAACAAGCATCTCTCTCAATATTTGTTCAAAAAATGTTTGCACATTGTCATGAAGTCCATATCATGAAAAAAATTTATATTCCTGTTCAAAATTATGCATTTTAAATCTTTAATCAAAATGCTACATCATGAAAAAGGAAAACAGATTGTCTCAGAAGTTAGTTTCTGAACCTTTTGATCTGGGTGCTTGTCAGTATTCTGGGTTACCACTCTTTCATTAGGCTTTTGGTAAGAATGGTACATTCCACAAAAAATATTAAAAATATAACCCTCAATAGAAAATTCACTGTAGATCCTTAGTGAGGAAAGTGAAGCAGGAGGCATCATAATACCAGACCTTAAATTACACTACAGAGCAATAGTAACAACAATGGCATGGCATTGGCTCCAAAAGAGACATGTAGACCAATGGTATAGAGTAGAAGACACAGAGACAAATGCACTTGAATACAGTTATCTCATACTGTATTTATCCATAAACATACATTGGAGAAAAGATAACCTCTTCAACAAATGGTGCTGGGAAAACTGGAAATCCATTTTCCATCATAGCATAACGATATTAAATCCCTATTTCTCACCTTGCATAAAATTCAACTCAAACTGGATGAAGGACCTGGGCATTAGACCAGAGACCTTCTGCCTACTAGAAGTCAGCTTAGGAACCAAATTTCTCAACAAAACTCCAAAATCTCAAGAATCAATAAATGAGATGGTATCAAGCTAAAAAGCTTCTTCACAGCAAAGGAAACAACCAAGAATGTGAAGAGATAACCTACAGAATGGGAGAAAATCTTTGCCACTTCACCTCAGATAGAGCATTAATCTCTAGGATATATAAAGAATCAAACAACTTAACACCTAATAATAATAATAGCCCAATCAATAAATGGGCAAAAGAAGCTGAACAGACACTTCACAGAAAATATATATGATTGGTCAACAAAAATATGAAGAAATGTTCAATATCACTACCAATTAGATAAATGCAAACTAAAACACCACTGAGATTTCATCTCACTGCAGTCAGAATGGCAATTATCAAGAATAAAGAATACAAGCAATAAAAACTGTTGGCGAGGATGTGGGGGAAAAGTACATTGCTGGTGGGACTGCAAATTGGTGCAACCACTCTGGAAAGCAGTACGGAGATTCCTCCGAAAACATGGAATGGAACGACCAATTGACCAAGTTGTTCTACTCTTCAGCATATACCCAAAGGACTTAAAAGCAGCATACTATAGTGACACAGCCACATAAATGTTTACAGCACCTCAACTCACAATAGCCAAACTATGGAACAAATCTAGGTGCTCTTCAACAAATGAATGAAGAAAAGGTGGTATATATATACACAATGAAATATTACTTAGCCATAAACAAGAATGAAATTAATGGCATTTGCTGGTAAATGGATGGAACTGGAGACTCTCATGCTAAGTGAAGTCAGCCAGTCCCAAAAAAAACAAAGGCTCAATGCTCTCTTACTAATACACAGTAAGTGGGGGAAGAGTAGGAAAGAACAGAAGTTCTTTGAATTAGACAAAGGGGAATAAAGGGAAAGGAGGGGGATGGGAAGAGGAAAGAGAGTAGAATGAATTGGATATAACTTTCCTATATCCATATATGAATACACAACCAGTGTAACTCCACATCATGTACAACCACAAGAATGGGAAGTTACACTCCATGTATGTATAATACTTCAAAATACACCCTATTGTCATGTATAAAAGAACAAAGAAAAAAAGAGAGACCAAAGAAAAATTTATTGCAGGGTTTTTCTTTTTCAAAAAAATTTCTTTGAACATGAAATACAATTTTTCTACTTTGCTCACAGTTCTGGAGGTTGGGTAGCCCAAGAGTATGACCCTGACACTTGCCCAACATCTGGTATCAGAGGGCATCATGTGTTGAGATGGGGAAAGTCCGTTATTTCAGATCTCTCTCTCTCTCTCTCTCTCCTTTTTATAAAGCCACTGGTACCATCATGGGGCTCCACCCTCATGACCTCACCTCATTCTAATTTCTTTCCAAAGGCTCCACCTTCAAATGCCATTTGGGGATTAAGTTTTCAACATAGAAACAGTAGGAGATACCAAATCATGGTAGCATTCTAAATTCTGTTTTCTCTGCCCAACTTGCCTATACATAGCTAACTCTTTTTGTTTATGTACTTTATCTGTGGGTCCTCAGATTGCACATTACAGAAATTTCCTAATTATGGGTTAAATGAATAAATAACTGAGAGGGGAGAAAGAGAGGAAGGAAGGGAGGGAGGGAGGGAGGGAGATAATCACCTGAGATAGCAACTCATTGAGAAAATGGGGCAGGAGGGTTTGTACACAGAGGTGATGGCAGGCACCATCTGCCATCTGGGGTTTATGAAGGATTTACAATGGACATCTATGGTAACATTTCCATTTGAAAAAGATTATGGGTTGCACTAATCACTTGTGACAGTGTGTCAATAATAAAAAGCATTAATTAAGCACCTGCTATGTGACAAGCACTGTACTAGGAAACATTCTTATATTCTGTGCAACATGCAATTCTTTCCATATATACCAGTGCATACCTCAAACATACTTTAACCACAATAAGGGGGTTTATATTTCTGACTCTACTTTTCCTTGGTGCTATAATAACCTCACAGCGGTGCAAGTGTCTTTTCCTGTGCTTAAAATGTGTAGTCACATAACCCCTAAGGTCTTGGTTTATAGATGGAAAGATGATAGATGATAGATGATAGATAGATGATAGATGATAGATAGATAGATAGATAGATAGATAGATAGATAGATGATAGGTAGATAGATAGAGGATAGATAATCAGAAAGGCAAACTAAGTGAGGGGACACTTACAGAATCTCCTATTAGGTCTTGTATCAACTGAATTATTAGTACTCTCTCTGCTACTTTGTAGGAGGAAAAAAAGTGTACTGACTCTTTGGGCCTCCTCCAACATAGCAATGATTTGGAGAAAACTGCTGAGTGAAGCTCCTCCAGTTTCAAGTCACATGTTGGATGGACTGAAATTCAGTTGCCAGAAGACATCCAGATTCACAGACACAGAGAGTCTGGTCACAGATCTCTTACCTATTCCCATGAGCTTCCCTTCTTTCACCCAATTATAAAATTGGTTTCTGGTAATCATGATACCTAATTTTCCACTTTAGCAGATGCTCTGAACACTGCACAGTGAATGCAGAAGTGAGGACAGTGGCTGTGTGATGATTGGAACCAACATTCAGGACTTCCTAGCTGAAAACCTCAGAAGATGTAAGTCATTGCAGGTGTTTCCAAGCAACCAGGGAGGCTGGGAAAGCATGTACTTTCTTCACATGCTATAAAGGGAAAGGAGAGGTGCCACAGATTGAATGTTTGTGTCCCTCATAATTCATATGTTGAAGCCCAAATGTCCAGTGGGATGGTATTTGGAAGCAGATGCTTTGCAAGGTTATTAGGCCATGAGGGTGTTGCCCTTATGAATGGAATTAGTGCCCTCATAAGTAAAAACACAAGAGGTATTATTCCACCACCTAACTATACAACGAGAGGATGGCTGACACAAACTAGGAGGAAAGTCCTCACCAGACACCAAATATGCCAGCATCCTAATCCCAGGCTTCCAGCCTGCAGAACTGTGAGAAACACATATCTGTCATTTAAGTCTCCCAAGCTGTGGTATTCTGTTACAGCAGCCCTGCCTGATGATGGCAAGAGGTGACCACACAGGGTTAGACTTGTCAATCATAGGACAAATGCCTTCCTCCTTAAATAACAACTTGAAATGCCAATGAAAGGCTCACAGTTTATTTAAATACATATTCATCCAGAAACTTCAGAGAGTGGGTGCTTCTTTGATACGTCAGCAAACTTTTAATATCCTTGCCAACTTCTTTGGGGCTCCATGTACTAAGATCCTAAGAATGAGATCTTTTTGTTACTTCTCCTGAAACTTGGGTGATGGAGGCAGGGGCTGTCACTTAACACCAAACCCAAGGTCTGAAACGTTAGCAGCAGGCATTTTAAACTGCTCTGAACATGCCCATCAGTCACCATGCTTATACACTTGTCCTCTTAGTTATCAGTGAAAACAAGAAGAATCAGAAAGGAAAAGCAAAGAAACCTGCAGCAAATTCAGTGCTTTTTTTTTTTCTTTAAGAATTACAATGAGTAGGTATAATTTTGTGTCCTCTGAACAGAACCAGTGTGGTGAGCTCTGATGGAGGGAGAAAATCATTAGACACTAAGCATAATTAACCATTAGAATTCATTAGTGAAAACTATCAGGGTGCTTTGCTAATTCTGCAGATTTAAAATTAGCCTTAATTTCTAGAAATAGACACACAGGGGAGGTTTCTGCTGGTAAAGCAGTTAGTGACGTGTGAAGGTCCCTTCACCTACAGGATGATCTTCAGGTTCTGGCATATTCTCTATGAACCTTGCTTTCTCCATAAGCTGTGAGGAATCACACTGTAGTCCCAATGACCAATTTTGCATTTTTTAGAAAGAACTTGTTTTCCAATGAAAGATTCCTAACATTCGAGATGCCTTTGTTCATGAAATAAATTCAGTTAACAAATACTGATGGAGCACCTGCTCTGTGCCAGGGACTATAATAGCTGCAGGGACTAGATATGCAAACAAGGCAGACAAAACTCTCCTTTCAGAAATTCATAATCTAGAGCAGAGATCAACAAACTTTTTCTGTAAATGGCTGGATGATAGATATTTTATGCTCTGTAGGTCATATAACCTTTGTTACAACTACTCGACTCTGCTGTTACAGCACAAAAGTAATTGCATGTAAATGGGTATAGCTGTGTTCCAGTGTCATTCTATTTACAAAAACAGGTGGAGGGCTGGATGGCCCTGGGTGATCTCCCACCCAGAGAGTGATGATCAAGTTCACCTTCCCTTTATGTTTTCCCCATTTTCTGGCTTAAGTAGCCTACTTCATACCATACTTTTCATTGTATGAAAAGTACTTCATTGGCCTCCTTCACTCCTTTAGTTTGCATATGGAATGTTCCTCAAAGGTCCATGTTGGAAAGTCTCAGTCCCCAGGTGGCACTGTTCGGAAGTACTGTGGAAAGAGGAAGAGGAAGGACCTTGAGGGAGGTCCTCAGGTCACTGGGGTGTTCCCTGAAGAGGACTGTGGGACCCAGGCCCCTACCTCTTCCTCTTTGCTTCCTGGTCATGAGGCAAACAGTTTCCTTTGCCATGCTCTCCCTGCCATTGCCATCTGGCACCCGCACCAGAGCCCTAAAAGAAATGGGTCTGTCAGATCATGGACTGAACATATGATATATGATATATGATGTTATGTGATATTCGATGAGGGTATATGATATGACCATGTGGCGGTGAGCAGTGTGACACATAACATCTGATAGAATGTGATATGATTGTGTGGTAGTATGTGATCCCATATCCTATGTGCCAAGTGATAAAGGCTAGTATGTGATAGGAATGTGTAGTATGTACTGTGTAACATGTGATTGTGTGACAGTGCATGATAGGATTTGTGGTAGCATGTATTATGTGATGTGCACTACAAGAGAGTACATGATACGATTGTGTTGTAGTGTATGATCTGTGATACATGCATGTGATGTGACTCTGTGGCAGTCTACCATGTGCTATGTGACCTATGGCAGCGTGTAATATGACTACATGGTAGTGTGTACTACATGATATGTGACAAATGATGGCATGTGACGTGACTGTGGCAACATTCTGGGGAGATTAACCCAGCAGCACAGGATGTTATGGAATGGAGAACAGAAACCAGGAGGCAGAGGCTGGTCCAGGTGCGTGGTGACAAGGAGGCTGGCAATGGGGATTGGAACTGGGGTAGATGTGAGGGGTAGGACAGAAGTATATGCCACCTGCATGTCCTGCAGGCAGCTCAAACTCAGCATGTTTGAACTAAAGTGATTATCTCCCTCCACAAGCCCGCCCTTCTTGCTTTGTCTCACCAGTGGCAATATAATCCAGTTGCCCCAGCAGGAACCTCTGAGTCATCTCATTCCTGTTTTTTCCCACCCACCTTCCTACATTGTCTGCTTGGCCGCTGAGAGCTGTGTCAATGTCAAGAGGCTTCTGACTCCCAGCCCCTGCTCTTCTTTTCTCAGATTCCCTTAGAATTGGGGACATAGGAGCTGATGACATTGCCAAAAGGGAGAGGAAACCAAGGGCATATCTGTGTGCCATGTCAGAAACAGGTGGAGGCAGAACAGTGAGACAGGGAGGAAGAAAAACAGGATCAGACGTCAAGGATGGACAGTGTAAAGAAGGCTGTCAGCAATATCCAGCCCCATGCAGATGTCAAGGAGGCGAGGACTGAGGATAGTAGTGCATCCACAGTGAAATCTGCTTCTTGCTTAGCCCACGAGAAGTAAGAGACAGACTCTGTTTCGCCAATGGCTAGACACAGGAGGCAAAGTCAGAAATACATGCAAATAATGTTTTAGGAATTCTGCAGAGGGCAAGTTATTGAAATCAAACTTCAGTAGATAGAAAGCAAAATCTATGATTCAAACTACTACAGAAGGTATACACATTTTTCAGTTACAAACACAGGTGTGGAAAATTAATGTAATTTTGTTTCCCTACAAATAAGCTTAACTTCTGGCTTTGAGTTTTCTTTTTCACTTAAAATCTTAATCAAATATATTCCACATAAAATGCTGCAGCCACTTTGGAAAACAATACGGTGGTTTCTCTATGGAAAACAATATGGTGGTTTCTCAAAAAGTTAAAAATAGAATTGCCATAAGATCCAGGAATCCAACTTCTGGGTGGAACTGAGTAGTGAGATTCCTAGAGGCAGAAGGCAGAATGGTGGTTACTAGGGGCTAGAGGTAGCATGGATGCTGATGGTACTCCCTAATGGGCACCGTTTCCATTTTGCAAGATGAAAGCCGTTCTACAGTGATGGTAGCACTTGCGTCCACTTAATGTCACTGAGCCAACACTCTTAGAAATTACTAAGATGGGAAAATTCATTACGTGTTGTTTTAACATGATTTTTTTTAAAAGGTCAGAAGTGAGAAAACATGTTTTAAGAACAGCTTAATCTAAACTATTCAAGAGAAATGATCACTTTAGTTTTTTTTTCTTAGCATTTTTTTGTTTGTTTTTTTTAAGGTCAGGCAAAACAGGATTTTCTTGTCCCTATTCTTCTGTGGGCTCACTGAGACATCATGGAATAGCAATAGGAGACAGGAAGTCTGTAATAATCTGTTTTATGCAGGCATCTGTGTGGAGACATTGCCAATGGTGTGTTACCTTCCAGACTCTCCTGCCCCTCAGGGTGCCCTGCCAGAGGGTCCTTGCTAGTTTCTTTATAGGACCCTTTATAGTGATCAAGACATACCCTGTGTGTTGGATGCATACTTAAAAGTGGAACTTATAGTCATATGCAGCATAATGATGTTTTGGTCAGTGATGGACCACACAACAAGGGTGATCCCATGAGATTATAATGGAGCTGGAAAAATTCCCATCACCTCATATTTTCATTGTACCTTTTCTATGTTCAGACATATTTGGATACAAAACTATCATGCTACAGTTGCCTGAAGTGTACAGTACAGTATCATGTGGTGCCAAGGAGCAATACACTATACCATGTAACCAAGGTGTGTAGAAGACTAGATGTGTGCCATTTAGATTTGTATAATACATGTTATGGTGTCCAGACAATGATGAAAATTGCCCAATGTCACATTTCTCAGAACATAATTCTGTAATTAAGTCATATATGACCATATTCAGTCTCAGGATCTGTATTCACACTTAGGAGATACTGACAGTTTTTCATTGTGCAGCAATTTACAAGACTCACCGGCAATGTGATGGACAAGAGAGATGGTCGCTCTAACCAATGCTTGACATTTTTCCCCTGTTTTCATTTTAATCACTCTGGTGATATATTGAAGAAGCACATTCTGATTTTACTTTTGTATCTCTCTGATGATAAAGTTGAGAACCTTTTTATAAATTTATTCACCATCTGGGTGTCTTCTCCTGTGTCTGTTCACGTCTTTCACCCTTCCTTTTGATTTTTCTTGCCTTTGTGTTGGTTGGTAGGATTTCTGTATACTATGTATATGAAGATATACAAAATATATTAAATCAATCTGCCTTGTGTACATGAATCCCATGTTGAATACGTGTATTGCAAACATTTAAGTCTGCTCTCTCTGGTTTGCCTTTTCATTCCCTTCATAGTATATTTTCATGTACAAAAGTTTGTATTGTCAATGTGGTCCAATTTATTGATTTTTTTTTCCATATCTGATTAGTGCTTTGGTTTTACATCTAAGAAATCTTTGCCTTTATCATGAAGAAATTCTTCTAAAACCAGTATTGTTGCACTGTTCAAAGTCTCCTCTGCAATCCATCTGGAGTTGATTTTTGTGTGTGGGGTGAGATAGAAGTCAGGATTTGTTTTTTTCCATGTGGGTATTCAGTTGACCTGATACTATTAAAGAAACCATGCTTTAATCAATGTGTTACAATGTCATTACCATGAACCAGGAGGCTGTATATCCAGCTTCTAGCCTCATTATGGATTTTCTCTTCTTTCACATTGACTAGCATGTCTATCCTCACATGAATATCCCACATCTTAATTTCTTAGTTCTGTAATGGTTCTCAGTGACCCATAGCACAGTCCTCTGACTTGTTCATTGTTCTTCAAGAGTGCCTTAGTCATTCTTGCTCCTGACATGTCCATATTTCTTTTGGAATCACCCTTTACATTTATATAAATGTGTGTATTCCCATACATACCAACTGAGATTTCTATCAAGATTGGAGTGAATCCTTAGATAAATTTGGGGGAAATGGGCATGTTTATAATATAGAGTCTTGCAATATATAAATGTGGCATATCTGTCCATTCATTTAGATCTTCTTTCATTTCCCTTACTAATGATTTGTATTTTATAGTATAGAGGTCTTCACAAATTTTTTTACACATTCTCCTAAGAATTTTGATACCTTCACAATGTTTTATTTCACAATCCATTTATTTTATTTTGGTAAAAACAAGTATTAATTTTAAAAGTACGCAGATGCTATCATTGTAATCTTCTATTTCTTTCTGGCATGAAAGCAAAATGAATTTTAAAATATTGGCCTTGTTTATAACCAGTTTTCCTTTTTCCTTTTCCATTCCTCAAGCCTTTTACTTAATTTCTTGTCTTATTATGCTTGCTAAAATACCCATTATAAACTGACTAATAGACGCTATGAAATATCTTTGTCTCATTCCCAGTCTTGGGCACTTTCTTTTTTCACATTTCACTATAAAATATGACGTCTTATTTCTTAAAGCACTCCCCTATTTCTACTTCGTCAAGAGTTTTGTTTTTTTTTTCACAATAGAGGTTTAATTTCTCCTAGTTTTAATCTACCTAATAAACAATGTGAACAAACATTCCCCTATTTTCTGTTAATGTGATGAATTATATTGCTTGACTTTTTGAAACCACTCTTAATTTGATTTACAGGTATTTTAAGATCTTCATATCTACATTCCTGAAACACATTGGTCTATAATATTCCTTCCCTTAGTATCTGTGCCAAGGTTTGGTATCAAATGTCAGTTGTTCTCTGAAAACATGTTTGAATATGCTCTATCTTTTCCCTTTACTCCAGAAGAGCTTATGTAAAATTGGTATTAATTCTTCCTTCAATATTGGGAAAATTCACTCATGAAGGTACCAAAAGCTTTCCTTTTTGGGAGGATATATTCAATGTATTTTAAAAATAAAATTTATTTAAATGTTCTGTTTTTTTCTTGGATCGGATTTGACAACTTACATTTTTTGAGGAATTTGTCCATTGCATTCAAATTTTCAAATTTCTTAGAGTAAAATTGTTTGTAGTATCCACTTAGAATTTATTTATTTATTTGTTTGTTTGTTTGTTTAATTTTTACAGACTGCATTTTACACATTCATTGTACACATATGGGGTACAAATTTTCATTTCTATGGTTGTGCATGATGTATATTCATACCATTCTTGATAATCATACATGTACATAGGGTAATGATGTCTGTCTCATTCCACCATTTTTCATACCCCTGCTCCCTCCCCCTCTAATTCCCTCTACATAATCTAAAGTTCCTCCATTCTTCCCTCACCCGGCCCCAATCCAATTCTATATCATCATCCACTTATCAGGGAAAACATTTGACCTTTGTTTTTTTGGTATTGGCTTATTTCACTTAGCATGATAATCTCCAATTCCATCCATTAATCTGCAAATGCCATAATATTATTATTCTTTATGCCTGAGTAGGATTCCATTGTGTATATATACCACATCTTCTTTATCCATTTATCTGTTAAAGGGCATCTAGTTTGGTTCTACAATCTAGCTATTGTGAATTGAGCAGCTATGAACATTGATGTGGCTGCATTACTGTAGTATGATAATTTTAAGTCCTTTGGGTACAAACCAAGGAGTGGGATAGCTGGGTCAAAGGTGGGTCCATTCCAAGATTTCTGAGGAATCTCCACACTGCTTTCCAGAGTGGCTCTACCAATTTACAACTCCACCAGCAATGTAAAAGTGTGCCTTTTTTCCCCACAGCCACTCCAGCATCTATTATTGTTTGTGTTCTTGATAATATACATTCTAATTGGAGTAAGATTAAATCTTAGAGTTGTTCTAATTTGCATTTCTCTAATTACTAGAGATATTGAACACTTTTTCATGTATTTATTGATCACTTGTACATCCTCTTCTGTCCAGATCCTTGGCCCAGATATCCTTTTTTATTATGTTTCATTATTTGACTCCTAGTTTCTTTGAGTTTCTTATTCTATTCTTTTCCTGCTTTCTTAAAATGGAAGCTTACATTATATATTTCAAACCTTTGTGCATTTATTCTTGCCTGAGAAATTTTGGTAAATACCTCATTCCACAAGAAAAAAAGTATTTGTGTGTGTGTGTGTGTGCATTTTAATTTCAGTTCCAGTATTCTGTATGTATCAATTTGCCAACATTTGTTAGTTGTGTTTTTAAGATCCTCTATATAATTGTTAATTTTTTTGTCTATTTTATTTGCTACTAAGAGAAGTTTGTTAAAGTTTCCCACAATGATTATAGAATTGTCTCTTTTTAATTGTGTCCATTTTCCTTTATGTGCATTGCAACCAGGCTATTGGTGCTTACATATTAAGAATTGTCATATTTGCCTGGTGGATTGACATATTTATCTTTCTGAGATAACTTGCTGTGTCTCTAGAAATGCTTTTTGCCTGCTTCAAAGTTCTGCTTTGATGTTAGCATGTCTAAACCAGCTTTCTTTTGGTTGGTGTTCAAATGATGTATTTTTAAATGTCATCTTACTTACATTTAAGATGTGTGTTTTGTAAGCAGCATATAAATGGTTTTTATATTTTTATTCAGTCTGACAATCCAAGAATTTTAATTGGAGTATTTAGTCCATTTTCACTCAATGTAATTAAGAGCATATTTGATTCTATAACTATCTTCTTACTCTTGATTTTTTGTTCCTTTGCTTTTTCACTTCTTTTCTTTTAGATTAGTGAAATATTTTTCCTCAATTATTGTTAGTTTTACATTTTCTTTTTAAAAAAATTTTATTTGTTCTTTTTAGTTACATATGACAGTAGAGTCTATTTTGACACATTTATACAGACATGGAGTATATCTTACTCTAAGTAGAATTCTAGTCTTGTGGATGTTCACGATGTTGAGATTCACTGTAGTGTATTCATATACGTACAGAGAAAAGTCATGTCAGATTCATTTCACTGGTTTTCCTATTCCTATCTCCCCTTCTTTTCCCTCATTATCTTTGTCTAATCCCCTCCAATTGTTGTGTGTTAGCATACACGTATCGGAGAGAACATTCAACCTTTGGTTTTTGGAGATGGGCTTATTTCACTTAGCTTGATAGCCCTCAGTTCCATCCATTTTCCAGCAAATGTCGTAAAACGATTCTTCTTTATGGCTGATTAATATTCCATTGTGGGCATATACCACATTTTCTTTATCCATTCATCTGTTGAAGGGAACATATATTGGTTCCATAGTTTAGCTATTGTGAATTGAGTTTCTAGAAACATTGATGTGGCTGTGTCACTGTAGTATGCTGATTTCAACTTCTTTGGTTACATATTGAGGAGTGGGATAACTGGGAAAAATGATGGTTCCAATCCTAGTTTTTTGAGGAATTTCTGTACTTCTTTCCAGAGTAGTTGCACCAATTTGCAGTCCCACCACTAATGTATTCGTACACCCCTTTTTGCACATCCTCATCAACATTTATGATAACTTTTATTCTTAATAGTTGCCATTGTGACTGCAATGAAGTGAAATCTCAGTATAGTTTTAATTTGCATTTGTCTAATTGCTAGAGATATTTGAACATTTTTTCATATATTCTTTGACCATTCATATTCCTTCCTTTCAGAAATATCTGTTTAGTTCCTTTTACCGAGTTGTTGATTGAGTTATTTGGTTTTTTGTTTGTTTGTTTGTTTGTTTGTTGGCTTTTTAGATGTTGTTTTGTGTGTGTGTGTGTGTGTGTGTGTGTGTGTTAAGCTTTTTGAATTCTTTGTATATTCTGGAAATTAACACCTTAACTGCAAAATGTAGCAAACATTTTTCTCCCATTCTGTAGGCTCTCTTTTCATGATCTTGATTGTTTCCTTTGCTGTGAAGAAGCATTTTAGTTTGATACCATCCCATTTATTTTTTATCTTACTTCTTGCACTTTGGGGTCTTGTTAAGGAAGTTGGTTCCTAAGTTGACATGATGAAATATTGGGCCTACATTTTCTTCTATTAGGTACAGGGTGTCAGGTCAACTGCCTAGGTCCTTGATCCACTTTGAGTTTTGTGCAGGGTGAGAGATAGGGATTTAATTTCATTTTACTACATATAGATTTCCAGTTTTCCCAGCACCATTTGTTGAAGAGGCTATCTTTTCTCCATTGTGTGGATTTGGTGCCTTTGTTTTGTATGAGATAACTGTATTTATATGGATTTATCTCTGTGTCTTCTATTCTAATCCATTGTCTTCATGTCTATTTTGGTGCCAATATCATGCCCCTTTTGTTACTACAGTTCTGTAGTATAGTTTAAGATCTGGTATTGTGATACCTCCTGCTGCACTTTTCTGAGGAATGCTTTGGCTATGCTGGGCCTCTTGTTTTTCAAAATGAATTTCATGACTGACTTTTCTATTTCTATGAAAAAGGTCATTGGAATTTTAATAGGAATTGCATTAAATCTGTACAGCACTTTGGTAGTATGTCCATTTTGACAATATTAGTCCTGCCTATCCACAAACATGGGAGATTGTTCCGTCATCTAAGGTCTTCTTCAATTTCTTTCTTTAGTGTTCTGTAGATTGTAGATGTCTTGCAACACTTTCATTAGATTGATTCCCAAGTATTTTTATTTGAGGCTATAGTGAATGAAGTAGTTTTCCTAATTTCTCTTTCAGCTTTCTCTTTCACCATTATTGTTCTATAGGAATGCAATTGATTTATGAATGTTAATTTTATATCCTGCTCTTTGCCAAATTCATTTATGAGTTTCAGAAGTTTTCTGGTGGAGTTTTTTGGGGTCTCCAAAATATAGGATCATGTTATTGGCCAACAGGGATAGTTTGAGCTCTTCTTTTCCTATTCATATGTCTTTAATTTCTTTTATCTGTCTGATTGGTCTGGCTAGAGTTTCAAGGATGATGGTGAATATAAATGGTAAAAGAGGGCATTGGTATTTTACTCCAGTTTTAGTGGGAATGCTTTTATTTTTTCTCTGTTTAGAATGATGATGGCCTTGTGTTTGATATATATAGCTTTTACAAGGTTGAGGTATGTTCATACACTAGTTGTCCTAGTGAATGGATGCTGTATTTTGTCAAATGCTTTTACTGCATCTGTTAAGATAATCATGTGATTCTTGTCTTTAAGTCTATTGATGTGGTGAATTACATTTATTGATTCTATATGTTAAACCAACTTTACATTCCTGGGATGAACCACACTTGATCATGGTAAACTAGCTTTTTAATGTGTTTTTCAATGTGATTTGCCAGGCTTTTATTAACAATTTTTGCATCTATATTCATCAGGGATATTGATCTGAAGTTTTCTTTCCTTGATGTATCTTTGTCTGGTTTTTCTATCAGGGTGATACTAGCTTCCATAGAATGGGTTTATAAAGGTTCTCTCCTTTTCTCACATTATTCTATGAATAAGTTGAGGAGAAATAGTGTTGATCACCTGTATATCTTCTCTAAACTGTTTGTTCCATTCCTTGGCACATTTATTGATTGGGTTCTTTGTATTTTTGGTGTAAAGTTTTGTAAGTTCTTTATAAATTTTGGAGACTAGGGCTCTATCTGAAGTGCATGCGGAAAAGATTTTCTCCCACTTAGAGCAATGATAACAAAAACGGCATGGTACTGTCACTAAAATAGACAGACAAACCAATGGTACAGAATAAAAGACACAGAGACAAACCCATATAAATACAGTTACCTCATACTAGACAAAGGAGCCTAAAACACACAGTGGAGGAAAGATAGCCTGTTCAACAAATGGTGCTAGGAAAACTGGAAATCCATATGCAGTAAAATGAAATTAAACCTCTATCTCTCACCCTGCACAAAACTCAACTCAAAATGGATCAAAGACTTAGGAATTAGGCCGGAGACCCTCCACCAAACAGAAGACAAAGTAGGACAGAATCTTCATCATGGTGGCTTAGGATCAGATTTCCTTAACAAGACTCCCAAAACACGAGAAATCAAAGCAAGAATCAATAAATGGGATGAATTCAAACTAAAAAGCTTTTTCTCAGCAAAAAAATATAGGCTATATTTTTTATATTTGCTAAGAATTGCCTTGTGGCCTCAAATATGGTCTATTTTAGAAAATGATCCATGTGCTTCTGAGAAGAAAGTATATTCAGTCATTGATGAATAAAATATTCTATATATGTCTGTTAAGTCTAAATTATTAATTGTATATTTAGTTCTATAGCTTCTTAATCTAGTTTTTGTTTGGAATCCAGTGATGATAGAGGCATGTTAAAATCACCCAGTGTTATCTTGTTGTGATCATTTGATTCCTAATATTGAGAAGGGTTTGTTTCATGTGCATAGATTCTCCACTGTTTAGGGACATAAATATTTATGATTGTTATGTCAGTTGTATAATTCTCAAAAACAGTATGGAATGAGCTTCTTTTTCTCTTTTGATTAACTTCTGCTTGAAGTTCACCTTATCTGGTATGAGGATACAAACCCTTTCACTTTCAGTCAGTGATTTTTTGCCTATGAGGTGTGTCTTTTGGAGACAGCATATTGTTAGGTTTTGGGGGTTTTTAATCCAATCTGACAGTCTGTGTCTTTTGATTAATGAGTTAGGCCATTTACATTCAATGTTATTACTGAGAAATGATTTTTATTCCCTGTCATTTTAATTTAGTTCTAGCTTTTAATTCATATTAGTTTCTGCTTTGATTGACTATTCTTCTAGTGTAGTTCCTTCCTCTGTTTTCCTTTTTATTCTTCATTTCTTCTTCAGGAAATATTTAATATGTTTTGTAGTGTAAGCTTTATAGTTGTGAATTCTTTTAACCTTTGTTTATTGTGAAAGGTTTTTATTTTCATCTTCTCTAAAGCTTGATTTTGCTGGACATAGTATTCTTGGTGGCATTCACTTTCTTTCAGAGCTTGGTCTATATTATTCCAAGATCTCTGAGATTTTGGAGATCTCCAAGGTTTGGATTGAGAAATTACCTCTAAATGTGAGCAGTCATTTTCTCTAGCAGCCTTTAAAATCCAATCCTTATTCTGTATGTTAGGTATTTTCCTAATAATATCTCTTGGTGTGGGTCTGTCACAATTTTGTATGTTTGGATCCCTGTATATGTCCTGTATTTGATTTTCCATTGGATTCTGTTATTGAAGTATTTTGGTTTGTTTTGGATGTTTTTTCCTCTTGCTTTTTCATATTGTTTTGTCTCTACGCATTTATGAATCTGAGGTGGTAGGGCTTCCACTCTTTGAACTTATAGTGTACCTGAAGCTTTCTAATACCCCACAGTTTAGGGGGATACAAATAAAAACAATCACCAAAATGAACAAAATACAGTATTAAACTGAACAGTTCCTATTATGACACCTACAATGTTAATTGGCACAATAAACAGAAATGTTATGGCAAGCAATTGCCAAAAGGAAAAACAATAAGTTTGCAAAAGGGCTTGCAATTTCAAACATTGAAATTGGAGAATGCAAAAGAGATGTAGGATGTGATGATTATGAGGGAGGAGGAGAGAAAATAGAGGTAAATTTAAGGCAAGAATGAAAGAAAGAACAATAGAATTTAACTATTAGCAAAAGAAAAGAGAGAAAGAGAATCAAGAGAAACAGACAAGTGAAAAAAAAATGTGAAACAAAACCAAAATATACTAATCAAAAACCCTAGCCTTCAAAATTCAGATCATGAAAAAATTGCCTTCAAAAATGCTAGAAATGAGAAAAGTGAGACAAACATCTATATTTACAAATGTCCCTGAACCATTCAGCACACAAATAATCATAAAAAGAAAAGAAAGGAGAAAAGAGAGAGGTGTTTTGGTGAAAAATAAGCAATTGTAATGGTCAAAAATTGTCAATGTTAATATATGTTGGTTGTCTGTCCCCAAGTGTTTTTCTTTCCATTTTTTCTTGAGGTATGTGTTGTGTCTAAGAGTAGTAACCACACACTGTCAAGTCTTTCCTCTCTTTGTGTTCTAACTGAGTTGCTGGTTGATGTTCAAAAAATCTTGGCTTCCCTTTTAGGTACTAAGAAGTGGGCCAATTTGGAGAGTATTGTCTCTCCACTAACAGGGTGGTGTCGCTGTAGGGGTCTTTGAGAGGAGATCCTGGAGGCAGAAATCCTGAGAGCAGGGTTTAGGTCTAGTTAATCCCTAGGTGCTTCTTTGAATGGTGATTGGTCTGAAGATTTTAAATCAGTGCACCTTAAGAGCCCTGCAGTTGCCTATCCTCACTGGCAGTCTGCATCCTAGGAATCTCCTCTAGGTTCCTGTCATGAGGTGGAGGAGCCAATCCTTTGCCCCCTCACCACCCACAGATGCTGAACTTCCCAGCCTCCTGGGCTCAGTCCCCAAGCACACAGTCACCTCCACCTACCTAATCCAATTCACAGCCCATCCCAGCTGGTCCTACAAACTGCCAAACTTAAAGGTTGAGAGCCACCCAGGATCTCTCAAGTATGAATGTCCTGTATTTCCCTGGGTAAAACACTTCACATTTGAATTTCTCCTAGTTTTCTAGTCACACTCTGGGTCATATGGCAGGCCTCTGCCTGGTCTGATCTAGTTTTTGGATCCAGCTAGGATTATACATGTCTGGACACCAGGGTTTTGTCCCACATTCCCTGGCCATGGGAGCACCAGGAAAATGGCATTTGCCTTGACTCTTAGCTGACAACCAGGACACACAGCACAGCTTCTTTCCCGAAGGAGGATACAGTGTAGCTCATCTATGGATCAGTCTGACAGTGTCCTTGATCTCTGATTTCTCCATATCAGGACAGCCCATGGTGCCACCTGATATGCTGATATGAGGGTTTTCTTAGTCCCCCCTCTCTGATTTGCCTGCAGTGGATTCACTCTGGTGGCCATTGGGGACAGCGATATTTTCTTCTTTTATTTTATTATTTTTCCCTAAGCTGTTCCAAGAGTCCAGTAATAAATCCCAGAAAAATCTCTCTTTTCACCTACCTAAATGAGAAGCTGTCTATCTGCAAGATATTCTCCAACTCCATCCATTTACTTGCAAATGCCATAATTTTATTCTTTATGGCTGAGTAATATATCATTGTGTATAAGTACCACAGTTTCTTTATCCATCCATCTATTGGAGGGCATCTAGGTTGGTTCCACAAGCTAGCTATTTTGAATTGAGCTGTAAACTTTGGTGAGGCTGTGTTACTATAGAGTATTAATTTTAAGTCCTTTGTGTATAAATCAAGGAGTGGGATAACTGGGTCAAATAGTGGGTCCATTCCAAGTTTTTTGAGGAATCTCCATACTGCTTTCCAGAGTGGCTGCACCAATTTGCAACTCCACCAGCAAGGTATGAGTGTGCCTTTTTCCCCACATCCATGCCAACACCTTGCTTGTGTTCTTGATAATAGCCATTCTAATTGGGGTGAAGTGAAATCTTATACGGTAGTTTTGATCTACATTTTTCTTATCACTAGAGATGATGAGCACTTTTTCATATATTTGTTGATCACCTGTTTATCTTCTTCTGTGAAGTGTCTACCCAGTTCCTTAGCCCATTTATTGATTGGGTTCTTTGTATTTTTGGTGTAAAGTTTTTTAAGTTCTTTATAAATTTTGGAGATCAGTGCTCTGACTGAAGTGTGTCGAAAAGATTTTCTCCCACTCTGTAGGCTCTTTTTTCACATTATTGTTTCCTTTGCTGATAGAAAGCTTTTTAGTTTGAATCCATCCCATTTATTGATTCTTGCTTTTATTTCTTGCACTTTGGGGGTCATGTTAAGGAAGTCCAGTCCTAAGTCAACATGATGAAGATTCAGGCCTACTTTGTCTTCCATTTGGTGCAAGGTCTCTGGTCTAATTCCTAGGTCCTTGATTCATTTTGAGTAGAGTTTCATGCAGGGTGAGAGATAGGGGTTTAATTTCATTTTGTTACATATGGATATCCAGTTTTCCCAGCACCATTTGAAGAGGCTATCTTTTCTCCATTGTATGTTTTTGGCACCTTTGTCTAGTATGAGATAACCATATTTATGTGCATTTGTCTGTGTCTTCTATTCTGTACCATTGGTCTACCTGTCTATTTTGGTGCCAATACCATGCCCTTTTTATTACTATTGCTCTGTAGGATAGTTTAAGGTCTGGTATTGTGAGATCTCCTGCATCACTCTTCCTGCTCAGGATTGCTTTGGCTATTCTGGGTCTTTTATTCTTCCAGATGAATTTTTGTTATTTTAAAGATGTTATTTTACTGTCTTCTGGCTTCTGTTGTCTCTGGTGACAAGTTAACTATTGACCTAATTGTTGATCCTTTAGTTTTACTCTCACTTGGGCTGCTTCTGGGATTAAATTCCACATATGTTAGATCATTTCGAGTGTTTTCCTACCAGTTCTAACTTTTTTTTCTATAATGCTGTCATACTATTTTTTCTCTCTAAACATTGGTTTGGATATTTTTTATTAATTTACTTACAGGCTTTCTAAAATTGACTTATTTGGTTTGCCAATCTTGCTTGGCTGCATTTTTTTCTGCTTTAAAATACAATGAGTTCTTAATATCAGATATGCAATTTTTATATTTTATTTGATGATTTTTAAAGATGCATTCATTGTTTGGATGGACCCCAGTAGACAACTCTACAGATCTTGAGTCCTTTACATAAAATGTATAGTGTCTGCAAATAGTCTGTGCATATCCTTCCATAAAATTTAAATTATTTTATATATTACTTATTATATTTAATATAATATAAATGTTATTATTTTATATTTCAAGAAAGTAAGAAGTAGAAAACACATGTATGCATATTCAGCCCAGTTTTTTTTTTTGTTTTTTTTTTGAGATTTTCCATCCGCAGTTTATTGTCTCTGCAGATGTTGAACTAGTGAATCTGAAGAGCTGACTTTACTAACTGTACTAAGTCTCTGGTGATGTTCTTTTATTCTAATTTTTTGAACATATTAATAATTATTTTATCATCCTTTTCTGTTAATTCCAATATCTAACTTACTCGAATATTTGCTTGGGAAAGTACTTGGGAAAGTAATTTGTTACTTGGTAAAGTACTTGGGAAAAGTAATTACTTGGGAAAGTAATTTGTGAGTAATTGAAGATGTATAGAAAATTGCACAGTAAAAATTCACCTTAAATACCTGTAAATTACTATTACTAAGAGGAATAGAACAATTGAACATCTTTCATTACACAGGTTAGGAATAGGGGCAAAGAAACAGCAATAATTAATTGACATCATCAAATTACATATGCTGAATTTTAAATAAAATATGTTTTATTTAATTTCAGTATAAGAAAGAAAAGAAACTAAAGGTATTGTTGAGTCTTAAATATTTAGCACTCCATAGTGTATTATTTCCCTGAAGAAGGTTAATCATCAGTTAAATAATTTAATGATATTAAATTAATTAACTGTATTCTATGAAAGAGTCTAAAATTAGTTGCCACTCTCCTACATCCTCAGTCCAAACTCCTGTTTCCTCTATTATATAATATTCATTTTTGATGATTTTACTTTTTTTGTTTGTTCTGCAATCATTAAACCTCCAAAGAGGTTTAATTTTTTTCCATTAATCTTTTCAGTTTAACCCTTTTACTTGGAGATAATTATATTTCACATGCACTTGTGGAAGATTGCATCCCCTACACTCTACCAAGTTTCCTCCAGTGATTCATCTTATGGTACACTGTCAACATTTATGCAGATATGGGACATTCATACAGGATATTGACGTTTACATGGAACAGTTCAATTACCTCAAGATAATGTTGTCTTTTTATTGCCATATTCGTCCCTACCCATGACTCTTATGTTATTACAGCACTAATCTGTTTTCCATTTTTTATAATTGTGTTATTTCAAGAAAACTGTGTAAATAGAGTCATACAGTATGCGACACTTTGGGATTTGAAATTTTAATTTAGCATGATTCTCTTGAAGTCAGGTGGTTCTGTTGATCAATTATTTCTTTTTTATTGCTGGAACATATTCAATAATATGGATGAACCACTATTTTTTTAAGGGGCTATTACAAGTGAATATTCATGTACATGTTTTCACATTAATACAGGTTTTTATTTCTCTCATATAAATACCCAAAGTGCAATTCTGGGTCAAATATTTAGTTTTATAATAAAAAAATACTGTATGCTTTTCCATACAGCATTATTTTGCATCCCTGTTGGCAATATATGGGTAATCTAGTTTCTTCTTATCCTTGTCAGTATTTGGTATTATCCCTTTTTTATTTGAGTCATTATAATAGTTGTGAAATGATCTTGTTGGCATTTTCCCTTGCATTTCCCTAATAGCTAATGATGAACATCTTACCATCTATATGTGCTCTTAGAGTGGATGTCTCTTCTTGATCTTTGCTCATATCTAGTTGGATATTTTGGATGTTTTTACAATTGAGTTTTGAGAGTTCTTTATGTATTCTAGATACTTGTTTCTTTTTGAATACATGGTTTGCAAATATTTTATTTCTGTATGTAGCTTGACCTTTTCTTTTAGACATTTTAATTTTTCAGATGACCTATTTTATCAGTTTTTCCTTTTATAAATCATGCCTTTGACATCAAGTCCAAGAAGTATTTGCCTAGCCTGGAATCCAGAGATACTCTCCTGTTTTTTTTCCTAACTGTTCCATAGCTTCACATTTTTGCATTTAGGTTTGTGGCTCATTTTGAGTTAATACAAGGTGTGAGATTTAGTCTGAGGTCCAACCCCAATTCCCAGATTGTTCAATTTCTCCAGCACCATTTGTTAAAATTCTGTCTTTCTCCATGAATTTGCTTCACCACTTTTGTCAAGAATCAGTTAGATGTATTAGTGTAGGCCTATTTCTAGGTTCTCCATTCAATTCCATTAATTTGCAGATCTATTCTTTGACTAATACACCACTTTTTTATTACTGTAGCATTATAGTTAGTACCAATTTGGGAAGAATTATCTCTCACACGTTATTCTTGTTTTTCAAGATTATTTTTAGGATTGGTATCTCTCCATATAAATTTTAGAATAAGCTTGCCAGTGTCTCAAAAAATACATATATTCCTGATAGGAATTATTTTAAATCTTCAGATCAGTTTAGAGAAAAATGAAATCCAGAATTTTAAGTCTTCCAATCTATGACCTTGGTATGTCATAGGTATTTTTAAATTTCTAACTACAAATTTTTATTTTAACTGCATTTTGTAATTTTTGGAATGCCCATCCTGTAGATGTTTTCTTAGATGTGTTCCTGAGTATTTCATTTTCTTTTGAGTAAATTATGCATTTTATTTTAGTCTGTAGTTGCCTGTTGATAGTACAAAGAAATGCAGTTGAGTTTTGCATGTTGATTTTGTGTCCTACAACCTTATCATATTCACTCATTAGTTCTAGGAACTGAGGGGTTTGTTTGTTTTGAAGGTTTCTTTGGATTTTCTTTGTAAACAATCATATCACCTGCTCATCTGCAAATAGAGGCAATTTTCTTTCTTTCTTTCCTATCTCCATGCTTTTTGATTTTTTCCTTTCCTTAAATGCTAAAATGCCAGTTCCCTATCAAATTAAGAGTAGTGACAGCAGACATCCTGGCCTTGTTGCTGCTCTGAAAGGTAAAGCATTTAGGCATTGTTTTTTGTTTGCTTGTTTGTTTTATGATATTAAGTGTGATGTTAGCTATAGGTTTTTGTAAATGCTCTTGGGAAAGTCCCCCACTACTCCTGGTTTTCTGCAAGATTTTATCATGAATGGGAGGGGATTTTGTTTTATTTTTTGTTTTGTCAAGTATTTTTCCTGTGCCAACTAATATGATCTTGGAGCTTTATTTCTTGGTTTGTTGACATAGTGAGTTATACTTATACTGATTGATTGATTTTTAAAGGTTGGACCAGTCTTGCAGGCCTAAACTAAATCTCACTTGATCATGGCACATACTTCTTATATATTCCTACATTCAATTTGCTAAACTTTTTGGGAAGATTTTTATGTGTAAATTAATAAGGAATATTGAATGCAGTTTTCTCTCTCTCTCTTTTTTTTTTTTTTTGCATTTTCTTTATCTGGTCTACATTTAACCAAAATATGAAGACTGTCCCATCTTTCCTTTTCTGAAAAAACATGGTGAGATATTAACATTAATTTTTCTCTAAATGTTAGGTAAAATTCTTGAGTTAAACAATCTGAGCCCAAAATTTTATTTCATGAAGGTTCTAATTACAAATTTGATTTCTTTTTTTCTTTCTTTTTTTTTTTTTTT
>JAJEJO010004851.1:0-11020 GCA_020662805.1 Glaucomys volans | reverse complement strand
GGCGAATACCCTTACCTTCAGTTCTCAGAACTCTCTGGGTCCTCTGGGTGAGCGCCCCTTGCCCAGCAGTACTCAGTCTCTTCCCAGTGCTTTGGGTAACCTTCCTCCTCTACCAGTGTTTTACCTCCTTCCCTGAGCCCTTGGGCACCTGTCACTTTAGTGATTCCTGTGGGTGAGACACTGTCTCCTGAAAGTTTGTCCAGCAATCTGGGCCGCACCTGTGTGACAGGTCAACACACCTCTGCAACCTTGGAGACCAGTGGATGCTTCCCTTTGGCAGCAGGCAAGCTTGGCCTTTGCTCCTGCCATGCACACAGGCCTCCCTCTGTTGCCTCCAATCAGGAGATGTCAGTCAGAGGATCTCAATGCAGAGCACCCAGGACATGGCTCTGTCATCCAGTGCCCACCCACTGCATACATTGGCTCAAGTGCATGTGTTCTTCTGGATCCTTTCACATGGAAGAACTTCTGTGGTCCCTGTGACCAGTGGATGAAAACCCATCATGCAAGTGCAGTCTGGATCCTCCCCGACATGACAATGGATGCCCTCTTTTCAGCAGAGAAGGCCTTCTCAGATGTGTGGGTCAGCTTCATTGCACACAGTGACAGGACACTTGGATCCCTGGCCAAGGAGAATCTCCCTCCTCCTGGGGGACATCCTCGGGCTGTGAAGCAAAAGCCCACTGTCCCAACATCCCTGTAGAATGTGAGACATTGGGTTTAGGCATTGTCTGGAAAGGCTCCAGGGACCCTGAGTGCTGTGGGTGAGCGCCCCTCTCCCAACAGAGCTCAGTGACTCCTGGATCCTGTGCTGGAATGATCCTTCAACTTACAGTCCTCAGTGTTCCCTGCTCCTTCTCTTAAACCTCCCCTCACCCAACATTGCTTTGGGTTCTCTGAGTTCTGTGGGGGAGCGCCCCTCGCCCATCGGTGCTCAGTCTCCCTGCATGGTGGGGTTGAGTGCCCCTTGCCCTCCATTCCTGTCTCTGTGGGTCCAGCATGTGAGTGCACCTTCCCCACCACTGTTCTGTGTCCCCTTGTCCTCTGGCGAATGCCCCTTAACCTGCAGTTCTCAGACCTCTCTGGGGCCTCTGCCCCTCTGCTGCCCCTCACTCAGCAGTACTCAGACTGCTCAGAGTCCTTTGGGTTGCACAACCTCCCCAAACAATGCACATACTGCTCCCTAACTTATGCTCTGTTCCCGTAGCCAATCCTTCCTCAGTCAACACTTGGTGCTCTGGGTCAGTGCCCCTAACCCTGCACAGCTGAGTGTCTTCAGACTCCTCTGGGTGAGTGCCCCCTGGCTGACAGAGCTCAGTCTTTTCTCTGTTTTATGGTCTGTTGCCCTTGCACAGTCATTCCCCAGTCTCCCTGGGCCAACATTGTGAGTGTCCCTCACCTGGCAGTGCTCAGACTTTTCTGGGTTCTCTCCTTGAGTGCCCAGGGCCCACCAGCCTCCACTTTCTCTGGGTCTGTGCTCTCATCGGCAAGCCAATCATTCCTCAGTATCCTGTGTCTCCCATGGGTGATTACCCCCTACCTACCAGTGCCCTCACAGCTTGGGATCATGTCCAGTATCATGATCTCCCCTACAGCAACTTGGCCATAGTTCCTCTGAGTCTTGTTGTGGAGATCCCCTTACCCTCCAGTCCCCAGGCTCCTCTGGGACGGAATGGAGGTCCCACCTCCTCCACCAGTGTTGGTTCTTCCTTTGAGCCACAAGCCACCGGTCTCTTTAGTTAGTCCTGCAGGTGACACACTTTCTCCTGAAAGTTTGTCCACCATTCCAACCCACATCTGAGGGACCAGGTCAACACAACTCTACAATCTGGTAGACAAGTGGAATACTTCCTTTGGCAACAGCCACGTTTGCCCTTGGCTGCTGCCAAGCACACAGGCCTCCCTCTGATGCCTCAAATCAGGAGATATCAGTCAGTGGCTCTCAATCCTACAGCACCCAGGACCCAGCTCAGTCATTCAATGCCCACCAATTGCACACTTTTGCTCAAGTGCATGTCTTCTTCTGGATGCTTTCACATGTACCCAGGACTTCTGTGGTCCCTGCGACCAATGGAGGACAGCTAAATATCCAACTGCTTTCGGGATCTTCCCCAACATGACAAAGGATGACCTCTTCTCTGCAGAGTAGGCCCTCTGGGACTTTAAGGTCAGTTTCATTGCTCAGAATGACAGGACACTTGGATACCTGGCCAAGGACATTCTGCCATCCTCCTGGCGGACATCCTCTGGCAGTGAAGCAAAATCCCCACTCTCCCACCATCCTTGCGGAAAGTGAGACATTGGGTTTAGGCATTCTCTGGAAAGGATCCAGGAACCCTGAGTGTTGTGGGTGAGCGCCCTTCTCCCAGCAGAGCTCAGTGAGACCTGGGTCCTGTAGAAAAATGCACCTCAGGAAACATGTGCCAGACTTCTCTGTTCCTGTCCATCTTTCGTGCACTCCAGCATTGTTGGGTGGCCTCTGAGTCCTCTGGGTGAGCGCCCCTCACCCAGCAGTGCTCAGTCTCCTCTGGGTCCTGTGTGGAGTGCCCCTTACCCAGCAGTGCTCAGTCTTCTCTCCTCCTTTCCTTAATCCTGGCCTCACCCAGCAATGCTGAGGGTCCTCAGAGTATGATGGGTGAGCACCTCCCACCCACCAGGGCTCAGGGTGCCTGCGTCTTAGGATTGAGTGCCCCTTGCCCTCCAATCCTCCCTCTGCTGTTCCTATGGGAGCGCACCTTCCCTGTTCTGTGTTCTGTGTTCCCTTGGTCCTCTGGCGAATGCCCCTTAACCTGCAGTTCTCAGACCTCTCTGGGTCCTCTGGGTGAGCGCCCCTCGCCCAGCAGTACTCAGTCTCTTCCCAGTACTTTGGGTAACCTTCCTCGTCTACCAGTGTTTTACCTCCTTTCTCTGAGCCCTAGGCCATCTGTCACTTTAGTGATTCCTGTGGGTGAGACACTCTCTCCTGAAAGTTTGTCCAGCAATCTGGGCCGCACCTGAATGACAGGTCAACACACCTCTGCAATCTTGGAGACCAGTGGATGCTTCCCTTTGGCAGCAGGCAAGCTTGGCCTTTCCTGCTGCCATGCACACAGGCCTCCCTCTGATGCCTCAAATCAGGAGATGTCAGTCAGTGGCTCTCAAACCTACAGCACCCAGGACCCAGCTCAGTCATTCAATGCCCACCAATTGCACACTTTTGCTCAAGTGCATGTGTTCTTCTGGATCCTTTCACATGGAAGGACTTCTGTGATTCTTTTGACCAGTGGATGAAAACCCATTATGCAACTACAGTCTAGATCCTCCCCGACATGACAATGGATGCCCTCTTTTCAGCAGAGAAGGCCTTCTCAGATGTCTGGGTCAGCTTCATTGCACACAGTGACAGGACACATGGATCCCTGGCCAAGGAAAATCTGCCCTCCTCCTGGGGGACATCCTTGGGCTATGAAGCAAAAGCCCACTGTCCCAACCTCAGGGTAGAATGTGAGACATTGTGTTTAGGCATTGTCTGGAAAGGCTGCAGGGACCCTGAGTGCTGTGGGTTTGCACCCCTCCCCCAACAGACCTCAGTGGCTCCTGGATCCTCTGCTCGAATGATCCTTCAACTTACAGTCCTCAGTCTTCTCTTCTCCTTCTTTTAAACTCCCCTCACCTAACATTGCTTTGGGTTCTCTGAGTTCTGTGGGGGAGCGCCCCTCGCCCATCGGTGCTCAGTCTACCTGCATGGTAGGGTTGAGTGCCCCTTGCCCTCCATTCCTGTCTCTGTGTGTCCTGCATGTGAGGGCACCTTCCCCACCACTGTTCGGAGTCCTCTGGGTCCTCTTGGTCCTGTGGGTGATCGCTCCCTTTCCTGCACTGCTCAGACCTCTCTGGGGCCTCTGGGTGAGCACCCCTCACTCAGCAGTATTCAGATTACTCAGGATCCTGGGGGTTACACAACCTCCCCTAAGAATGTACATCCTGCTCCCTATTGTTTGCTCTGTTCCCTTAGCCAACCCTTACTCATTCATCCCTTGGTTCCCTGTTTCAGCGCCCCTTTCTCAGTAGTGCTGAGTGTCTTCAGACTCTTCTGGGTGGGTTCCCCATAACTGACAGATTTCAGTCTTTTCTCTCCTGGGCTCTTTTGCCCTAGCACCATCATTCCTCAGTCTCCTCTGTGCCCTTTTGGTGAGCACCCATCACCAGGCTGTGCTCAGATTTCTCTCGTGTGTCTCCTTGAGTGCCCAGGGTCCAACTGCATCCACTTTCCCTGGGTTCTGTGCTCTCATTGCGAAGCCAATCATCCCTCAGTTTCCTGTGTCTCCTTTGAGTGAGTGCCCCTTATGTATCAGTACCCTCACTTCTTGGAATCATGTCCAGGTTCAGGTTCTACCCTACCTGACTTTGGCCAGGGTTCCACTGAGTCCTGTTTTGGAGTGACCCTCGCCCAGGTGTTTTCATTCTCCTGTGGAAACAAATGTTGGTCCCACTTCCTCCAGCAGTGTTTCTTCTCCTTCCTTTGAGCCCCAAGCCACCTATCCGTTTAGTGAGTCTTGTGGGTGACACACTTTCTCCTGAGAGTTTGTCCACCAAACCAAGCCTCCTCTGAGTGACAGCTCATCACATCTCTGCAACTTTGGACACTTGTGGATGCTTCCCCTTGGTAAGAGCCAAGTTTGCCCTTTCCTGCTGCCATGCACACAGGCCTCCCTCTGTTGCCTCCAATCAGGAGATGTTAGTCAAAGGATCTCAATGCAATAGCACCTAGTACCTGGTTCTGTCAGACAGTGCCCACCCTTTGCATACATTTGCTCAAGTGCATGTGTTCTTCTGGATGCTTTCACATGGCAGGACTTCTCTGGCCTCTGTGATCAGTGGATGAGAACCCATTGTCCATCTTCAGTCCGAATCCTCCCAGACGTGGCAATGGATGCCCTCTTTTCAGCAGTGAAACCCCGCTAAGAACTGTGGAACAGTTTCATTGGTAAGATAGACAGGACACGGGTAACCCTGGCCAATGACAATCTGCTGTCTTCTTGGTGGACATCCTCAGAATGGATGCAAAGCCCTACTTTCCCACCATCCCTGAGGAATATGAAACATTGTTCTTAGACATTCTCTGGAAAGGTTCCATGGACACTGAGTGCTATGAATGAGTGCTCCTCTCCCACCAGATCTCAGTGACTCTTGGACCCACTGGAAGAATACACCACAGGTAACATGGGCCAGTCTGCTGAGGGCCTATCCTGTCCTTCATCTTCCTTCCTCCCACCATTGCTCAGGGTTCTCTGAATCCTGTGGGTGAGGGCCCCTCACCTAGCAGTGCTCAGTCTCTGGATCATGTGTTGGAGGGCCACATTCCCTAACTTTGATTCTTCTTCTCTTTCCTTCTCTTAAATCGCCTCACCCAACAGTGCTTTGGTTCCTCTGAGTCCTGTGGGTGAGTGCCCCACACCCACCAGTGCTCATTCTACCTGCCTCTTTGGGTTGAGTGCCCTTTGCCCTCAGTCCTCTCTGTGGGTCCTGCAGGTGATTACACCTTCCCTCCCATTGCTCTGTGTCCTGTGGCTTTTCTGGGTGAGCACCACTTGCCCACTTGTTCTGTCTCTTCTGGTTTCCAGGGGTGGTCCCACTACTTCCACCAGTGTTCAGTCTCCTTCCTCTGAGCCCCAGGCCACCTGTTCCTTTAGTGATCCCTGTGGTTGAGACAATTTCTCTTGATAATTTGTCCACCAATCCAGGCCTCATCTGAGTGACCAGGTCAGCACAACTCTACAATCTGGGAGACATGTGGATGCTTCCTTTGGCAGCAACCAAATTGGCCTTTGCTGCTTCCATGCACCGAGGCTTCCATCTGATGCCTCAAATGAGGTGATACCAGTCAGTGGATCCCAATACAGCAACACCTAGGACCCGGTTCTGTCATTCAGTGCCCACCATTTGCATACTTTTCATTGAGTGCCTGTGTTCTCTGCATGCTTTCACATGCCCAGGACTTCTGTGGTCCCCATGACCAGTGGAAGGAAACCATATATACAACTGTAGTTCATATGTTCCCCAACATGAAAATAGATGCCCTCTTATCAGCAGAGAAGGCCTTCTGGGACCTGTGGATCCCACCTTCATTAGACAACTTGACAGAGCACTGGGAACCCTGACCAAGGAAAATCTGCCATCCTCCTGGGGGACCTCCGCAGACAGTGTTGCAAAATCCCCACTGTCCCACCATCCCTGAGGAGTGTGAGACATTGGCCTTAGGCTTTTTGTGGAAAGTTTCCATGGACACTTAGTGCTGTGGGTGAGCACCCCTCTCCCACCAGAGCTCAGTGACTCCTGGATACTGCTGAAGAATGCACTCCAGGTAACATGGGCCAGTCTTCTCTGAGTCCTCTGTATCATCACCCCTCCCCCACCATTGCTCAGTGTCCTCAGAGTCCTGTGGGTGAGCACCCCTCACCCAGTAGTTCTCAGGCTCCTCTGTGTCCTGGTCTAGCCCATTTGTCTTCATTGGGGTTGGTCCTTTTTCACCTGCTGCTGAGTACCCCCTTTCTCTAGTGTTATTTCATTATGAAAATATGCTGAGTGTGCTTCCCTCCCCTCCCTTGATCTTTGTTGAGTCTTTCCTGTCCTTCATGAGCTTGCCATGGGGTCTTTTCTGGGCTCCTGTATGAATTGCTTGGCTGCCTCCTCCTTGTATGGTGCCCAAGTAGTTCTAAACCCATGCTGATCCTTCATTTTCCCAAAGGTGTTGATTCTGGAGACATTAGCTGTCCTCCCTGGGCTGTCAGGACTCTCCTCTGGGGCTGCTGACAGACTTCCTGCTGGGCCCCTTTCTGCCATGGAGGGGGCTGGCTGTGTTAAGGTCAGAAGCTCTGAGGATGAGATTTCCTGCCTCCTCTCTTGAGCTTCCTTTCTGCACAGGCTGGCTCCTTCCCAGTGCCCTCCCTGGGAATGGCTGGGAGCAGAGGCTCCATACTCCTGCCTGACCCTCTCTTGTCTCTCCTGGGCTCTCACTCACACTGATGAGAGCCACTGTCACCCTCATGGCCTGCCTCTGCACCTGGACTCTTTCCCAGTTGGTCAGCTACACCCTGGAGAAAGTGCTGGGGATTTAGTGTAAGTTCTTCTTTCCAATCATTAGTTTCGATGTACTGGGGTCATACCTGTCATGTTCTGCTCTGTACCTGGTGGGAGGAGCAGCATTGAGGAGAGGAACTAAAGTTCCAGGCCCAGTGGAGTGTGGGGAAAGGATGTGAGTGGAATGGGCCAAGGTCGTGCTTGGTTCCTGGGCCTTCCCCACTGGGGCACCA
Organism: Glaucomys volans; assembly: GCA_020662805.1. Classification (NCBI taxonomy): domain Eukaryota; kingdom Metazoa; phylum Chordata; class Mammalia; order Rodentia; family Sciuridae; genus Glaucomys; species Glaucomys volans. The sequence continues at coordinate 3,731 of JAJEJO010004851.1, read as the reverse complement.
TGCCCCTTGCCCTCCTGGGACTTCAGAGACCCACACTGACCCTCACCCTGCACTCTACCCCCAGGTGCCAGGGGATGTCTTTCAGCAGTCTCTCTGAAGAGCACTCGGGCACTCCACATTAACTTCACTGGTAGAGAGCACGTGTGATGCATGTTGTTGACATCATCTTAAAACTCACCTCTCTCAATTGTGGATTTCGCATATCAAGTGCTGCTCACTGAATGCCTCCATGTTGGCTAGACTCTTGTGTCTGTACCAATGACGGTTGCCTTGGAACCAACAGAGATAAGATCAGACTCATAGTAAGTGCCTCACTGCTATCTGCTTCAACATAGTTCACTCATAGTATGCACAGGCTTATGGTTGAATGTAGTTTATATATATGTATACAGTGTAGTTGTAGGTGAACACAATAGCTTTATTTTATGTGGTGGTCCACGCAAACTAGCCAAGTTTGCTCCCATGGAGTCACAATCCCAGCCTTGAGTAGAGATTTGACAAGAATGTTGGCTGATAATTTCATTTACAAATAAGGTGACAACAATGCAGGGAGATCATTCATGGGCACCCAGCTCCTTTGTGCAGGACAAGCACTTGTTCTTGGTGGATTGGACACTAGTTTCAAGTACGGGAAGTTAGTTCCACACATTTTTGTAGCTATTCACAATGGAATAGCTGTATACCTAAACATTCCTACAGGATTAACCTTTTCCCCATCCTTCATTAAATGGAGACAATGCACAAAACAACAAACCAGCCCACAGCTGGCATGTGGAGAGGCCCCATGTGACCATGCTCTGCATGACCAGGAAGGGATCTGATATAGAACAGCACCATGTTTGCATCTGAAGAGGACTCAGAGGACCTCTGAGCAGGGGTGACAGCAAGACGCCGTGGAGATCCTCATGTTGCAGGCAGCAATTACAGTAGCATAGAGGAGCCTCAGTCCCTGGCTCCTGGTGGCTAAGGGTGGGCTGACAAGTCAAAGGGCCAAGCCCTGCCCATGGCCACGCCTGGCTTTTACACACATTCCCATGCACACAGACACATGCACACAGCACCAAGGGAGGGTTCAGCAGGGTGGCGGTGTTTTGGGGGCAGGGACAATTCTGTCCCACAGCCCAATTGTGGGGGCTTATCCAGCCCACCGCCTCCCTTGCTCCCCTCCAGCATCCAGGGCTGCTCTCCTCCCCAAGCTGCTCTCACCCTCTGTCCCCTCCCCCTCACTCCTCTCCTGTGGCCTCCCCCTTGCATCCCTCTTGAGGAGTCCAAACCCATGGTCAGACCTGGGCTTGGCCTCTACACAGCTCCTCTGAACCTGAAGTCAGAGCTGAAGAAAATCATATTTACCTTCATTCAGAGCATTCCACAGGGACTTTCAGGAGAAAAAGAATCCACTGAAAGCTAAGAGTTTGGGCAAACACATCCACACTTGTGAGGCTTTAGGATATGGCACTAGGCACTACATAAATGACAGCCAAGCCTGGAGATCAGATCTCACCCTCCTGATATTAAAAGATCTTTCTTGAAATAAAGTATCAGTGCCAGTGAGGATGAGTTGAAATGGGCATTTTCAAATAGACCACAAGCCCAGCAACCAGTAGGCAGAACCTGGAAAGCATCTTGGTAAGAGGACAAGCACATGACCAGCCTCAAGCTTGCTTTCCTTGGGCTCACTAACACAGACAGAGCAATCAGAAGAAGCTCTGCCCACTTGACCATTTCTACAAACACAAAGCACTTTGGAAGTGGGAGGAGGAGGGTGCTTTCCAGTAAGGCAGGATGTACCCTGGAAACCCGTGGCACACGGTGACACAGAAACTTTCTTTCAGACCAAGGAAGGATACGCTTGTGTGCTGAGGAGTGAAGGGGAGAAGCAGAGAAGCTGGACAGCGTGTGCAGGGCCCCGAGCAGCTGCAGGGAACCCCTCAGGGCGCAGCAGCAGACCGCATGTGGGATGGACTCACGCCAGCTCTGCACAGTTCTGGTTCTGCAGTTGTGACCATGGGGTTGTGTGCACTTGTCCACAGGTAGGTGATCATGGAAGATTCAGTAGCTGGGTCATCTGGGAATGTGTCTCTGTCTGCTGAATGCTAGACAGTGACCCTTCCACGGCGGGGGTCAGGGGGTGGTCTCTGCTCTAGCCCTTTGCCTTCTGCTTTGAGAGTCCTGCACTGCTGCCTGCCACTCCCCGTGGCACTCCCCCAGCAGCCCTGTAGCTTTCTTCTTCAAGGCTCCATCCCTCAGCAGTGCCCTGGCCAGGCCTGTGTGCCCACCTCTCCAGGGCATGGCCACAAGGCTGGCACCATCACCCTCTTGGCCAGGCTGGGTTCTCCCTGAGCTGCAGGACTCTCCTCCAACCCAGGACCAGCCCAAGGAGTGGGACTGAGCCTCCTGTTGGGTATTCTAGAAGCTATAGAGGGAGCCAGGCAGTGGAAATTGACAAGGAAAGGGAGAGAACGTGAGCAAAGAGCAAGTGAGGGGTGTGGGGGCAGGAACTGCAGAGCGCTGGCAGGGGAGGCACCCAGTGTGGGCACCAACTTGAGGGCTTGAGGGCAGGAGGAGCTCCCAGCTCCATCCTGTGGGTAAGACTGGGGAGGCAGAGCTTTCATTTGTTGAAAGCACCTTTTCTGCCCCGAGTCTGGCAGGATGCTCCTCATACCTGATGTCATGGGCCACCTGCCTCAAGTCTGCAAGAGAGCAGTGAGAGCCTCAGTCTCCAAATGGAAAGGATGCTCAGGGGGTTGATGTGACTTCATCAGCATTGAGGGGCAGGGCAGTACCAGAAGCCCGACCCGTCTGGCCCAGGGCCATGCTTTGTGTGGTACTACCAGCATCTTCCATGGGAGGACGCACATAGAAGTCAGTCACAAGGGGCGGGTCCTGTCCTGTTGCCTGCAAGGCGGTTCTGCCTGGTGTTCCAGTGAGATGACAGGCACAGTCTACCAAGCAGTTGTCCCTGAGGGAGCTACATGGGTTGGAGGGCTCAATCAGAGACTTGGACATTTCTAGCTGTAAGTGAAATCCAGGAGCACCTGTAAGCCCAAGTGTACACAGCAGGATAAGGCACAAGGCCAGGGGTCAGTTCCAGGCCACATCCAGGGCTGAGCTGAGCCAGATTAAGGCAACGCTGAATTCCAAGATAAAGACCAGGGCAATTCTGTCCTAGGCACACCTAGCCAAGCCCAGCTGACAGGTGTGATAGGCAGCAGAGCCAGGCATGTTGACCCAAGGCAAGGCGTGGTGCTGCTGGGGACTCACTTCCTCCACAGACAGATCTGGGTTCCTCCTTGGCCCTGATGATGGCTTTTGGCCCAACAGTCTATGAATGTTTATCAAACATATGTATTTCTTGATTCATTGTTCTGGGTATGGAACCCAGGGGCACTCTGCCAGATTTTTTTTTTTTTTTCATTTCAACAGAGGTTCTCATTAAGTCATCCAGGCTGGCCTCAAACATGTGATCCTCCTGCCTCAGCCTCCCAGTAGCTGGAATAATAGGTGTGGCCACTGCACCAGCTCTATGGATATTTTAACCCAGTGATCACACTCACTGGAAGACTCATGGATACTGTAGGCAGGTTCAGGGCGTCACCTGAGACTTTAGAGGACAGTGGGGCCTGCGGTAGTTTTGTCTTTAGCTGGGAGTGTAGCTGCAGATTGTACTCCTGTCCAGGGCTGAGACAATGGGTCCAGCCCATAGATGAGAGGGAGAGAATGGTGGGGACTAT
>JAJEJO010004850.1:0-23745 GCA_020662805.1 Glaucomys volans | reverse complement strand
GAATATTTTGTTGAAGATATTCTGTAGGGCAGGCTTTCTCTTTGTGAATTCGTTAAGTTTTTGTTTATCATGGAAGGATTTTATTTCATCATCAATCTGAAGGTAAGTTTTTTTGGGTATAAAATTCTTCGTTGGCATCTGTTTTCGTTCAGAGCTTGAACGATGTTGTTCCAGGCCCTTTTCGCTTTAGGGTCTGGGCTAAGAGATCTGCTGATATTTGTAATGGTTTCCCCCTGTAAGTAATCTGATGCTTTTCTCACACCACCTATAAAATTCTATCTTTGTTTTGTATGTTACGTATTCTCATTATAATGTGCCTTGTTGTGGATCTGTTGTAATTCTGTGTGTTTGGTGTCCTGTAAGGCTCTTGTAGTTGATTTTTCAACTCATTCATCATATTTGGGAAATTTTCTGATACTGTTTCATTGAACAGATTATTCATACCCTTGGTTTGTATCTCTGTGCCTTCCTCAATCCCAATAACTCTTAAATTTGGTCTTTTTATGATGTCCCATATTCCTTGGAGATTTCGCTCATGATTCCTAACCATCTTCTCTGTTTGTTCGACTTTGTTTTCAAGATTAAATATTTTGTCTTCATTGCCTGAGGTTTTTTCTTCCAAGCGATCTATTCTGTTAGTTATGCTTTCTATTGCGTTTTTAACTTGGTTTATTGTTTCCTTCATTTCCTTGCTTCCTTCAAGGATTTCTGTTTGTTTTTTTCTCAGAACTTCTATCTCTTTATTGAAATGATTTTTTGCTTCCTGCAATTGCTCTATTAGCTGATTTTTCATAGCCTGAATCTGCTCTCTCGTCACATCATTCTCTTCTCGGATCATTTTAATTATGAACATTCTGAACTCCCTTTCTGTCATTCCTTCTACCATGCTGTCTTTGGGTTCTCTTGATATATCATCTAGATTTGTTTGGAACCCTTTCTTCCTGTGTTTTCTCATGTTGCTCATATATCTTCCCCTCTAGTAGTCCGAATCAGAGGGAATGCAATTTTCCTGTACAGACTTAGAGTGTCTCTGCAGGTTTCCAGTAACTCACCTGATGTTTGAGAGGTGCTTGATCAAGTGGTGACCCAAGAAAGCTGCTGTTCCACTTCCTCCAGTTTGGCAATGATCAATGCTTCTGTCAGAGGTAGCTGCTGGAGCCAGACACCCCAGCCCCTCCAGGCCAGACCATCCAGGAGACGCTGCGCAGTGGCAGGGAAGACCAGAGCTCAGCTCTGCAGACTCAGGCAGTCCCAGATGGTCGCTCTCTACCAGGGAATCTGCAGAATGTCACTGAAGGGTCCAAGCTCACTGCTGGAGCCAGAGACTCCAGCCCCTCCAGGCCAGACCACCCAGGAGATGCTGTAAAGGGACTTTAAAAGAGGTTGTACTTGTGAGTGACCTCCCCAAACATTCCAGGAACCTTCTTTAGCTGCAGCATCCTATGCAAATACAGCAATAATTAGGGGCCAGACCATGCTGTAACCAAGCATAGTTACTGAACACAAGGCAATTCCTGAGGACCTCAAAGCCCTCTTGGAATGCTTACTCTTCCCTGAAGGCTAAAGGGATACCTCATTAAGCATTTGCAGATTTAGTTTTCCTGGCAGATGACCGGTAGGATAGGCCTTCTTCACCACAGCACATACATGCAAGCATATTTACACACATACAGATTTGTATATGGACCACTGAATGATTCCTCTGGAAAGAAAGAGTGCAGCAAAACCTTACAAAGCTAAACAAACCTCTCTTTTATTATGCAACAATGAATGCAAAATGCATGCGTAATCCTAAGTTGAATAAAAGAGAAAGCAATGGAAGTATGAAAGGTGTGGTAGGACTTTGGGCACAGGAAAAGGAGATCCTACAGCATTTCAAATCTCCAAATCCTTATTGGAAGAATTAGAGGCATCCACTCCAATTTGCCATTCAATAAATATCTCTCATTTCATGTCTTCAATAGGATTATTTTAAATAAGTTTTCTTGGGTCATTTCTGAACTCAAATCAGAATGAAGGATTTTCAGGTTCTAGATAAAAATCAGAACATATCATCCTTCACCCATCTGTACACAGCATCTCTTAAGACAGTCCTCAAAATTAACAAAAGACTAAAAATGTTTTATTAGTAATGAACCTTGATCTTGAGCAATACAGGGAAATGATGCATCATGTAGCCTCTCTGACTGCTGAATGATATCAGTGGAAGTTACCTTATGTATTCAGTGCCAAGTCATACAAGTCTTTAATAATTGATGTCTATGATCATATAAATCACAACAAACTTAGTACACCCAGGACCTCGTTCAGATATATTTTGTACAAATCTCTCTGTTTTGAATTTGATTTTCTGTTTGAGCTGGATCATTTTGAGGTTTAGAAACCAACTTCTTTTGCAGAGAGACTGCAGTGCACCCAGGAATGCTTCTCTTTCACAAACACTAGTGTCAGTGATATTTGGAATGTCATTCCCTGAAGTAAAGCAAGAATGAAGACCCAATATGTGGTCAACTTGAACATCAAAACCGAGAAGGAGAAGAATCCATTGTAGGGCCTGGTGAGCATTTTCATGTTGTAGAACTTGCTGATGCAGCACACTTGCCAGCATATTAATTAAACCATTGCAACCTCTGCATTCCTGAGTTTTCTCATCTTCAGCAATGCTGAATCATAATAAATCTGGGTCTTTGGGAAAGCATTTTTGCTGTCATCACAGCTTCTTGCTGAATACTTACGTTAGAGTGGGCTTGCAGCTAAATCTGAGACTTATTGGAAAGTTTGTGTTCACTTATTGGACATTGGATGAAAGATTGAGATACTGGAGGTTTGGCATGATCAGAAGAGGCTCCTTAAGGTAGAGGACTGCATGTCCTGCAGTCCTGAATATGCAATATACTTTGCACGATTGTCACATCATAATACAGCCAAATAATTTCTATCAAATTCTGTAGATGGCTTTGTAGAAAAATCAATCCAGAAAGTTTTGCTGGAAGTCGAATCCCAATGCTGAGGGCATCATGAGGACTAAAAGCTTATCCCTGTGCCTTTAAGGAAAAAGAGATTTGTTGCTCCTCAAGGAGCATTTATGTGAGGGAACCATGGGTGCGTATGGCAGTAGGAGATGTAAGCCCTTGTAGGAAATACTACATTGTCTTGTCCTTGGGACTAAAGATATTTGAGGGATTCCTTAATACTCGAACACCAAGCCCTTTCCATTGCAAACTGCTCACACCTGTCATTCTTCTCATTCCTACTGGCCTTTGCTTTGAGAAAATTCTCACCAGATGGACCAAATACATAACCCAGTGGAGATTCTGGACCTTGATTTTCACCTCAGATATGTGGGTGCTTGAAAAAGTTCCTTTTCCTAGAAAAAATCTGTTCCCAAAATAGGGAATATCTCAGCATCTTGGCTAGGCACAGTGTGTAAATATATCCAGGGAATGGGAAGACATGATGTCTCACAGGATCTGTGAATCGATTAATAATATTTGCCCGGTAAAAAAGTATCTGCATTCAGGTTTCAAACTTCCAGAAGTTATATTTGCAGGAACTCCTTTCAACATTCCTGGCAGAGAGATTATTTGCAGAAAGTTCTATCCACTGAGCTTTCAATCGTTCATTTCTCCACAAAATGCTGTGAACCAGGTTTTTTCTCACACTCTAGAAATACCTAATTTATTTCCCAGTGCTTCTGAGATGAGGAGCAAAGGGAAGAAGAACTCTAGTATGGAGAGTGGTAGGGGCTGGCATTCTGGAGCTTGGTCAGAATTGAGTGTGACTTTCTGGCTCATGTAGGAGAATGCAGGTTATTGTCTTTCCAGGGCTTATTGTTGGGCATTCAACAACATGGGATTCAAAGAATGGCTTGGTTGTCAGCTGTGCTGCACATACCACCTGCAGTAATGGAAAGGGCATAAGGTGGCACAATGGTGAGAGGTTTGCAATGGGCAATGAGAATTTCTTCAGGTTGTGGTTACTGCAGAGGAAACTTGTAGAAAAGCACATGGGTTGGGGTTGTGACTCAATGGTAGAGCACTTCTCTAGCATGTGAGAGACACGAGGATTGATCCTCAGCACCACATATGAATAGTAAAATAAAAGTCCATCAATAATTAAAATAAAATTAATAATAAAAAATGAAATCTCATGCCCAGATATGATAGGAAGAGGGAAGATGAAGCGAGCTTTTCCCAGCAGTTTTCTGTTGGCCACAAATGTGATCTTAATCTCTTAACACAGGAGGAGCAGAATGAGGGTGTAAAGTGGGCATGTCCCCTTGGGATTTGTGACATCTCACTCCATCCAAGATAAGGGACCTACTGAAACCTGATAGTTTGCCATCCAATCCAGGTTCAGGAAGGCACAATGTCCTAAGTGGAATGTAGAAGGCATCATGATTTCCTGGGAATGGGGATCCCCTGCAGGCAATTGGACCACACCAGGATTAGAGGAGAAAAGAGAGAATTGGGGGTGCCCCAAGACTTGTTGGTCAGCAAGCCTAGCACAGATCCAGGGCCATAGCCATATGAAGACACTCTTGCTAGTCTGAACTCTTCAGTAGATTCCTGAGTAAGGAAACTGGCCTAGGGACATTAGGAGCCACTCACAAGGATGGTCAAAGAAATTTCAGAGAAGAGGAGCATGCAGGGCAATTTGGTGGGTTAGGTCACATTTGATTTGGGAAAAAACACTACACCTCTGCTGTGATGCCACAACTTTCTACAGATGCCCCAACAGATGGCAGCTGGAACCTGGCATTTAGGACTTATAAGTACAAGTGAGGAGTAGCTGAGATCCCCAATGGGAAGAGGATGGAATTCATCACTGAACATTTAGTTTGGATTCTAGGAAGTTGCTGACAATCTAGGAGAGACATTGTATTCTCACTCAATTCGCCAGGCCCCAGCACCTGGGCTGTTGTCTTACATTGAGGGTGCACTCAGAGATTGTCTTGCTATAATTTTTCCAGTAGGCCCTTTAGCTCACCCTTTGTTGTAGAAACATTTTTACTATGTATCCTCATGTAAGTTATAATTCTCTTGATCTCCCTATCACATGTCTGAACAAAGAAACTCTGCATATTTGCAAGGCACATTAACCAGCAGATTGCAGATGTCAGTTACAGGCCATTGTCATACACCCTGGAAAATTGATCCTCCAAAAACATAAAACTGAGGGATGACACAAGTGCCTGACGAGGGCAGGAATAAGACAGTGTTAGAGGGCATCACATGACACTTGTACATGCATCCATCTGAAAGAGTGGAATGGTAAAATGCCTGGAAGTTTAATATTCAAAAGGGGAGGAATAAAGGATATTTCTTGTTAATAAAATGAAAAAGGTTGTTGGATGGGAAGCCGACTTCTGTGAAGGTAAACTTAAAGAAGTTTAATTGTGAGTAGTCTCCCCAAACATTCAAGGCACTTTCTTCAGCTGCAATGTGGTATGCAGATGCAGGAAGAAGTAGGGGTCAGATCGTTCTATAATCAAGAATAGTTGCTGACCTCATTGAAATTGCTGAGGACTTAAGGCCCTTCATATTGCTGACTCTTCCCTGAAGTTTACAAGGGATCCCTCATTAAGCATATGCAGATTTATCTTTCCTGGCATATGGAGTGGTAGAAAAGGCCTTCCTTCATAACAGCACATACTCAAAAGCACTTCAATTTACATAGGTACAGATTTGCATTAGGACCTCTGAATGATTCCTCTGGAAATGAAGAGTGCAGCACAATATCACAAGTCTAAACAAAAACATCTCTTTTAGTATTCAACAATGAAGACACAATACATGCAACATCCTAAGTTGAAATGCAGAGATAGCAACGGAAGTATGAAAGGTGTGATAGGATTTAGGGCACAGGAAAAGGAGATCCTACAGCATTTCAAATTCCCAAATCCTTATTGGTAGGTATTACAGGCATCCACATCAATCGTGCCATGCAGGTAATGTCTCTAATTTCACTTCTTCAGTAGGATTACTTTAAATAGATTTTCTTGGGGGCATCCCTGCACTATAATAAGAATCAATAGATTTTCACTTCCTAGATAAAAATCAGAACGTACCATCCTTCCCAAATTCCTAGAGAGCATCCCCTAAGACACTCCTCAAATTAACAAAAGCCTGAAAATTCCCCATTAGTAATGAACCTGGATCTTGAGTGATACAGGGAAACCAGGCACTACATACTCTCTGTGACTGCTGAATGATATCAGTGGAATTAAACTTATGCATTCAGTACCAAATCATAAAATTCTTTAATAAATTGTGTCTGTAATCATACAATCCACAACAAACTGACTACACACAGGGACAAATTCAGCTGTGTTTTGCATGTGTCTCTCTGTTTTCAAGTTGATGTTTTGGGTATGTTGGACAACTCTGAGGTGTATAAGCCCACTTCTTTTGCAGAGAGAATGCAGTATGCCCAGAATGGTTCTCCATCATGAACAATAGAGTCAGTGATAATTGGAATGTCATTTCCTGAAGAAAGGCAAGAGGGAAGATCCAATATGTGCTCAGGTTGAGCATCAAACCCGAAAATGGAGAGGAATTCACTTTAGGTTCTGGTGAATAGGTTTATGTTGTAGAACTTGCTCTTGCAGCACAGTTGCCAGTATAGTAATGAAAACATTAAACCTTTGCTTTCCTGAGTTGTCTCATCTTCAAGAATATGGAATATTTAGAAATCTAGGTCTTTGGGAAAGTACTTTTGTTGTCCCCACAGTTGCTTGCTGAACACTCTCTTTAGAATGGCCTTGTAACTAAATCTGAGACTTACCCAATTTTTTTGTTTTCACTTGATTGGAAAGTGAAGGAAAGTTTGAAATACTGGAGGTTTTGCATAATCAGACGAGGCTACCTAAGGTAGATGACTGCATGTTCAGCAGTCCTGAAAATGTGATATGCATTGCAGGAAAGTCACCCCAAAGTAGAGCTAAAGAATTTCTATCAAATCCTGTAGATGGCTTTGTAGAACACTCAAAACCTTTGTGGCAGAAACCTTTGTTGCAGGTCAAATCCAAAGTCTATGGAGTAATGAGGAGAAAAATGTTATCCCTGTTCATTTAAGGAAAAAGGGATTTTGCTGAGGTCCAGCCCTAACAGAAGTCACAGGGTCCTTTGGTGAGTGGGATGGCATCAGTGAGGGGGAGAACAAAGTAACACAGACTGTGATCTGAGGCTAGTTCTAAGTTCATTTTCTTCACACAGCATTCTTTTATGTTAACTTCTAGCTTGAGTACAATATCCTGAGGCCACAGAAAAGGAAAATGACACAAACTACAATACAATAGGCAGAACATATTAGCAGATTAAATATCAGTTCTTCATGATATTTTTAAGTATTCTATATAATCTTTAGTTCTACTTTCTATATTACTGGAGACATCACACAAAAAAGTCATTTTTAGGAGCAACAAATAAGCTTATACTATGTGGTAAATAACTATTTTAAGAGGAACTGTTGCTCCTGCTAGATTACACCTCCCACTTTTGCCCAGTAAGCATTAGCCTGTTTTTCCCAAGAAAGCTGTTCAGAGCAACTAAGCAAACACCAGAGTCTCACATATTTTAAATATTTTAAAAAGGGGAGATAAGCTTTCCATGTACATTTTGCATTATAACATACTTTATACCAACCAAGGTGTATTCTGTCAGTGGGAGATAAAAAGGGGGCCTAATTATAAGGGACCTGAAGCTGTTTTTTTAGGAGGATACCATGGCTTTCCACTGACCAAGTAAGCATTATCAAAGGGTGCCTGAATAGTTGGGACTATTTCTCTTGCTTTAACATTTTTTGACTTGATTGTCTGGAGTTAAGTTGGGAGCAACAATGTTTTTCTATCCTAGGTCGTCTGTAGTAGTCACCATCTGTGGTGTATTTAGCATAAGTTGCTAGAAATGAGCATAACATTCTTTCCAAGTTATTCTATCACACCAGAATAAGGGCCTTTCTTGGTTATATCCAGTATGATCAGCTGTTTGATTCCTCTGTTCTAAATACCCTATGACCCTTGAATTCCCAAAAATCCAATATAATATTATTCCCAAGCATAGGCAAATTAAACAAGACAACAGGAAGCAGTGGCCCCAATTTCCAGGGAGATGAGACCTTGCAAACATCTTTATTACTCAGTGGAATCCTTGTCAAGCACTGAGGAGAATTGACGAGGGTGCCATAGTTACCCCTTTTTAATTTTTAAACTTGATCATTTCAGTTTGAATCTGTAGATCTTTTATTGCTCATCTGGTGCAGGTGACAATGACTGGGAGGAGAAATAGGGAATCAGAACCCAAGCAATTACAATTAAAATTTGTATTTTACCTTGCACATGTGTGCTATTGATGATGGTGCTTTTTATATTCGAAAATATTTGTTGAGCCAAATCAGCAGATGAGCTTTCTTCCAAAAATGCTTAACTAAGATCTCTATTTTTTACTCTAAAATATTTATATCAGGAGTTATATTAGAATTAGTCCAAACAACTTTAAGGTGAGTTTGAAATTGACTGCAATCAGTATTATTACCTACTTGAAGGGAAGTTACACAAATCTATTTAACCTTAGCATGACATTTAGTGGTCATTTGTGTTCTAATATTTTGAATCTTATTACCTATATATAAAATGGCTTCTTCTAGAACATTAATTCTATTTTCTAATTTTTTATCTATCTTTCCTTGGGCAGCCAGGACAATGGAAAAATTATGAGATATGTCATTAACATTTCTTGTACATTTCTTGTACTAAAGCAGTTGTAGAAACAGCTAATGCTTTAATAATGCTAATGAATGCAGTTATTCCTAAAATAGGCAGCTAAAAATCTCTTAATTCTTATTAATTCATTAAGTCTTTTGAGAACTTCAGTTTCTGGGTCATTGTACCATCCTTCTTCTGACAATACAGGCTGCATAACATAGAAGTTTGATGTACAATCATGAAAACAGAATATAGTTTGGGAATGGTAGCATTAATACAGCTTGTTATACTACAATGATTACATTCAATGGAGTAGAAATTGTTATCCTCAGTAATATTTATCTATATTTATATATTTTTATACGTGTAGCTAACAGTATAGCAGAAGGAGCATTTGCACAATTTCTGAGACTGAATACAGTACAAATCTCTTTAGTAGGTTTTTTATCAGTAAGACCTGTAGGTCTAGTTAAAAATACCACATTAGTAGCAGCTAAAAGATGATACAAATCAGGAAAATAAGAATGTTTTTCATTTTTTAGTATACTCATAGATTAGAGTTACCCAGTCAGGTGAAAGTCATCTATGAAATGTCTCTGAGGTATATATATTAGTATAAAAAGCAAATTTTGCATATTCTTTTTAAAATAATTTTTGTCATTGTAACATGGAGTCACACAGACCAATCTAAAATTTTTGTATTAGACACAAAAGGGGCATATACTTGAGGAAAATGAGAAAAAACACATTCAAATCATTTTGGAAAATCTACCTAAATGTCCAATAAATTCCAATATAAATCCTTTTTTGTAGCAGCCTTTTCACAAATTTCTAATGGGTGAGGAGCAGCACTGTTAATATAATCTCATTATAATTAGCACATCCAATGGAGGCCATTTCTAGTGACTAAATATATCTATTGTTATGATTGGATTGAGGAGAACCATTCAAATAAGTTCTATAGCTAAGAGGTAAACATCCTAAAGGAACATTAGTATTGTTTCTTGTAAAGCAAAGAGGGGTTTCCTCAGTAAGACCATGAAAAAAAATGGTAGATGACATCTTATGAGGAATTAATGAATCTGAGATTCCACCAAGAAACTGAGGATGGCTAGCAAATACCTTTAAATTAGCTCTTCCCCAGGAGGAGGGCTGTAATAAATTGGATTTGGAAAATACATCCAATAGGACTGTGATGTACATTGACAAGTTATTATCTGACTATCAAGGATTGCCAAAATAGCAACAAATAGGATTTCGGGTGTAGTTTGTTTCCCTTGAGCTGTCACCATTTAAGAGGCTGATATAGTCAGTCGTTTAAGTTGTCCCCAGGTCATAAATGGTTATTCACTTGTTGACAAGGCTTGAGATAGGTGGACTTGTCTCAGGCAGTGGACAAAATTCTCTTCTGGTGTTAGTCTAGGTACGGGCTTGCTTGTCTGTGCCACTTTGGGGAGTTCATAGTGTCAAATCAGCTGATCCAGAATCCACAAGGGAGATTCTGCATCTTATGAAAATAGTCTTTTTTAATGTAGCAAGTATAGCCCTGGCCTGATGCAAAAAGAACATCAAGTCCTTTCCATTGTCTTCTAAGTAAATCTTTTCATTTTACCATTACCTTGGGTTGTGGACTATGGTCCAATGTCTCATCATAGGAGTCATTCCTCTAGAATCTGAATTTAAATGATTAATCACAGAAAGAGCATGTTGCATAATATGATGGAGAGAACTATATTTAAATTCTCCTTTTAATTTGGATACTTGAATTTTTAATGATTGATGTGCTCTTTCCACAATAGCTTGGCCTTGAGGTAATAAAGAATTCCTGTTGAATGAGAAATATTAAACATACCACATAACTTTTAAAGGATTTTGAAATATAAGCAGGACCACTATCAGTTTTGATTTTGAAGGTATTCCTAGAATTGAAATACACTGGAACAAAAGTTGAGACACACCCTTATAAGCTTCTCCTGCTTGGGCAGAAGCAGTGATTACATGAGAAAAAGTATCCACAGTAACATGAACAAATGATAATTTTCCAAATTCTGGTACAAGAGTCACATCCATTTGCCACAGCATATTTGGAGCTAAGCTATGGGGATTCACACCCATATGTGTAGAAGGGAAAAAATTTGGGCAAGCATGACAAGACCTATCAATTTGTCTTGCTTGTTCTCTGGTTAAATGAATTTGATGCTGTAAAGAAGAAGCATTCTGATGATGTAGCTTAAGAGACTTTGTGGTTTCCTTTATGGCTAAACAAGGAGAAGTTTTTGTTAAAAGGTCAGTTTGTTTATTGCCCTTTGATATAGGCCCAGGTAATCCTGAATGTCCTCTAATATTTCCTATAAAACTGGGTTAGTTCTTTAATGAATTAAAGTTTGCAATTCTTGTTTCTTTTGTACTATACTGGAGGAATGGGATAATGTAGCAGTTTCTATAGTTGGAAACAAATTAATAATGTATTGTGAATCAGTATTAAGGCTAAAGGCTTGTGGAACACTTTTAAAGGCAGTAATTACCGCAATTACTTCTGTTTTCTGTGCAGAATTTTCTCCTATAAATTGAACAATAGGTAGTTCTTGGTTAATAATTTTAACAGCTTTTCCTTTAGATGACCCATCTGTAAAAACCAGAAAAGCATATTTAGGTAATCGTGGATTAGCTGTTTTTAAAGGAAAAAAATTATTTTTATTTGGTTAATAAAATATAAAAGTGGATGATTAGGTAGATGAAACAATATTTGTCCTGAAAAACCATTAAAAGCAATAGCCCATGGATCTTCTAATTGACAAAATTTTAAATACTGCTCTTCAGTATATGAATTAAAATAGTGTGCATTTCTGACCCAAACAATTCTTTACTCCTTAATCTTTCTTTAATAATTAGTAATGTAATTTGAGAAGGGTAAGATGACACAATCTTTTTTAATGTAGCAAGCATATGTAACCATTCAAGCGGAGCATCTTGCCACAAATATCCTGTTGGAGTAAATGAGGTTTTTAACACAACAAAAGACAAGGACTTATTATAATCAATTTGACTTAACTGATGATTTTTAAAAGCAGTCTGAACCTTGACTAAAGTCTGTTTTCCTAATTCCGTAATTTCTCGAGGGGAAGTTGGGTCAGCTTCCCTTTTCAAAATATCAAACAGTTGTATCATGTCTGCCATGGTTATTTTTATATAAGGTTGAATCCAGTTTATATCTCCTAACAATTTTTGAAAATCATTGAAAGTACACAATTTATCTGTTTGAATTTCAAAGTCCTGAGTAATAATATGATGAGTACTAATAATTCTTCCAACAGAATTATAAGGAGGATCAACTTGGATTTTTTATGGAGCCACTAAGAGGCCCCAGTTATTTAGAGCCAATAATAATTGTTGTAATATTTCTTGGAGTTTAGACAGTAAATTATGAGCAGGGAGAATATCATCCATATAGTGTATTAGGTATAATCCTGAATATTTTGTCCTAATAGGTTCTATTGCCTGGTCAACAAATTTCTGACACAGAGTTGGATCATTTTTCATTCCTTGAGGTAAAACTTTCCACTGAAATCTTGGATGAAGTCTTTGTAAATAAGGAGAAGGTAGGGTAAAAGCAAACCTTTTACAGTCTGGTTTAGTTAGTGGGATTGTGAGAAAACAATCCTGTAAGTCAATCACAACAATAAGAGATCCTTTAGGAATTGCCACCAGAGATGGGAGGCCAGGCTGAAGAGCCCCCATAGTCTCCATAATTTCATTGGTTGCTCTAAGATCTTGTAAAATTCTCCATTTACCAGATTTATTTTGAACACAAAAATTGAAGTATTCCAAGGACTATTAAAGGGTTCAATATGTCCTTTTTGTAATTGTTCCATTACTAAAGAGGTGGCAGCTTGCAATTTTTCTTGAGTGAGGAGCCACTGTTCCACCCATATGGGATTATCATTTTTCCATGTAATTGAGCCAGCCTGTTTAAGAACAATGGCCCCTGTGAAAAAGGTATATTAGTCATTTCATCAGTTAAAGTTATATTTAATTGTTTCATCAAATCTCGCCCCCAAAAGGTAAAGGGCAGAGAAGGTAGAACATAAGGTTGGAAAGTTTCTCTATGATTTCCATCAGTTCAATGTAAAATTTGAGAGCTTTTATCCCATTAAAAGCTAAGCCTACCCCCACTAAAATAGAGGGACTTTTGGTTGTAGGCCAAGTCATAGGCCAATCCTCAGCAGCAATGCAAGTGACATCTGCCCCTGTATCACCTGCCCCTTTGATTGCTTTACCTTGGACTTTAATTATTTTCTTTGGCCTCTGTTCAGAAACCTTTTGAATCCAAGCCACAGTATTTGTTGACCCAAAACCATCAGCACGTGTCACAGTCAGCATTTGGTTTGGCAGTTTCGAGGGAGGCAGTAAGAAAAGTTGAGCAATTCATTCTTGAGGAAATATCTGTACAGTTCTAAGAGGAGGCTGTATCATCATTTTAATCTCTCCCAAAGAATCAGAGTCAATTACTCCCAGAATCACTTGTACACCAGCTTTACACATTGAACTCCTACTGATAATTAGACCCATATGACCTTCAGGCAAAGGATCATAAATTCCTGTTGGGATAAGATTGATTTCTGACTCAGGAGTTATTATTAAATGTTGGGTGGAAGGCAAATCTAACCCAGTGCCTCCTGGGGTTGCTCTGACCAATTCATTGACTGTTGTCCTACAAAAGTGTTCCACAAATTCCAGAAGCCCCTGTTGTTTTGGGGGCCTGGGCCTGGACCCATGGCCCATTTTTTGGCATAAGTCTAGCAGAACCAAATGGAGCCATAGGGGGAAGAGGCATAGGAGGCCCCTCCTCCATCATAGACTGCATATGTCCCGTAGTCCCCACAGGACGTCCATCTTTATGAAACTTAAAATGGCAATCCTTTACCCAACGAAATCCTTTTTGATATTTGGACACATGATTTTTGGCCTTGGAGCGATATTATTACCTCCTTGAGGATTTTGAGGACATTGATTGCTAAAATGTCCCGTTTACCCACAAGAAAACAATTACCTCTATTTCTTCCATTTCCTAGTACATCATGACTAACAACATTAGCATAACCATTTCCTCTATTTCCTTGATTCATACCTTTAAGAAATTGTGAATAAGTTTTTTCATGGAGGGAAGCAGCCATAGCCATACCCTGAATATGAGCTGGTCTGCTGTCCATGCTTATCTTAATGTAATCTGACAAAGTTCCCGTTCTCCGTATCAGTCTTGAAAGAGCTTGACAGGTTGGATTTGCATTTTTGAAAGCCAATTGTTAAGGAGAATCTCTGCTGCTTATGGATTTGTAATAATTTTAGACATATTGTCTTCTAATTTAGCTATAAAGTCCTCATAAGGTTCCATTGAGCCCTGTTTAACGTTGCTAAGAACAGTTGTTTTTGTGTCAATAGATGGAAGTCATTACCAAGCAGTAAGTACAAGCTTAGAAATTTCACTTAAAACATTTTTTTGGTATGTTAAGCTGTTCTATAGCCTCAGAATATTTGTCAGTTCCAATTAGCATTGACATAGTAATTTGTAGTCTAGTTCCCTTTGAAAATTGTGTCTGAATTAATTTTTTAGCTTGTTTCTCATACTTAGTTCTCCAGAGCAGATATTGTCCTGGAGTCAGGCATGAGTGAGCAGCTTTGTGCCAATCAAAAGGAGTCATCCAATTAGAACCAATACATTCTACCAACTGAATTGAATATGGAGCAGTCGGTCCCAAACCTTTTAGAGCATTATTAAGCTCTTTGACAATTTTAAAGGAAAGTGGTTACCATCTGGGTTCCTCAACTCCTCCCATAGTAGCAATAGGGAAAGCACATCCTACTTCTCATTTCCTCCTTACTTCTGCTACTGCACCCAAAAATCCTATTTTTCCTGGGATAATTGATTTTTTTCTTTTTCTTAGTTTTCTTAGGAGGGACAATAGGAGTGACAGTTGGAGGCCAGTCCTCATTATCATAATGAGCAGCTGTCTCTTCTACATCCTTTTCATCTGAGGGAGAAAGTTTATCCTCCTCTGATTTATCATCTTCACTCTTTTCATCCTCTAAGTCAGGAAGTTTCTGAACTTGCATTACTTTGATAATTTGGGGGTTTTTCACCAGATTTTAGAAGTGAAGTTTACTCAGGGGAGGAGACCCTTTTGCTCAATTACACAACACCATGTGTGGATTCAATTGCATCTCTAAATGAATTCCAAATGGCAAGAGCACCTGCTGGAACATGCTCAGCCCCATGCTGTTCATAGTAAGTTTGCATCTCTTCATCTCTTATCTTTTCCAAGTAGCAAAATTTAAACTTCCCTGCTGGGAAAACCAAGGTGACAAACCTTGTACAAAATGAAAAAAACTTCTCAACTGAGATGAAGCTATGGGAGTCCCCCTTTTTCTAAGTAAATGCTTCCTTATGTCAAAAAAGAGAGCTCATTCTTTACTCTCATTATGGCCCATGCTTCTCAATATAAGTTCTGAGATTATCTGCCCTTCCCTACTCAGCCTTCTCTACTGAGAGGTCTGCTGCACCCTAAGCAGTATCCTAGACCTATCCCACAAAATATAATTAATTACTTATGAGGGTCCTACATCTGGACACCAAATGGAGGGGTCCAGCAGTAGCAGGAGTCACAGGGTCCTCTGGTGAGTGGGATGTTATCAGCAAGGTGGAGAACAAAGCAACACAAACTGTGTGATCTGAGGCTAAGATCTAAGTTTATTTTTTCCACATATCTTTTTTTATATTAACTTCTAGCTTGAGTACAATGTTTTGAGGCCACAGAAAAGGAAAATGACACAAACTACAATACAATAGGTAAAACAGATTAAATATTATCAGTTCTTCATGATATTTTTAAGTATTCTTCTATATAATCTTTAACTAGTTCTACTTTCTATATTACTGGAGACATACATATGAAAAAGTCATTTCTATGAACAACATATAAGCCTACACTTTGTGGTAAGTAACTATTTTAAGAGGAACAGTAGCTCTTGCTAGATTGCACCTCCTACTTTTGCCGAATAAGCATTAGCCCATTTTGCCCAAGAAAGTTCTTCAGAGCAACTAAGCAAACACTAGGGTCTCACATATTTTAAATATTTTTAAAAGGAGAGATAAGCTTTACATGTACATTTTCCATTATAACATACTTTTACCAACCAATGTGTATTTTGTCAGTGGGAGATAAAAAAGGGGCCTAAATCTAAGGGAACTGAAGCTGTTTTATTAGGAGGATACCATGGCTTTCCACTGACCAAGTAAGCATTACCAAAGGGTGCCTGAATAGTTGAGACTATTTCTCTACCTTTAACAACTTTGCTTGTGACTTTTTTGTCTGGAGTTAACTTGGGAGTAACATGTTTTTCTGTCCAAGGTCATCTGGAGTAGTCACCATCTGTGGTGTATTTAGCATAAGTTGCTAGAAATGAGCATACCATTCTTTCCAAGTTATACTTCTATCACACCAGAATAAGGGCCTTTCTTGGTAATATCCAGTATGATTAGCTGTTTGATTCCTCTGTCCTAAATCCCCTATGACCCTCAAATTCCCAGAAAAACAATAGAATATTATTCCCAAGAATAGGCAAATTAAGCCAGACATCAGGAAAGAGTGGCCCCAATTCCCAGGAAGATAAGACCTTGCAAACATCCTTATTACTCAGTGTAATCCTTGTCAAGCACTGAGGGGAACTGAAGAGATTGCAGCAAGAGCCTCAGTTAATCAAGGAGTAATCATCTGAGGGAACCATGGGTGCATGTGGCAGTACAAGAAGGAAGTCCCTGTAGGAAATATTATATGCTCTGTTCTTTGGGGCTAAAGGAATTTGAGGGAATCTTCAACACTTGAACACAAAGCCCTTTCCATCACAATGTGCCCACACCTGCTTTTTTTCTTGTGTGTGTGTGTTTTTTTTTTAATTCTCCTCCCTTTTTCCTTGAGTAAGTTCTTATGGGCTGGGTCAAGTTCATACTCCAGTAGAGGTTCTGGAACTTTATTTTCACCTCAGGTAAATGGAAGCTTGAAATAGTTGGCTTTCCTGGGAAGAGTGTATCTCCTAATTAAGGAATGTCTCAGCATCATGGCGAGGCACGGTGTGTAAATATATATAGGGAGTGTGAAGACGAGATGTCCCACAGGATCTGTGAATCTATGAATAGCATTTTTCCAGGGGAAAAAATCTGCATTCAGGTTTCAAAGTACCAGTAGTTATGTTTGCAGGAATTTCTTTCAACAATCTTTGCAGTGAGATAATTTGCAGAAATCCTATGCACTGAATTGTCAATCCTTCATGTCTCTACAAAGTGCTGTGACCCTGTTTTTCTCATACTCTAGAAATAACTAACTTGTTTCCCAGTGCTTTTGGGACATAAGAGTAAAAGAGAGGGCAGCTCTAATATAGAGAGTGTTAAGGGCTGGCATGCGGAGCTTGCTTTGGAATGGCCTGGGATTTTCTGGCTCATGTAGGATAATGGAGGTCATTTCTCTGTCCAGGGTTTATTGCTGGGCCTTGGGCAACGTGTGTTTAGAAGAATGGCTTGTCTGTCATCCTTGTTTCACTGCACATACTATCTGAGTTCACAGAAAGACCAAAAGACAGCACAATTGTGAGAGGTTTGTCATAGCAATGGGAATTTCTTCAGTATCAGCATACTGCAGTGGAATCTTGAAGACAAACTCATGGGGTGGGGTTGTGGCTCAGTGGCAGATCACTTCCCTAGCATATGTGAGGCATTGGTTTCAATTCACATCCCCATGTATAAATAGTAAAATAAATGTCCTCAAACATCTAAAAAATTAATAATAATAGCAAAAAGGAAATCTCATGCCCAGCTGTGCTGGGAAGAGCAAATATGAAGCAGGTAAGACCCAACACTCTCTTGTTGGCCACAAATGCAATCCTAACTTCTTAACACAGGAGTAGTGGAATTAGGGTGTGTACTGGATGTGTCCTCTTGGGCTTTGTGACGTCCTCCTTCATCCAAGATAAGGGACCTTGCTGATATCTGATAAGTTGCCATACTGTCCATTTCCTTGAGGGTATCATTTGCTAGCTGGGTGCAGCAGGCTTGGTGATTTCCTGGGAATGGGGTCACCTTGCAAGTGATTGGTCCCCACCAGGAGTAGTGTACTAGGGAGAGAAGCAGGGGTACCCAAAGACAGTTGGGTCACTAAGCCAAGCACAATTCCAGGGTCATGGTCCTATGAAGACACTTTTGCTTGTCTAGACTCACTCAGTAGATTGCTGAGTCAGGAAGTTGGTCTAGCTCATTAGCAGCCACTCACAAGGATGGCCAAAGAAATTTCAGAGAAGAGGTGTATGTGGGGCAGCTCTGTGGGTTAGGTCAAGTTTGAACTGGGAAACAACGCTCCACCTCTGGAGTGATGCCAGAACTTTCCACAGATGCCCAAACATAGGGCAGCTGGAACCTCACATTTAGGACTTCTAAGCACAAGTGAGGAATGTCTGAGTTCACCAATGTGGTGAGGAGGGAGTTCATCACTAAGCATTTAGGATGCAGGATAGCAAGTTGCTGGCAAAGTAGAGGGCCATTACATACTCACTCACCTGGCCAGGCCCCAGCACCTCTGCTGTTGTCTTACAATTAGGGTGCACCAAGAAATTGTCATGTTATGATTTTCCAATGGGCCCTTTCATTCACCCTCTGATGCAAAAATATTTTCACAATGTGTCCTCACTTAAGGAGTAATTCTCTTAATCATCCTCTCGCATTCTGAGCAAAGAAACTCTGCACATTTACTAGGACACCTTAACCAGCGACTTGAGGATGCTGACTACAGGCCATTGTCACACACCCTAGAATAATTAGTCCTCAAAAACGTAAAACTGTGGGATGAGACAAATGCCTGAAGAAGACAAAATGAACACATTGTTACTGGGCATAACAAGGAACTTGAACATGCATCCATCTGAGAAAGTGGAATTGTAGAAAGCCTGGAGCTCAATATGCCAACAAGGAAGAATAAAGGATATTTCTTGTTCCCAAAATGCAGAAGGGTGTTGGAGAGGAAACCAACTTCGGTGAAGAGACACTCAAAGAAATTGTACTTGTAAGTGGTCACCCCAAACATTCAAAGAAAATCTTGAGCTGCAATGTACTATGCCAATACAGTCAGAAATAGGGGCCAGATCATTCTGTAATCAAGGAAATTTACTAACCACACAATGCAATTGATGAGGACTAAAATGTCCTCCCCCATTGCTGACTCTTCCCTGAAGCTTACAAGGAATACAACATTAAACATTTGCATATTTAGCTTAACTGGCATATGGTCTGGTCTGAAAGACTTGTGCTTTCACCACAGCACAAACACTGAGGAACATCAATTTACACACGAAAAGATTTGCTTAAGGAAAACTGAATGATTCCTCTGGCAATAAGTAGTGCAGCATCACATCACAAATCTAAACAAAAACATCTATACTATTATGCAACAATGAAGGCACAAAACATGCAAAATCCTAACTTGAAAAACAGAGAAATCATCGGAAGTAAGAAAGGTGTGATAGGACTTAGGGCGTGGGAAAAGAAGATCCTACAGCATTTCAAAATTTTAAATACATATAGGTAGGAATTACAGGCAATAACAGCAATCGTGCCATGTAACTACTATCTTGCCTTTCATTTCTTTAGTAGGATTATTTTAAAAACATTCTCTTTGGTCATCTCTGCACTAACATCAGGATCAAAAGATTCTCACTTCCTAGATAAAAATCAGAACATCCCATCCTTCCCCCATCCCTACACAGCATCTCTAAAAAACTTTTCTCAAACTTACCAAAAGGCTGAAAATTCTCCTTTGGTAATGATCCTGGGATCTTGAGTGATTTAGGGAAATGAGGCATTACATAGACTCTGTGACTGCTGAATGATATCAGTGCAAGTTAACTTGTGTGTTCAGTGCAAATTCATAAAAGTCATAATAAATGTTGTGTATAATCATAAAAACCACAACAAACTGAGTACACCCTGGGTCACGTTCAGCTGTGTTTTATATAAATCTCCCTGTTTTCAAATTGATATTCTGGTTGCGTTGGACAACTTCAAGGTGTAGAATCCCACTTATTTAGCAGAGAGACTGCAGAGCAACCTAGAACGTGTCTCTATTGCAAACACTATTGTCAGTGACATTTGGAATGTCATTCCCTGAAGAAAGGCAAAAATGAAGACCCAATATATTCTCAACTTGAACATCACAGCGAAAAATGGAAAAGAATCCACTTTAGGCCCTGGTGAGCACTTTCATGTTGTATAACTTGCTGATGCAGCACACTTGCCAGCATATTCATGATACAATTACAACCTCTGCATTCCTGAGTTTTCTCATCCTCAGGAATACCGAATCTTATAATTCTAGGCCTTTGGGGAAGCACATTTTGCTGTCAACACAGCTGCTGGGTGAATGGCTTCTTTAGAATGGCCTTGCAACTAAATCTGAGACTTGTCCAAACATTTTGTGTTTATTTGATTGGACAGTGGAGGACAGGTTGAGGTACTGGATGTTTGAAATGATCTGACGAGGCTCCTTGAGGTAGATGACTGCATGTTCTGGAGGCCTGACGATGTGATATGCTTTGCAGGAAAATCACCCTGAGTTAGAGCCAAATAATTTTTATCAAATTCTGTAGTTGCCTTTGTAGAACACTCAAACCAGAAATTTTTGTTGCAGGTCAGTTCCCAACGTCCAGGGAGTCATGAGGAGATAAATGTTTGCTCCTGTCCCTTTAAGAGAAAAGAAAGTGCTAGCTCCTCAAGGAGAAATAGTCCAAGGGAACCATGGGTGCATGAGGCTGTAGTAGAAGTCAGTCTTGTAGGAAGTATTTCATGCTCTTGTCTTTGGGACTAAAGTAATTTGAGGGAATCTTTAACACTGAACACAAAATCTTTTCCATTGCAAACTGCTCACACCTGTCTTATTCTTTTCATTATTCCTGGCCTTCTCCCTGACTAAATCCTCACCAGCAGGGCTAAATGCATATCCCAGTAGAGGTTCTGGACCTTGATTTTCAACTCAGGTAAGTGGGTGCTTGAAAAAGGTGGTTTTCCTGGGAAAAGTCTGATTTCTCATTAGGGAATGTCTTAGCAACTTGGTGAGGCACAGTGTGTGAATATATATAGGAAATGTGAAGACATGATGTCTCACAGGATCCCTGAATCAATGACTAATATTTGTCCTATGAATGAAACATCTTCAGGTTTCAAACTTTCAATAATAATGTTTACAGGAATTCCTCTCAACAATCATTGCAGTGAGATTATTTGCAGAAAATGTTATCCACTGTACTGTCAATCCTTCATTTCTCCACAACATTCTGTGACCCTGATTTTGATCACACTATAGATATGAATAACATGTATAACTTTTTTCTCCATGCTCCTGGTACATAAGAGCAAGAGAGAGGACAGCTCTAGTATGGAGAGTGGTAGGGGCTGGCGTGCAGAACCTTGATTTGTAAGGGCAAGGGGTTCTGTGGCTCATGTAGGAGAATGCAGGTTTTTTTCTCTTTCAGGGCTTGTTTCTAAGCCTTGGGCATCATGGATTTGAAAGAATGGCATGGCTGTCATCCTAGCTGCACTGCACATACTGCCTGAGGTCACAGAAAGGCCATAGGACAGCACAATGTTGAGAGGGTTGCCATGGCAATGGGAATTTCTTCAGGTTCTGTCTACTGAAGAGGAACATTGAAGACATGCTCATGGCCTGGGTTTGTAACTCAGTGGTAGAGCACTTGCCTAGCATGTGTGAGGCATTGGTTTCACATCTCAGCACCACATATTAATAATAAAACAAATGTACATCAACAACTAAACGTAACAATGATAAAAAGAAAATCTCATGCCCACCTGTTCTGGGAAGAGGGAAGTTGAAGCAGGCTAGTCCCATCAGTCCTTGTTGGACACAAATGCTATCCTAACTTCTTAACACAGGAGAAGTGGAAAAAGGGTAGTGGGTGTGTCCCCTTGGAAAAAGGGTAGTGTAATAGGTGTGTCCCCTTGGGCTCTGTGATACCCTACTATGTCCAAGATAAGGGACCCTGCTGAAACCTGATATTTTTCCATACTGTACATTTCTAGGAGGGTGCAAAGTGCTAACTGGGTCACAGCAGGCACTATGATTTCCTGTGAATGGGGACCCTCTGCAGGCAATTGGTCCCCACCAGGATTAGTGGACCAGTGAAAGAAGCAGTGCTTCCAGGGAACAAGTGGGTCACCAAACCTAGCACAATTCCAGGTGGATGGCCCTACGAAGACACTCTTTCTAGTCTGGACTCATTCAGTTGATTGCTGAGTCAGGAAACTAGTCAAGGGCATTGGCAGACACTTACAAGTTCGACATAATAAATTTCAAAGAAGAGGAGCATGTGGAGCAGCTCAGTGGGTTAGGTCAAGTTTGAACTGGGAAATAATAATCCACCTCTGGTGTGATGGAACAATTTTCCACTAATGCCCCAACAAGAGACAGAAGAAATCTGGGATTTAAGACTTCGAAGTACAAATGAGGACTGGCTGAACTCCCCAATGTGGTGAAAACTGAGTTCATCAAGAACATTTAGGATGGAGGCTATCAAGTTGCTTGCAATCCACTAGAGACATTCTATGCTCACTCAACTGGTGAGGACCCAGCACTTCTGCTGTTGTCTTACATTTAGGGTGACCTCAGAAACTGTCTTGCTATGATACACCAATATGCCCTTTCACTCAAGCTTTAATGCAGAAATATTTTCACATTGTGTCCTCACTTAAGTTATGATTGTGCTGCTGAAGATATTGTATTCTGAACAAAGAAACCCTGCACATTTCCAAGGACACCTTAACCAGCTCTTTGAAAATTCTGATGAGAGGTCATTGTCACACACCCTGGAAAAATCTTCCTTCAAAATGTAAAACTGAGGGATGAAACTAGTGCCTGATGAGGGCAGGATGAGCACATTGTTACAAGGCATCACACAAAATTGAACATGCATCCGACTGAAAGTGAGAAATGGTGCAAAGTCTGGAGGTTGATTATTCAAAAAGGGAAGAACAAAGAGTATTTCTTGTTCCGAAAATGAAGAAGGTTGTTGGAGAGGAAGCAACCTCTTTGAAGGGTCTCTAAAAGAGGTTGTAATTATGAGTTGTTTCTCAAAACATTCCAAGAACTTTCTTCAGCTGCAATGTGCTATGCAAATACGGCCAGAAACAGAGGCCAGATTATGTTGATGACTTCCTCTATTTCATTGCTTGAAATTGATCTGTTTAAGTTGTGTATGTCCTCCAGATTCAGTTTGGGTGGCTCATATGCCTCTAGGAACCTGTTGGTGTCTTCCAGGTTTTCTATTTTGTTGGAGTATAAATTTTCAAAGTAGCTTCTTATTATGTTTTCTATTTCAGTTGTGTCTGTTGCAATATTTCCATTTCCATCACGAATTTTAGTAATTTGGAGTTTCTCTCTCCTTCTCTTTGTTAGCGTGGCTAAGGGTTTATCAATTTTGTTTATTTGTTCAAAGAACCAACTTTTTGTTTCATCAATTTTTCGAATTGTTTCTTTTGTTTCAATTTCGTTGATTTCAGCTCTGATTTTGATTATTTTCTGTCTTCTACTACTTTTGGTGATGATCTGTTCCTCTTTTTCTAGGGCTTTGAGCTGTAATGTGAGGTCATTGATTTGTTGACTTTTCATTCTTTTATTAAATGCACTCTCTGCAATGAACTTTCCTCTTAGCACTGCTTTCATAGTATCCCAGAGATTTCTATATGTTGTATCTTTATTCTCGTTGACCGCTAAAAATCTTTTAATTTCCCCCCTAATGTCTTCTGTTATCCATGTATCATTCAATAGCATATTATTTAATCTCCAGGTCTTGGAGTAGTTTCTGTTTCTAACTTTCTCGTTGATGCCTAATTTCATGCCATTATGATCTGATAGTATACAAGGTAGTATCTCTATGTTTTTGTATTTGTTAAGAGTAGCTTTGTGGCATAACATATGGTCTATTTTAGAGAAGGA
>JAJEJO010004849.1:89530-104040 GCA_020662805.1 Glaucomys volans | reverse complement strand
CCCTCTCGGCCTTGGCCTTGCCCTCTCGGCCTTGGCCTGGCCCTCTCTGGTTCTGCCCCAGCCACGCGCTGCAGGGAGAGGCGGGAAGGGTCCTGGCTGGGCCAAGGTGACGCTCCCGTCCCTGCAGCCTACGGCATCGGCCTCCTGGTGACGTTCGTGGCCCTGGCGCTCATGCAGCGTGGCCAGCCTGCCCTCCTCTACCTGGTGCCCTGCACGCTGCTGACGAGCTGCCTGGTGGCACTGTGGCGTCGGGAGATGGGCGCCTTCTGGACGGGCAGCGGCTTTGTGGTGAATACCCGTTTGCTCTGACTCTGGGAGAGCCTTGGCCCAAACCCTCACTAGGGTTAAAGTTGAGTAAGACCCCCTCCCGCACCCACCCAGTCCCTGGTGGGGTCCCTGTCCCTGGAGGGGCCCACTCCGGGTGCGGGGCAGCCCCCCTGCTGGGCACGGAGGCCATGCCTCTGCCTGGACGCTGGGCTTCCCCGGCTCCTGCCGTTGAGGCCGGGGCGCCAGGTGCGAGGCGCCTCCCTCGGGCGGCCTCACCAGTCAGTGGAGCTGCTCGGGGGGTGACTGCCGGCTGTCGTGGACTGGAACTAGCTAGCCCTGTGCCGCCCCGGCCAGCCCTGACTCAGGCCTGCCCCGAGGGGCTGCCCGGCTGCCGGTGCTTCTGCTGTGGGGGTGGGAAGGAGCGGGCCAGACCTGGGTGAGGCTGAGCCCGGAGGCCACCAGAGGCTTTGGAAAGCAGCACCTTGCCCGACCCTAGGACCCCGGGACCCATGCTCCTTCCTGCTCCCTGTGCTGGTAGGTGGGGCTGTCACCCTTCCCCGAGGGCCTCCTGCTCAGCTCGGATCTGGACCTTTGGGGACAGCTGCTCCCTGACCCTCTGCATTACCCCGTGACCTGTGGGCCTCCGGTTCTGCTGCCCCTGCCAAGGGTCTGCTCTGGGTCCCGTCCCTCATCAAGGACCTCTCTCCTGCAGAAAGACCTACCTCAGCCCCAGTGGGCACCAGCTCCCGCGGACAGTCCACAGCCTCCCAAGGACGCAGACGCCCCGCCTTCCCCACAGCCTGCAAGCCAAGAACCAGTCGGGTCCCCATTGCCCCCTGAGCAGCCCCAGGAACCATCCACCCCTGAGGACACGGGGGCTGGGACCCCTGCCCAGGAGCCCAGGACCCTGAGCAGCGGCCCCCCGGAACCCGCAAGCCAGGCCCAGGCCCAGCCCAGCCCCGCGGCCCAGCCGGGGGCCTCGGCCTAGGGAGGGCAGGCCGAAGCAGGGCCGAGGTGCTGGGGCTGCCCTGTGCCTACAGTGGACGTGGTGGCCGCCACCCCCCGGGCGAGGCCTGCGCCGGGCTCCTCCCCCAAAATGGTGCTCAGACCTCAGCGAGGTCCCCCTGCTCCCCCGCAGCGCCCTGGCCTCTCCAGCCTGCTCGCCTGCTTGGCCCCCGTCCGCCCTGGCCCCGCGGGCTGCCTACGCTCTGCGAGGCCCGCCTTGGTGCTCCCTCCTGCTGACCCGGGCTCTCCCTGCAGGGCTCTGCTCCCAGGGTCCCGAGACCCCTGCCAGATGCACGAAGCCGTGGCCCCCAGGCCTGGAAGGACCCCATCACTGGGGCTCCGGCCCAGGGCTGCTGGGAAGTCCCGTGGGGGCCGAGCCGGGCCTGGCGGGGTGCACGCAGCCCAGCCTGCACTCCCACGCGGAAATAAAGGCGGCTGTTCCCGAGCTCGGCGGTGTCGGCTGGTGGCGTGGGGTCCGTGCCCCAGGGGAGCAGGGCGGGCACCAGGCAGCCCGGCGGGTGGCCCGGCCTGAGCCGGGGACCTGCTTCCTCCCCGTGTGCACGGTGGGGCCTGTGCTCAGCCACCTCGGCCCCCGGGAGGCGCAGCCCGCATGGACCTGGAGGGCTTTAGGACAGCGCGCTGCTGGGCCCGGCCTTCTGCCCCACCTCACTGACCCCAGGCCCGAGCTGGAGCGGCCTCACGCCATGCCGCAACGTCCCGCCTCAGGGCGGCGGGCTGGGGACGGGCCAGCGTCCTGCGGACTGCACACCTCCAGGACCCGGGCAGAGCAGCGGCTGTGACGGACGGCACTGCAGGAGAGGCCGCCTTCCCCCAAGGAGAAGCAGCGTCTCTTTACCATTTCTGTCCTAAAAAGCGTGAGTTGTGGCCACGGGAGCTGGACCTTCCCCTGTGGACACTGAGGTGCTGAGCATGGGACCTGCAGGGCGGGGACCCTAAGGCCCTGGGCTGGCAGTGTGGCCGGTGGGCACGCCCCGTGGCCTGCTGCTGGTGGCTGAGGATTAAAGCGCCTTTGATACTCACGCCGGCCTCCTGCTGGGCGGGCTGCTGGGCGGGCCTGTCCCCTGCGGGCACTCGCCAGAGGAGCCCCTCGGCTGTCCCTGCCAGGGGCAGCGTCTTCACGGCACAGAACGGCCCTCTGACCTCGCAAACCAAGACCTTTGCCTAAAAACAGACCTGGGCGAGAGCAGGGAGGCTCCCACCCTCGACAGGCCTGGGGCTCCACCAGGGCCTCCAGGACACCTGCCCCGTCCCCAGCCTGCTGAAGAAGGGCGGGCCAGCCGAGCAGGGCATGGGCTCCCGGCAGCCTTGTGCCCCCTGGACGGAAAACCTTATCCTCGGGACCCTGAGCACAGGCTCAGGCCCCCACCCTGCGGGGAGGTGGCCTCCTAGAGGCCCCAGGGCAGTGTGGCTGCCTGGTGTGACCTGGTGGCCGCGCAGACACTGGGGCCTGCCACGCAGGGGCTTGGCCTGGCATGTGTGTCCTGAATGGCGCCTGGAGCTGGGCAGCCGCCTGGCCTGTCCCCACGTCCTCCTGCAGGCAGGTGGCTGAGGCGCCCGGGGTCCAGTGTGCCTGGCGGGTGGACACCAGCGAGGCAGGTGCTCGGCCCAGGGCCACAGCACAGCTGGGGTGCAGGCCAGCGGGGCCCAGGGGCGGAGAGCCTGCAGGACAGCTGCCTGGCCCCAGCTGTCACCGGGCCTCCGTCCACCCGCCTCCTTCGCCTGTTCCGTGCACACCACAGCCTTTATTGAGCACCTGCTGTGTGCCAGACACACACTGGGGGCAGGGATGCACTGCGGGCGAGTCCCAGACCTACCCCTGCCCCCGGCGGCTCAGCCCGAGGAGGGCCACGTGGGGGAGGGCCCGCTCTGCCCTGGGGGAGCGTCAGGAGTGGGCGCCTGGAGGAGGCGACCAGTGGGCCTGAGGGACCACAGGAGTTGGCCCATCCCGGGTGCCCAGCAGGAGGGGGCTGGTGGCATGGGCTTTGGAGAGGAGGTGGCCCCGAGGGTCACAGGCTCCCCCAGGAATGGTGTGGCCTCCCAGGAGCTGGTGACCCTGGGCTCTTGGGGATGCAGCTGCTTCTGCTGAAGGGGGCCCGACGTCTCAGCCTCGTCCTGGCCACCAAGCTCCTGGGCGCCGAGCAGCAGCACCCGGGAGGGGCCAGGCCAGGGCGTGGTGCCCGTCCCAACGGCCGGGAAGGGTGGGTGGGGCAGGTGGGTAACAGGAGGGATGCCCACCAGGTAGCCTGCTGGACGGGCCTGTGGCCTGCAGCCCTTCCCAAAGGTCACCTGTAAGTCACAGTCCGCAGGCAGCGCTGAGCAAATCCCAGGCCGCGGAGGTCAGAGGGCACTCCTGACAGCACGGGAGGTCAGCGCCAGGGACCAAGCAGGAGGCAGGGGCACTGTGCCAAGGCTGTGCCCAGTTTGACCCTGAGGAAAGCACCAGGAAACCCTGATTCAAGGGCACCCACCAGACTCCTGGTCAGCCTCCCAAGCTGTCCAGGGCCTCAGAAGCAAGGAGTGTCCAAAGTGGTGGCAGCCCAGAGTGCAAGGGACCGTGATGTCATGTGGGGTCCCAGTGGGGTCCCAGATGGGAACACTTGGGGGAAACTGGGCACGTCTGAATAAGGTGCATGTTGCTGGGCAGTGGTCACACCTGTCATCCCAGTGGCTTGGGAGGCTGAGGCCGGAGGATCAGTGAGGCCAGCCTCAACAACTTAATGAGGCCCTAAGCAACTTAGTGGGACCCCATCTCCAAGTAAAAGTAAAAAGGACTGGGGATGTGGCTCAGTGGTAAAGTGCCCCTGGGTTCAGTCCCCAGCAGCCACCCCCAAAAGATGACATTAGCTAGTGACAGTGTGTCAGTGCCCGTCCATTCACGGGACAGGGCAGCTGCGAGCGCCCCGGGGGGTAGGGAGCCGGGCACCCCCTTCACAGCTTTGGTGTCAATCCAAAATAAAATGTTTATTTAAAAAAACGTTGCCAGGCATGATGGTACCCACTGTCCTCCCAGTGACTGGGGAGGCTGAGGCAGGAGGATGGCAAGTTAAGGCCAGCCTCAGCAACCCCCTGCGACCTCGAGTGTCCCTGGGCTCAGTGTCAGCACCAGGAGGGGCCCTACTCATACACGTGCGTGATCC
The DNA here is from genome assembly GCA_020662805.1 of Glaucomys volans. NCBI lineage: Eukaryota > Metazoa > Chordata > Mammalia > Rodentia > Sciuridae > Glaucomys > Glaucomys volans. Next base: position 99,610 of record JAJEJO010004849.1, on the reverse strand, counting down.
GCACACACGTCCTCGTCCAGTGATGTCCCTGCTTCCTGGGGACCCCTGGTGTCCTCGGGTGTCTCCTGCCTGTCCCTCCACCGTGCCTGCCCAGGCGGGCTGGCCTGCTCCCACCTCGCCTGGGCCACCGGGCAGCCTGATGGACCAGGGACACCCTCTTGGCCGTGGCCACCCCACTGACCCTGGCCCAGCCCCTGTGGGGTCCCAGTCCTGAAGGACTCACTGCCCAAGCCGGAGCCCCGGGAGCTGGCCTCTCCTGGGAAGGGGCTTGGCCGGGTCAGGTGGGAGGGACGAGGGCGGAGCCCCGCCAGAGCCGAGGCCAGTCCTCGGTCAGCAGTCGGTCAGCAGTCCACAGCCGGCTGCGCTCCTGCTGGACTGGGCAGGCGTCGTGGCTGCGGTGCATCCTCTGGGCCTGAGCGCGGTGAGTTGGCCGCCGGCTGTCTGAGCCCCGGGCAGTGGGCAGCGGTGCCAGGCTGGTGCCGACGGGCCGTGAGGCGGGTTAGGGTCAGGTGTGCAGCCTGCTGGGCACAGGGCTCCCAGGTCCACACTGCCCCCGTCGCAGCCCTCCGGCTGACGCAGGGTGGGTGGCCTGGTGCCCTCTGGAGCGTGGAGGGTCCCGGGCCAGCTGGACACAGCCCCTGCCCTCGCCTGCTCCGCCGGCTCGGCTGGCCTCCCGGGAGGAGGTGGTCGGCCCTCTGCAGGGAGGCCCTGGGTTCCACGGGAGGTGGCGGGTGGTCGGGGGCCCCTGCTCTGCCCTTGCTGTGCTGGTGACATCCAGGCCCCGGGGAGGGACCTGCAGGGACGCTCACGGAGGAGTCGGCCGGTCCTGGGGGCGGCACCCCGAGGACGGGGGGGGGGCTTGATGGGACTCACCCTCCGGCGAGCCGCAGCCACCTCGGCCCAGCCTAGCGGCCAGGTACTGCCCAGGCTGCGGCCCCGTGTGACTGGGAGCACGTGTGGCTGTGTGTGGTTGTGACTCGGGTGTGACTGCGCCTGTGTCTGGTTCGTGTGGCCATGTGTGCCCGTGTCTGGCTGGTGGCCCCTCCTGCCCGTGCTGCCTGCGTGTGGCCGTGTGGCCGGCACTGCAGGACCGTGGCTCGTGGTGGCTTGTGGTGGCCGTGGCGCGGTGCTGGTGTGCCCCCTCCTGGTGCCCAGGCCCCAGCCGCCAAGCAGCCCTGAGCACTGGTGCTGAGCCCCGTGTGCAGCATGGAGCCGGGACGGGGTCCCTGGCCACCGCTGGCAGATGGCCCCGTGCCGGGCTCGCGCCGAGTCCACTGCAGACCGCTCCCCGTGGTCCTGGGGACTGAGTCCAGGGCCCTGCCACGGAGCGCACCCGGCCCTTTAAGATCTCTTCCCTTCTGTTTGGAGACAGGCTCTTGCTAAGTTGCTGAGGCTGGCCTTGAACTTGCCGTCCTCCTGCCCCAGCCTCCCCAGCCGCCGGGAAGATGCGTGGCCACTGCGGCCGGCCCTCAGGGAGCATTCGTGTGAAGCTCGCAGTGATTCCCGGGGCGTGGGTGTCGGACTCGAGCACCGAGGGCCCCCGGGGTTGCTGGCGTGGGCTCCTGTGGTGCGAGCGTCCCCAGGTGGTCCTGGTCACTGGAGCCATGAGGCTTCCGCTGGGTGGCAGCCGCCCTGAGCCGGCGTCTCTGCTCCCCGCCCGCCACGCTGGTTCTGGGGAGGTGAGGTGCGGGCCTGGGGCCTGTCCTGGTCCCCGAGGGTCCAGGAGAGGCTCAGGGAGAGGGGCAACTCCCCCTGCAGCCAGGGAGATGGTGCCCACATCCCGGTGCCCACAGCCCGGTGCCCACAGCCCGGTGCCCGGGTGGCGGTGGCTCCCCAGGTGCTTCACGTGTCCATGGGGACAGCGGATCCCGGGGTTCCCTGGTAGCCCCGAAGACGGCCACCTGGAGGAGGCCAGCACCCGCCCTCACGCCCCCGGCCCACAGAGGGCTCTCTGCTCGGCGGCCCGGCCCACGCTGCCCGGGAGCTGGGTTGGCTTAGCCCCTCCACGCAGCGGGCGCGGAGGCCACCGCGGAGTCTGGCCCCGCTGCCGCCCGGCCTCCCCCCACCAGGCCGCCCCCGCCGTCGGGCGCATTGTGAGGCGGAGGATCTGCGGCAGATCTCCCTCCAGACCCCTCTTCCCACGGAGCCCCAACAAAGGCCCGCAGACAAAAGACGGGAGGCCGAGCCGATTGGGTTTCCTGGCCTGGCCGCGCGATCCCGTCCCCGAAGTCGGGTGCGGAGGGAGGGGTCCCCGCATCTGGGCTGAGAGGGACAGGGAGAGGCCACAGTGGCCCAAGTGGAGAGGACGGGGCCAAGCCCCTGGAAGTCACGACCACCTGGGGTCAGATGGACGCAGAGCCACCAGGGAGCTGGACAAGATGGCGAGGCGCCAGCAGGGAGGGGACGTGACCCCCAGGGGAGCCGGGCCAGGCGGCTGGCGCGTGGGAAGCTGGTGGTGGGACGGGAGCCCAGCGCCCAGCACAGCACCCAGCACAGCACCCAGCACAGCACCCCAGGGTTCTCTCCAAGCAGGTGCTAGCGTCACTGAAGGCAGAGGCACGACCAGGAGGCTGGCCTCGAACATACCATCCTCCTGCCTCAGTCTCCCAAACCGCTGGGTCACCAGTGCGGCCACCACTCTCGTTTTCATTAAGGACATGTTTCCAACGTCCCGTTCTCGAGGAACCATGTGCCAGCGGCGGTGATCAGACCACAGCCCTGGCCGGACACTGCGGGGCCAGAGCTCGAAGAGGAGGAGCCGGGTCCCCTCACCGGCTCCCTTCCCAGGAATCGGTCCCGATCCCAGAGGGCGGGACAGCCAGACGGAGGAGCCGCAGCCCCGTGCCCGTCCCACGACGGCTGACGCAGGGTGGGTGGCCCGGTGCCCTCTGGAGCGTGGAGGGTCCCGGGCCGGCTGGACAGCTTGCCGAGCCCGGAGGGAGCAGCGCAGCACAGCAGGGCTGGTGGAGAGAGGAGCGGGGACCAGGCAGGCAGAGGGCACAGCCGTGCAAAGGCCCTGGGGCTGGGCCAGCCAGGGGCTCGGCCTGGGGCTGCAGGGGTTTGAGCTGCAGCTGCCTGTGGAGGACAGAGCAGGGAGGCCAGGCCGGAGGGAGGCCCATGAGCCGAGGGGAGCCCCGTGTGGGCCGGTTCTCACGGGCGAGGACCCCACGGGGTGTGTGCAGGGCCGTCGGGAGTGCCAGGTGGAGCTGCGGAGGGGACGGGAGGGGTGGCCCTGTTCAGGGTCTGCTTCCCGCCACCGTCATTGTCACTGAGGCTCCTGCAGCTTGGGGTCTGGGCAGCCTGGGCGGTGCTCCCTGAGCGCTTGGCCCAGAGCCCTGGACGTGAGGCCGGGGGCCCTCAGCGTGGCCCTCAGCGTGGCCCCTGCTCCCGGAGGCTACCAGGTGGTTCTGGGCAGGGTGGGCTTCTCTGCTGATGGTGGCCAAAGGCCAGGTGCCATCAGAGGGCCCCACACTGTCCCCCCAGAGGCCCCATCACCAGCTGGACTCTGGGGGAGTTCTGTGACAGGTGGGGGGACACTGAGGACGTCACGGAAACAGGGCAGGGTGGGGCGCGGGGCGCAGGCAGCCTTGGAAACCTTCACTGAATCTTCTTTGAGTGCGAACTGGACACTGGTGTGCCTGGTGCTGGGCACCGAACCCGGGCTCCCCTGAGCTGACGGTCTCACCGAGTGGCTGAGGCTGGCCTCCAACTTGCAGTCCTCCTGCCCCAGCCTCCCGTGTGGTTGGGGTGGCAGGGATGGCGCTGCGGCTGGCACACCCTCTTTCTTCCCTCCCACACCTTGGGCTCTGTGCCTGGCAGGTGCCTCCCTAGGCCTCTGCCTGCGGTCCTGTGGAGGCTCGGTGCCCGAGGCCAGTCTGTCCTTTTAGAGGAATGACAGTGGCAAGCGTCAGGGTGACCACTGGAGATGAGGACTCCGGCCATGTCCAGTTACAGCTGCCCCTCCTGGGGAGTCCTGAGTGGCCCCAGTGACCAGGAAGCTCTTTGTGACCAGTAAAGGCCGGGAGTGGGCCTCCTGGCTGCCCCGCGGAGCAGCTGCCCAGGACGGCAGGAGCGCTTGCTGGCCGTGCTGCTGGGCACTCCCTGCAGGCCCGCCCTGCCCTGCTCGTCCTTGTCCTCTGCCTGTCCCCGTCGTCTCCCTCGGGCCTGGGGTTTGCCGGGGTTTCCTTGTGTGCCCAGGACTCTGGGCTTGTGGGCACAGCAGACTCGCACCCTGGCACCCTTGTACCCGCAGCCCACCCTCCACCCGCTCTGGAAGGTTCTTCTCACCCTGAGACGGGTCCCCAGCACGCACTCCTGTCCCCTCCGTCCACGTCCTGTCCTGACTCACATCAGTGGAAGCTGCAGTACCTGCCCTTGGGGGACCAATGGGCAGGCCTGGTGGCCAGGGGGTGGCACTGGCAGACGCCGGGCAGGAAGAGCCGCATGGAGCAGGCTGTCCTCGAAGGAGGGAGGCCAGGCGGGAAAGGCGCACTGTCCCTCCTGGGCCACAAGGGTCAGGGCCTGTGGAGCCCATGCCCTGCTGGGCAGGTCACAGGGAGGATGTGGGCGTGGCCTTCCCGTGGCCGGAGGGGAGGCCACCTCCGCCTCCAAGGTACTTTTTTTGGAACCAGGGATTGAGCTCAGGGACACTCGGCCACTGAGCCACATCCCCAGCCCTATTTTGTATTTTATTTAGAGACAGGGTCTCACTGAGTTGCTTAGGGCCTCGCTAAGTTGCTGAGGCTGGCTTTGAACTCGCGATCCTCCTGCCTCAGCCTCCCGGGTGCTGGGATCACAGGCGTGGCCACCACGCCCGGCCCAAAGGTACTTTTGCTCAGGGTGTCACACGCTCCAATCTGCCAGCCCAACTCCCTGCCAGTGGCCACCGGTCAGCACAGCCATGAGCTGCCCGTCACTGCAGCCAGACCACGGCCAGCCCGGGCCAAGCTCAGGTGCTGCAGGCTGGCCTCCCACACCCAGGGACAGTCCGCGTCCCCCTCCAGCTCCCAAGGCCCTGGCCCTGGAGCCGCCGCGCAGCCTCCGCCTCCTCATGAGGACGTGGGTGACCTGGGTGAGCCGGCTCGGGGTCCTCACTCAATGCCGTCGGCCACAGGCGACGTCCACAGTTCTGGGGACTGGCCCACGCCACCCTGGGGGCCACGGCTCAGCCTCGCAGGCCCCGAGCAGGTGCCCCCAGGAGGGGCCACAGTCACGTGAGGGCTCCGCTTGTTTCCAGGGGAAGCTTCTGTGCCTGTGCCCTGCCCGCTGTCCCCAGGCTGCCAGCCGCTGGGAGGGGACCCCGGCCAGGGTCCAGCGGGCAGAGCGCTGGTGCAAGTCTGGCTGTGGGGGCCCGAGGCCAGGAGTGGGCGGGCGGCCAGTGGCGGGCGCCTCCTTGGTGTCCTTCTGGCTCACAGACATCTGCTCCTGGTGCTGCCCATCCTGGGTGGTCCTGATGGGAAGGCGCAGTGTCCCCCAGGGGGTGGCTCAGGGTCACCCACGGCCTCCCTCTCCCGGGCACCGGCGGTGTGCCAGCCCCGTCTCTCTTTATATTTTGCAGGTCGCACACACACGAAATCCACCACCTTCACCGGGCTTGAGTGCCCAGCTTGGGGGCCAGGGGCGCGGTCCAGGGCGGCACCACCATCCTCCGCTCTTGCCCATCTACCCGCACACAAGCTCTGTCCCCGCCCCCAGCCCCTGCTTAGGTAGGGCCCACCGAGGGCACAAGGGGAGGAGCATTCCTGGGGCTGGGCTCACGGCCTGGCCACAGACCCAGAGCTTGGCATGTGCCACCCTCCAGGGTGAGCTCTGCCCGGTGCCCGGACATCCGTAGGTCCTTAGCCCGGGGCCAAGGGCCTGAGGCAGGCACACCCGCGCCCAGGCGGCAGACAGCACGGCTGCCCAAGCCTTCGTCACGTGGGCTTTGGGGAACTTTCCAGTCCAATCGAGGTCACCCCCTGCCCAAAATCCATGAGGAAGTCTACCTGCAGGCCTTCAGCAGGAACCTGGGTGCTGCGGCCACACCTGTGATCCTAGGGACTTGGGAGGCTGAGGCAGGAGGATGGTAGTTCAAGGCTAGCCTCGCAACCCGTCCGTCCCAAGGTGAAGATGTGTGACCCCCGTGCACACGCGGGTCACTCCTCTCTCTTCTTACTCGATCTTGTTCTTCCCCAAGCACATCCTTGATCAGCATTCTTGGCGAAGGTCCACTTGAGGCCAGTGCCTCCGTCTGGGCCGTCCAGGTTGGCTGCGGACCCACCTGCCTCTGCTCGAGCCTGGGCTGCCCCGCCGGCTGCTGTACGTCCTCTCCCCTCACCTCTCCCGGTACAGGCTCTCCCTGCTGCCCAGGCTGGTCTGGGACTCCTGGGCCAAGCAGGCCTCCTGCCTCAGCCTCCCAAGTCGCTTGGATTACAGGCGTGGCCACCGCGCCCGGCTACTTTCTTTGTGACTTTTAGCTGCGATGGACGCAGCACCTCTGTCTTTGGACTCCCTGTCATGGGGTGGTGAGAGGGGGCCCAGGCCTCCCCGCTGGCAGGAGTGACCCTGGGCTGTACCCAGGTCGCTGAGATGGTGGGCATGTGCCAGCTGGGCTGTGGGTGGCTTGGCGTCCGGGAGGCTCTGTGTTCACCCACAGCTGAGCGATCCTGCCGGTGACGCTGGCCCGCGACACGGGCTGAGCCCCTGGCTGCCCGCGCTCTCCCCCCCGCCCGCCCGCCATGCCTGCCCCAGCTGCCCCATGGTGCCCTGGTGCCTCCGCTCCAGCTGTGGGGCCCTCCTGGCCCCTGTCCTGCCCAGGCAGCGGCTGCAGGAGACCTGCAGTCCAACCCGGCCAGCTGCAGCCCAGAGGCCCAGCCCTCTGGACCTCCCAGAGCCCGGTGCCTCCTGCCCCGCGGGGCGCCCTTGGTTTCCTGTCCACTGAGCCGATGGTGACGAACATGCTCTCACTGAGGAAGGCCTTCGAGGGCACAGCGGGTCCCCGGGCACCACCGACCTGGGCCCGGGCCATTCTCTGGGGTGTCCTGGGCCTGCATGCTGACAGCGTCCCTGCCCCCAGGCCAGCAGCTCCCAGTTATGACACCACAAGTGTCCCCAGAGGTGGCCCAGGGTCCCTAGGGGACAGGTTGGAGCTGTTAAAAATCACTGGCAAAGCCAGGCGTGGTGGTGCACGCCTGTAATCCAAGCGACTTGGGAGGCTGAGGCAGGAGGATCGGGAATTCAAAGCCAGCCTCAGCAACTTAGCGAGGCCCTAAGCAACTCAGTGAGACCCTGTCTCTAAATAAAATGCAAAATAGGGCTGGGGGTGTGGCTCAGTGGTGAGCGCCCCTGGGTTCAACCTACAAGAAGGAAGCCCGCTGCCCTGGGCCTGGGCAGGGGGCCGCCCTGCTCCCTGGTCGCAGCCGCACAGCACGGGACGTCCCCTCTCCGGTCCCTCTGGTGTTGGAGTCGCAGACCCGCTCCCGCCCCCGCTGCCCAGGGGCGCCATTCCCAAGCAGCGTGTCCGAGGAGGGCGGCGTCCAGGGCCGACTAAGGTCCTGGGAGGAGGCGCCTGAGTCCCAAGCAGGCTCTGAGCATCGCATGCCGTGTCCCTGGGGGTCCTGGGAGTGACCCCACCGCTGCTGAGGCCCAGGCCTGTGTCCATCCACGGCCTCTGCTTCTCCCGGGGCGCTCAGGCAGCGCGGGACCAACGCAGAGAAGCGGCCGTGGTCAGCCTGCTGACCCAGGATTCCGGCCCTCAAGTGCCTTGGTGCTTAAGTTCAATGCGGTGGCCTTGCTGGGGACAGTCCCCATGTCCCTGCCGAGGGCAGCTCGGGCCTGGCCACAGCCCACAGAGCCCAGGGCGGGGACACTGCGGGTGAGGATCTGGGCGGCCCAGCCGGCCCCTTCCTTCCCACTGGAGCAGGGGGCCAGGGGTCCCCAGGACTCGCCTGGGAGGCTGAATCAGGGACAAAGGCCGAGACTCCTTCGATCAGGCTGGAACCTGAGTCCAGCAGGCAGCCCCTCACCCCGCAGCCCTGCTCCCCCGGGTGTTCTGAGGACGCCTTGTTCTCCGGATGTCCCCTGTCATCACTGTCACCAGCTGCAGAGGGCCCGCTGCATTCAGCAGGGAACACAGGCGGCCATTGATCCGGCCTCCGCCTCTGGCTCACAGGCTCAGGGTTCCCTGAGCGCCGGGGTCTGAGCAGGAGGGACGCCCGGGCAGGCGGCGGGAGGGCTTCCGAGGGAGGCGGACCCAGGGCCGGGTACAGGCCGGGCGGGCGCTGCCCCTGGGCCACGTCCCAGCCCTTCGAGACCCTCCTGCCTCAGCCTCCTGGGTGGTGGGATGGCAGGGGTCACCCCGCACCTGGCTGTGCCAAGGGTCGTGTGGGAGGCGTGGGTGGACACGGCTCCTGAGGACGGAACCCAGGGCCTCACCCGTGCTGGGCACGCACTCCACCCCTGAGCCCAGCCCAGCCCCATGCCAGGGATTGAGCCCAGGGGCACTCACCACTGAGCCACATCCCCAGCCCTATTTTGTGTTTTATTTAGAGACAGGGTCTCACTGAGTTGCTTAGGGCCTCACTAAGTTGCTGAGGCTGGGTTTGAACTCGCGATCCTCCTGCATCGGCCTCCCGAGCCGCTGGGATTATAGGCCACCGCGCCCGGCCTGAGGAGTCCTTAGCGGAGAAGGCGGTGTTTGTGTCCTGCTGGCCTGAGTGACCAGACTGGTGTGGACAGCACACACACTCGCGGCCTCTGGGGTCGGGCATCGGGACGGGCTGGACCTCTGCTCAGGCCCACCCTGGGCCATCTGAGGCTCAGGGCCCCCTTCCAGCAGCTCTCGGCAGGACTCAGCTCCTTGTGGTCGGCGGATTGAGGGCCTGGTTTTCCTTCTGGCTGGGGTGGAGGCTGCCCTGGCCAGTGGGCCACTGGGCCTCCTGACACATGAGCCACCAGGTCCCTGAGAGGCAGGAGGGCTGGGGGACCGGGGTTCGCCTGCAGCTGGTGCCTTAGCTCTGCTGGCCTGAGGTCCTCCCTGGGCCGAGCTGCTGGCCTTGGCCATGCGCTCCAGCTTGGCTGCCTCCAAGGGGCTCGTGAGGAGGCCACAGGCTCAGGCCAGGTGCCCAGTGCCCCGTGCGGCCGACACCAGCTGGTGGCAGGGACGCTGCCCATGGAAACCTGCAGCCCAGGAGAACTGGGCTCCTTCCTCCACCGAAGAACCAGTGGCAGTGGGAACTGCAGAGGGCTGGGTAGGCGGGTGGGTGGCAGTGGCCAGGAGGTGGCCCTCCAAGGGGGCGAAGGCCAGGCGGAGGCCAGCAGGGCGGGAGAGGGTTCCAGGCCATCACAGAAGTGTCGGGCAGTTGGGAGCGAGCTGCGGGGACCAGAGGAGGTGGACGGGGACCAGGGCTGGCACGCGGGGCGGTGGACGGGAGACGCTGGGTCTCGGCTCCTGGGACTCTCAGCAGGGCGGTGGCACCGTGGGATGTGATGCTGGCCCCAAGTGCCACCGCAGGGACAGAGGGAGGGGCCGCAGGGACCCAGGGCCGCTGCGGAGGCGTCCGGGCCACTGGGCGCTGGACCCGGAGTCCACTCTGAGCATGGCGCGGTGGGCATCGATGGTCCAGGGACAGTCTGGCCACAAGTTCCTCCACACGCCTCCCTTCCAAGGATAGTGCTGGCCACGCCTGGCCAGGAGTCCGGGTGGACGTCCTGCCGGGCACTGCAGCCTCCTGGGCTCCCTGCGGACCCCTTGGAGGACCAGGCACAACAGGGCGCTCACAGCCTGTGGTCACTCCGAGAGCCACCTCAGTGGCCAGGCAGCTGGGCTTTGCTCGCTCTGTCCCCATGTTCTACTGACAGGCTGAGAGTCCCTATCCTCGTCCCTGCAGCCTGTGGCCACGGCACCTCCCAGGGCATAAGGGGCTCTGAGGAGGGACCAGGGGACACCCTGAGCTGGGGTCACCCTGGTCACCACAGGTCCTCATGAGGAGGCAGGAGGGCCAGGGTCAGAGAGTCTGCAAGAGGCTGCCCTGCTGGCTCTGAGCTGGAGGAGGGGACGGGGACCCCTGGGCCTCGGGAGCTGGAGGGGGGGACGGGGACCCC
>JAJEJO010004849.1:77734-89430 GCA_020662805.1 Glaucomys volans | reverse complement strand
GGAGAGGGGGGACGGGGACACCCTGGGCCTCGGGAGGGCAGACTTCCGTTTCAGACTCCCCGTGTCTGGAACTGCAAGGTGACAAATCTGCTCCTCAAAGCCACCGAGTCGGTGGCAGTTGCCCTGCAGGAAGCTCATGTGTGTCCCTCCTGGCAGGGACCCTGGCCACCCGGGTGGGCAGCAGTGGGAGGGGTGCTGGGCCTGACCTGGGTCCCTCTGCAGGTCCCGTCCAGCCCGCGCCGTCCAGCATGGAGCCTGCAGCCGACCTGGGGCTGGTGCGCGGGGCAGCGGAGGAGGTGCGGGCGCCTGGGCCCGCGTGCTGCCGGGCAGCCCTGGCCGCCGTGGTGGCCACGGGCGTGTTGGTCCTCACCCTGGGGGCACTTCTGGGTGAGTGGCCCGGGGACCTGCAGGACGAGGGGGTGGCTTGTGAGTCCCTGTGCCCATCCTGGGATCGAGGCCGAGGGCCCTGTGTGGGGTGGAGGCTGCCCCTCGGGCTGTTGGGGGCGGCGCTGGGGATGGCTCAGGGGCAGGACAGGGGCTTCGAGCGGGGAGGACAGAGCTGGCCTGGGACCTGTTTCCCAGTTGGGCTGAGGGGGGACGGAGCCTGCGGCCTGGACTGGGCGCAGCCCGAGGGGCTCCAGGAGGCGGCGGCCCGGCCCTGGACAGCTCTGGGGAGCCCTGTCCTCCCGACACCGAGTCGCCAGACCCCTGAGCCAGTGCAGTGCTGGTGGGAGCTGCCCGCCTGGCTGTGCCGAGCCCTTCCTGGCGGCCGCTCACCGGCATGTCCTGAGTCCCCGGGGTCAGTGCTTGAGTGGGGCCAGGACCCTGCTGCAGGCAGCGGGCTCTCCGGAACCTTCCTCCGGCTGCTGGCCCACCTGCAACTGAGCTCGGCTCCCAGGGAGGTCCTGGGTGGGGGTCGCCAGCAAAGCCAGTGGCACCTCAGAGGCCGTTCCTCAGCCCCCAGCGTGTCCACCGCCCAGGGGCCGGGTCACTGCCCAGGGGATCTGGAAGGCTCCGCGCCCGGAGCACTCTTGGGCCGGCGTGAGCAGCCTCTGGTTCTGAGTCAGAGCCTCTGGGTTTGGGTGGCCCCAGGACCGTCCCGTTCCTCCCACAAACAATGAAGACAGACAGCAGTCTGGGGAGGTCTCCTCGTGGCAGGATCGTGCCTGCCCCTCACGGTCACTGTCTTGAAGATGTTTGCCGGGTGGGCGCAGCGGCCACACCTGTGACCCCAGTGGATGGGGAGGCTGAGGTAGGAGGATCTGAAGTTCAAGACCAGCCTCAGCAACTTAGCGAGGCCCTATACCACCTGGAGGCCCTGACTCACAGTGAGATAGACAAAGGACTGGGGTGTGGCCAGTGGCCAGGTGCCCTGGGTTCAGTCCCTGGTACCAAAAACAGGTCAGCGATTTGGGGAGCTTCCCGTCAACCCTTCTCCAGTACCTCTGGAACCTTCCGTGCGTCCCAGGGATCTCAGAGTGGACAGTGGCCACTGTAGAGAGTTGGGAGGGAGCACCGTCCACCGGCGGGGCCTCCTCCTCACCGGCAGCTACAGTGGCAGTCGGCTCGGCCACCCTGTGTCCCGGACAGGCGGGCTCGCTCAGGCCCTCGGGAGGCGGCGGGGACTCCCACGGCCTCCTGGGCACTTTCCAGCTGCTGTCCATGGGTTGGGCCCCGAGCAGAGCCCCAGGCTGTCCCCCAGGGGACCCGAGAACCTGTAGCCTGAGCAGGGTCCCTGAAGTGGGGACATTGGGCAGCGGTTCCGCACAGGCCAGGGAGCCCAGGGTTGAGGGCGGCTCTCAGGGCCTCTGTCCGCGCAGCCTCCCTCCCCACGCAGGCCGTCCACCTGGAGCACAGCGCCGAGCTGCGGGGCCTCCGCTATGCCAGTTCCCTGCAGCGGGAGACCTCGGACTACTACCGCACGCTCACGCCCCTGCTGGAGGCGCTGGTGAGGGCCTGGGCTCGGCCCTCAGCACCAGGCTGGAGGGAGGCAGGGAGGCCCGGGGGAGGCCGCGACTCCGCAGGGCCAGACTCAGGCGGGGTGCTTGTGCCGTGGGCTGGGGAGGTGGGGGACACGACAGGCGTCAGTCTGGGGTTCAGGAGTCACAGGCAGTGGCACCATCACGAATCAGGTGACACCGTCCTGGACGTCCCTGTCATGGTCACACGCTGGCCAGTGTCTGGCTCTCACTGAGCTCGAGGTCTCAGGTCTGTCCATGCTGTGGCTGTCACCGCGCTCCTGCTGGTGGCCAAGGACGCTCAGGGATGGGCCCTGAGTGCCCCTGGGGGAACCAGGGTTCCATGTCCCTCTGGCCTCTGAGGCCGTCCCCCGCCCTCCCCTGCAGTTCGTGAGCAGCTTCCGGGACACAGCGCTGGAGGCCAGCTGCCTGGGCTGCACGGTCCTCGGCTACCGGTGAGGCTCAGCCTGGGAGAGGGGCCTCGAGGCTCGGGCCTCCCCTAGCCTGTCCTCCGCCCGCCGGCCTCCTCAAGCCTGTCCTCCCCGCAGGGCCGGGAATGCCAGCGTCCTGGTGAGATTCCGGCTGCGCTTCCTACGCGGGGCCCTGGCGCGCCCCAGCCTGGACCTGGAGGAGCAGCTGCTGCGGCAGGGGCTGCGGGCCAGCCTGCGGGGACGCGGCGTGGCCCTGGGGGCCTACGGCACCCTCCTGTCGGCCGAGCTCATGGGTGAGGAGGGCCGGCTGCGGTCCAGCCCAGCTACCTGGGAGGCCCAGGCGGGAGGATGGCTTGGGCGCAGAGTCCGGGTCCTGGGCAGCGAGGGGAGACCCTGCCTCTTAGACACAGGGTGCGCTCGTGTCTGCCGCGCTCTCTTTGCTTTGTTCAAGGCCGGAAGCATCGGGCAGTGACACGGGCACGTCCACCACAGCGGCTGCTCCAGCCCCTGCCCTCACGCCCAGGGCCACTCTCCCACCAGGCCACCCACGGGCGTTTTATTTTATTTAGAGACAGGGTCTCCCTGAGTTGCTTAGGGCCTCGCTAAGTTGCTGAGACTGGCTTTGAACTCGCGATCCTCCTGACTCAGCCTCCCAAGTGCGGGATTACAGGCGTGGCCACCGCGCCCGGCTGCCAATAAAACTTTATTGGCCCCAGCAGGCAGGGCCGACGTGGCGGGCACCGACAGGCTGCCACCTCTGCCAGGAAACGAGTAGACCCCGAGCACCGTGGGGGACACATCCTGCCCCGGGAGCACCTGGGGCCGTTCCGCTGCCAGATCAGATTTGTCACTTGATGTCACTGTCCAGGACCTCGTGGTCCCCACCTGCCAACCTGACTGGGTGTCGGAGACCATGGTGACCCCACTGCCGTTCTGTCCACTAGAACTTTCCTCTGTAACAGGAATGTCCCCATCTGCTCCGTCCCCTGAGGTGGCTGCCAGCCCCTGTGGCAGTTGAGGCTCCACAAGGCCCAGAGGCCGAGGCTGGTGTGGCCTTTGGTGTCTGAGTTGGTGCTGCTGCGGGGCAGCCGCGCCCTGGCCGGGTGGCAAGAGGGCATCCCCGGGAGCCCGTGCCCAGCGAGCTTCTCCTCTGCTCTTCCTCAGGGAGCCGCGGGGGACCCGTGACGGTGACCGAAAGAGACCTGAAGTCAGGTAGGCTCCCGCCCTCGGCCGATGCTCCGTCCAGGCCCCCGGAACAGGGCTGCCCAGCACCACCTCGGGGGGCACTGTCCTGTGTGTGGCAGCTCCAGGGGGCCCTGGGGACTGGGCCCCGCTGGCTGGTCACGGCTGGTCTCCCTGCTCTGCTGTGGGGTCGAAGGGTGGACATCAGGAGTCTCCCCAGCTGAGCCCTGGCCCGGCCTCACCATGGGGCAGCGGCCGTCGCAGCCAGGGCAGTGCGGACTCCTGGGACCCCAGGCCACATCTGGGCACATCGGTGGCTGTCAGGACTGGGGAGACCTGTCCCAGCGAGCAGGAAACCGGGGACACTGACCAGCACCCTGCAGAGCCCAGGACAGCCCTGGAGGGGGACCCAGGTCCGCGGGCACAGCACCCGGTGCCGAGACCCTGAGCTAACGGAGGAACGAGGCCAATTTGCTCCCTGTCCCCCCTGCTCACACCAGACGGCGCCGCCCGGGCCCTGGGAGGACAGCGGGCAGTGCCCTGGGGCCTCCAAGGGCCTTTGGGGGTCCAGGGGACCCCGACCCAGGGGTCTCACCAGGGGTGACTGCTCCTGGGGATGCTGGGCCACACCTGGTGACACTGTGACGTCACGACTGGGTGTCCTGGCCTGGACACCTGGAGTGGTGGGTCAGGTCCAGGACCCCACCCCAGGGGGGGACCTCCCAGGAGCAGCCTGGGCTCCACTCCTCTGTCCTGACTCGGGAAGAAGAGCTCGGAGCCGGGCTTTGAAGGGGATCGATTCCTGGCAGGCGTGACCCCATTGCTTGGCCCCCTGAGTGGGGTCAGCTGTGACCCGCATCTTGCTGTCCCAACCCAAGTGGGCGGCTCGGCTCCAGAGCCGGCTCGGCCTCTCCGCGTCCCCAGTGTGACCCTGCAGTGCTTCCTGGCGTGACCCGTGGTCTCCGCCTCAGGGGCGAGGCCTGGCCAGCCCCTCTCGCATCAGTGTCCCTGTCCCAGTGGCCAGCAGAGGCTCAGGGGAGAGCCTGCCCACGGCCTCCTGCCGGGCTTGCTGGAGCAGAAGGGGAAGGAGGGTTCTCCGGCCACGTCCAGGCAGCGAGAGGTCCAGTGAGGCCCATGGGTGGGGAGATGCTGCCAGGAGGACACTGGGCCTCCACCAGCCCAGGAGGAGGCACCGCCGCACAGGGTCCAGGGAGGGCAGGTGGGCCGCACGGCCGGGGGCTTCTGCTGGACGGCCAGGAGGCGCAGGCTGGGGGAGCTAGCTGGTCATGGGTGTGGCCCGGCCCCCAGGGTGCCTGTCACTGAGAAGACTGATCAGCTCTGAGGATAGGGTTTGGGGACACTGATGGGATCGGAAGCAGGATGGCCAGGAGCGTAGCCCAGCTCGGGAGGCAGAGGCAGGAGGATCACAAGTCTAAGGCGTGAGGCAGCCTCCTGCCCCGAGCCCTGCCCTCAGCACCGTCAAACGCCCGGTTTTATGTCAGGCACGTGGTAACGGAGCTTTAGAGCTAAATCCCACCCGCTTCTTACTTTTAAAAATACCTCCTGAGTCAGGAGGATCGCGAGTTCAAAGCCAGCCTCAGCAACTCAGCGAGGCCCTAAGCAACTCAGTGAGACCCTGTCTCTAAATAAAATACAAAATAGGGCTGGGGACGTGGCTCAGTGGCCGAGTGTCCCTGAGTTCAATCCCTGGCTCCAAAAAGAAAAAAACAAAACGTCTGCATTTGCTGAGGTGGAGGCCAGGGCCTCGCACACGCAGGCAGGCGCTCTGCCTCTTAGCCCCAGCCCAGCCCCGACTCCTTCATTTAACAACCGGTCACTAGAGAACTCGAGTGCCTGCCGCGCAGCCCGCCAGGCGTGGACGGACTGGCTTCCCCATCTCCCTCCCAAGGGTCCCTGGCTGTCCAGAGACACAGGTCAAGAGCCCAGGGGAGGCTGCTGCTGAGGAGGCCCCAGGTGGAGGCTGCATCCTGCAGCTGCTGGGAGAAGCCGAGCCGGTGGGAGCCGGGCCTTCTCTGTCCTCAGGCCGCTGTCCCGGGAGCGCCTTCTCCTGCCGGAACCACCAGTGTGTGCACAAAGTGAACCCCGAGTGCGACGACAGGGCGGACTGCGCCGACGCCTCCGACGAGGCGCACTGCGGTCAGTCTGCGGGCGGCAGCGCCACAGGGCCCCGGCCGGGAGGGCGCAGCACAGAGCCAGGGTGTGGAGGGCAGCGCCCTGGGCGCGGCCGACCCCCTGGACCTGAGGGCAGGGGCTGGGCTCCGTCCTGGCGTGGAGAGGCCCCGGTCGCAGCCAGAGAGGCAGAGACAGTGCTGGGAGAGGGGCCAGGTGGGAACGGGGCTGGGAGACGCAGAGGCAGAGGGAGGGGAGCCCGCCGCGCCCCGCAGGCCTGTCTGCGGGTCATCAGGGGAGGGGACGGCCAGACTGGAGGCTGCAGCCTCCCACGAGAAGGGAAGAGGAAGATGGTGGGAGGAGGCCGCCTGGGTGGGCTCCGGAGCCCCCACGCACCAAGGCTACGGCCAGGGCGGTCGCCTGGGCCTGGTGTCCAGGGCTTCTGCAGGCCGCCGACAGAGGCCAGGCCCGCACGGCCGTCTGCTGGGCTGGGGGCCACGAGCCCCCGCATTCGACAGTGGCGAGGGAGGTTCCAGGTTGGAGGCGGAGTCTAAGGTCCAGGCGAGGCAGCGCTGGCCCTGTCCCCGGGGTCTGGGTCAAGCCTCCTAGGGTCGGCAGTGACCCTATTTCCAAGTGGCCACACTGGAGGTGCTGGGGTCCGGGTGGGGCGGCCAGCCCGAGGCCCCCACGTCACACTGGGCGTGGAGGCAGCTGCAGGGCAAGGGTGGAGGTGGGGAGGCCACGGGTCCTGGTCCATCTGCCCAGCTCCGCACCCACAGACAGACAGATGGACAGACGGACGCTGCTCCTTCACCCAGGGCCTGTGTGGCCGCGGGCAGGCGCTGGTGGGCAGGGTGGGTGGCCCCGCGGGACACCGTCCTGGGCTCAGCCACGAGCAGACGGCGCTGTCTTGCAGACTGCGGGCTGCAGCTGGCCTGGAGGACGGCGGGCAGGATCGTGGGCGGCGTGGCGGCGGCCCCCGGCGAGTTCCCGTGGCAGGCCAGCCTGCGCGAGGAC
Organism: Glaucomys volans; assembly: GCA_020662805.1. Taxonomy (NCBI): domain Eukaryota; kingdom Metazoa; phylum Chordata; class Mammalia; order Rodentia; family Sciuridae; genus Glaucomys; species Glaucomys volans. The sequence continues at coordinate 82,712 of JAJEJO010004849.1, read as the reverse complement.
AAGGAGCACTTCTGCGGAGCCACCGTTGTCGGGGCCAGGTGGCTGGTGTCCGCCGCGCACTGCTTCAACGAGTGAGCCGCGGCCCACCCTGCTCCGCCTCCTCTGTCCTCCCTCTGGCCCTGGGGAAGCTGGCTGCGTCCATGTCTCTCCCTTTATCTTCCATCCTGGTGACACAGTCCACAGATGCCACCCAGCCGTCCCCAGGCCCCTCCCCGTGCCCCACCCACTGCAGAGGGACACGCCCCCAACATGCCCCCTGCTTCCCGCCGAGGCCTCTGCTCTGGGTCTCCCAGGGCCCATCCTGGGGAGGTTCCAGTGAAGGGTCCGCAGGGCTGGGCAGGCCCGACGTGGATCGGGCTGACTCGGTGGTCAGGGGCCACCAGGGCTTGGCCTCAGGGTCTGTGGGCGCCCAGACGCCTCCTGCCCCAGCGCTGGGGATGGCCCACCTGCCCCCGTCCCCTCCGCACCCATGCCCCTCCCGTGGGGAGCAGTTTCTGGGGGTGCTGACGTGCACCCCACGACGTGCACTCCTCATGACGACGAGCATTTGGGTCTTTTTATTTTTGTTTTAAGAAAAGGCCTTGATAAGCTGCTGAGGCTGGCTTCGATTGTGATCCTCCTGCCTCAGCCTCCAGAGGTGCTGGGATGAGAGGCGTGGCCACGTGCCCAGCCACACTGCTTAGGGATCACAGCTCTCTGAGTCTGGGGCGCGGAGGTCCTGCCCTCGGTGGGCCTCTGACCGGCTGCGTCCCACAGGTTCCGGGACCCGTCAGAGTGGGTGGCCCTTGCGGGCACCACCCACCTCAGCGGCTCGGAGGCCAGCGCCGTGCGCTCGCGGGTGGTGCGCATCGCCAGGCACCCCTTCTACAACCCCGACACGGCCGACTTCGACGTGGCGGTGCTGGAGCTGGCCCGCCCGCTGCCCCTGGGCAGGCACATCCAGCCCGCCTGCCTGCCCGCCGCCTCCCACGTCTTCCCGCCCGGCAGGAAGTGCCTCATCTCGGGCTGGGGCTACGTCAAGGAGGGCTTCCGTGAGCACCGGGCCGGGCGGGCGGGCTGCTCGCCAGGACGGGGTCCTTGTCCTTGTCCCCCCAGGATCCGCATCTGCAGACGCCGCCGCTGGCCAAGCTCTGTTTGTGGCCAGCGGATTCCGGGGTCTCCACAGAGGTGCCCAGGGCCGGCGCTGGCCCTCGGTGCTGGGGACGAGTGGAGGCCAGGCTCACGCCCGCCCGGAGCCCCTACCTTTAGTTTTATTGTGAGGCACACAAGGTCTCCCTGAGTTGCTGAGGCTGGCCTTAAGCCTACGAGCCTCCTGCCTCAGCCTCCTGAGCTGCTGGGACGACAGGTCTGGCCACTGTGTTCGGCTGTGATGACCGAATGGTCTGATGCCCAGGTCTGGGGCTCATCCCTCCAGCCACACCCTCCCAGGCCCCGCCCCGGAGCAAGGCTTCCTGCCAGGCGCCTCTGGCTCGCTGGTCTTGGTGACGTCGTGGTCAGAGGCCTCCACAGCCGGTGCTGTCAACTGTGACCAGTGCTGGGGACGCGCAGGGCGTCCGGGAGACACCCTGGGAGGGGGCGAGGGCTCGCTGTGAGGGCCGCCCTGGCCGAGTGCGGAAGGAAGCCCGGGGCGGCTGCAAGGCAGCCGCGGGCAGCGGCCTAGGATCGGGGGCTCTAGGGGGTGGACGTGGGGAGCCAGGCGGTGAGGGTCCAAAACACGGCAAAGTAACAACAGAACAAGCTCAAGTCCAGCGCCTGCGGCCATCATGGAGCAGAGGCCACGCGGCCTCACTCCAGCGCATCCGCACAGCTGTCCAGATGGAGAGTGGCCTCTTGCTAGTTTTAGCTGGGTGCGGCGAGCAGCCCCACAGGCTGCTGGGGACACAGGCTTAGAGAGGAGATGGTCCTCAGCCTCCTGGCTTGGGGTGGCTGCTGGGGCACCAGCACTCTCAGCCTGCTTCTCTTTCCCCATCTGGGCAGTGGTCAAGCCAGAGGTGCTGCAGAAAGCCACTGTGGAGCTGCTGGACCAGGCCCTGTGTGCTGGCCTGTACGGCCACTCGCTCACGGACAGGATGGTGTGTGCCGGCTACCTGGACGGGAAGGTGGACTCCTGCCAGGTGAGCGCCCAGGTTCTGCTGTCCCCTCCCCAGGGACAAGCCCAAGGAGACAGGAACTTTCGGGTGGACGGCAAGGTCAGCCCTGGTCCCCGCCCTCACGCTTGGTGCCAAGGCCTCTCCTGCCAGCTCCCCTGAGGCCGCTGGCTCCTGGCCCAGGCCCCGCGTCCAGGCTCAGCACACTGTGGGGCTGCTGCTTCTGGGTGTTTGCTCTCAGTTCCAAGGTCAGGTGGAGACGGGAGGCAGACAGTGGTCAGGGTTCCTCGTGACCTTGGGACCTGGGGAATAACCGGAGGCAGCTGTGTTCAAGAATGAGCACCCAAGTCGGGCGCAGTGGCGCAATCCTGTAATCCAAGCGACTCAGGAGGCTGAGGCAGGAGGATCTCAAGTTCAAAGCCAGCCTCAGCAACTTAGTGAGGCCCTAAGCAACTCAGTGAGACCCTGTCTCTAAATAAAATGCAAAATAGGGCTGGGGATGTGGCTCAGTGGTGAGCGCCCCTGGGTTCAATCCCTGGTTCCAAAAAAAACCCAAAAAACAAAAAACAAAAAAACAAACAAAGATTGAGCACCCAGAGCTGCTCAGGAGGCTGGGCAGGAGGTGCGAGGCCCGGTCAGCCTCCGCAGCTCAGAAGGACGCTGCCCCAAGCGGCAGAGCACTTGGCTGGCGTGCGCGGGGCCCTGGGTTCCATCCCCAGCACTGGAGGCAGGAAAGGAGGAGGAGGAGGAGAAAAAGAAGAAAGAGTGTGAGAACCGGGGTGGGAGGTGAAGGCAGAGGACTGCGCGAGAGGCACCTTCTTCCTTCGCAGAGGAGGAGACCGAGGGCCCGAGAGGCGTGCCTTTGCCGTGAGCTGGGGCCGGGCAGGACCTCAGGACTCCCGTGCTGGCTCACGGACTGGCTGCGGCCAGGGAGCCCCGGTCCGTGCTGAGGGTGTGCCTGTTCCCTAGGGTGACTCTGGAGGCCCCCTGGTCTGTGAGGAGCCCTCAGGCAGGTTCTTTCTGGCCGGCATTGTGAGCTGGGGCATTGGCTGTGCAGAAGCCCGGCGTCCAGGCGTCTATGCCCGGGTCACCAGGCTGCGGGACTGGATCCTAGAGGCCATCTCCGTGGCGAGCAAGCCTCCAGCCCCCACAGTGGCCTCGGTCCCCGCCGCCCCCAGCACTGCCTGGCTGACCAGCCCTGAGAGCCCTGAGGTGGACATCCCCACCAAGCCCATGCAGGCCACCAGCCCTGCACCCCTGGACTCTGCCACAGCTGCTAAACCACAAGGTAATTCCCGGCAGAGCGTGCAGGCCAGGGCTGCTGCTGCGTGGGCTGGTCTGGCCCGTACTGGCCGTCTGAAGTGTCCAGTGGGAAGGAGATTGGTGATCGATTACTGATGCCTGCCACGTGCAGAGGCATGGGAGAGATGGAAGGCTGGTTAGCCTTCAGTTTCACATTTAGACTTTTAAAAAAAAGTGCACTGCTGAGCCAGGCGTGGTGGCGCACACCTGTAATCCGTGACTCTGGAGGCTGAGGCAGGAGGATCTCAAGTTCAAAGCCAGCCTCAGCCACTTAGCGAGGCCCTAAGCAACTCAGTGAGACCCTGTCTCTAAATAAAATACAAAATAGGGCTGGGGATGTGGCTCTGTGGCACCAGCAGGCCCCCAGCCTTCCCCAGCCCTGCACCCCTGGATCCACATCCTGTCCTGGACCCTCTGTCACTGGACACACCTGTGGCCCGTGTGTCTGGCTTTCACTGAGCCTGAGGTACCCAGGGCTGTCCACGCTGCGGCTGTCACCTTGCTCCTGCCTGTGGCTGAGGGACACTCTGGATGTGACCCCTGGGCTGGCCACCTCTTGGACAGGGTGTGTGGGATGTGGCGACTCCTATTGCACATCCGAGGACCCTGGGAGCCCTCTCCTCGCTGAGACTCGTTCTCTGCCACTCGGCCTCCAGCTGGGAGGACAGATGGCCCGGTTTGCCCGGAAGGCCAGAGGCTGGGCACAGAGCTTCCCCCAAAGGCCCTGGGACCAGCGCTGCCCAGGACCTGGGGGCAGCCGAGCTCAGCCACTGCTGACCTGCCGGCCCGGCTCTGAGCTCTGACACCCACACCGCATGTCCCCTGCACCTGTCCCCATCGCAGAGCCGTGGGCACTGTCTGGTGAGCGCCATGGGCGCCCCCTGTGGCCCAGCCCTACCTGGGGGCCCACCTGCCCTCTGCCTCGCTGGCTCAGGTCTCCACTGCCTTCTTCCAGCCTCACCCACGCTCCTGGCTTAGGCAGGGCACCTGGGCCTCTGGCTGCACTGGGCAGCCCGGCGCCCTCCCGCCCAACACGCTGTGTCCACAGCCCACGAGGACGCTCGGACCCCTCTCTTGTCTCTGGCAGAGTGCGGGGCCCGGCCTGCCATGGAGAAGCCCACCCGAATCGTGGGCGGGCTTGGGGCTGCATCCGGGGAGGTGCCCTGGCAGGCCAGCCTTAAGGAAGGTCCGAGGCACTTCTGCGGAGCCACGGTGGTGGGCGACCGCTGGCTGCTGTCCGCCGCCCACTGCTTCAACCAGTAAGGCCCCCCACCGCCTTCCGCCCAGGGCTCCCCGCGCAAGGGGCCGCCCTCCCGCTGGATCCGTTCTGAGTGCTCGGAGGGACCCTGGCGGGAGGACCCACAGGGCCTGCGGGGCAGGAGGAGGGCTCCTTCCCCACTTGGACACCCAGACGGCCGTCCAGGTCCCCCTGGGCCCTTCATAAAGCGACAGGGCTCTTCGGGGTACAGAGCGGAGCCCCAGGGGCTCCCTCAGCTCCAGCTCCCTGGGCGGGGCTGCATTCCCAGCAGCCGGGAGGGCCCCTCTTCCTCTGTAGCCACGCCCCCTGCAGCTGCCCCCCAAGGCCCCCC
>JAJEJO010004849.1:61607-72734 GCA_020662805.1 Glaucomys volans | reverse complement strand
GTCCTCATGGTGTGCATCCGGGTCCTGAGCTCCCCTGGCAAGGGCACAGTCACTGCATGGGCCACACTACGTCCGGGCCACACTGACGGCCCTGCTGCCACATCAGGTCACCTCTGCCGCCCTGGGGTTTGTGTCTCGACACAGGAATCTGGGGGACCTGACCCACCGTCAGGGCCCTGACTGACCAGTGGCACGTGAGTGCCCACGAGGCCACCTGGCCTCTATTCGGGTTCAGGCTGGGTGTGCGCGAGGCCGTGCTGGGGAGGGCCTCTGCAGGGGTCTCCACGCAGCCCTGGGTGGCGCCCTGCTCCGTGCAGGAATGGGGACCTCAGGACACAGCATGTGACATCAGCCCGGTGTGAGGGGAAGACAAAGCAGAGACGCTGGGGTGGGGACAGCTGGCGGGAGGCATGGGCTCAAGGGGACGCTCGCGCCCCAGCGGCCCTGGCGGCCAGGGGAGGCCAGCGAGTCCACCACGTGCCTCTGTCCGCGGGTCGCAGAGCCACAGGAACCTTGCGCTGTGGTTTGTGGTGACCCCACAGCCGCACTGGGAATGCTGAGGAGATGCTGCCACCTGCCGAGCTGTGTCCTCAGGGACAACAGCTGGCTTCCACTCCAGGTGCCACACCGGCTGGCCTGCCTCAGCCAAGGAGCCCACCTTGGCTGGGGGATGCGGGATGACCACCCCAGCGAGCCGCTGGCCTGACTAGGAGCCAGCTGGCGGCAGCTGCACCCCTGGTTGCCTGCCTCAGTCTCCCTGCCCGCGCTCCCCTTCCCACAGGGACCACGACCCAGGTGTCCCCGGCCCAGCCCGGGCCTCCCCTGGGTCCCCCCAGCTCAGGTGCCTGAGGCCCCGGAGCCCGGGAGGCGCTCACACCCGCACACAGGGCCGACCCAAGGAGGCTGGAGGGCGGTGTCCCCTTCCCCCTGCCTGCCTGGCACAGTGCCCTCCCTGGGTGAGTCTGATGGTGCCCTGGGCAGAAGCACTGCCAGTGACACTGGGTGGGTCCAGTCGGGAGTCTGTGACTGGGCGTGGGGGACGCTGGGATGCCGTGCAGTCAGACACCTGCTCAGCGCACAGCACGGGTGACACTGGCCACATACGGGGACCTGTGGGGTCTGCTCTGCAGGGTGAGCCAGGTCCTGCTGCTGCGGAGGGGCAGGGCAGGGCAGGGCAGGGCAGGGCAGGGCAGTGGAGGGCGGCCACACAGAAAGCTCCCTGGGAGCTCCGCTCAGGGGCTGTGGAGGCCCCGCCCAGGCCCCACAGTGTGGCCTGGAGAGGGACGTGGCGACTCCCTTCTCACAGCACACCGGCCTCCTGGGGCCCGGCACTGACCTGCTGACCTTCGCCCCTCACTAGCTGCAGCCTGGGAGGTCCTAACTGGGACCACAGAAGGGTGAGGGAATTCCCACAAAGGGGGACAGGACACTCAGGTGCAGGCCACCAGCATTCCCAAGGGGAGGCTGTGCTTCACTGGGACTCCCCAGGGCACCTGACCTCGGCTGAGGTCCAGAGGGCCAGGGGCTCTGGCTGTCCCAGGCTGGCAGGGAGGCTTCAGCCAGCCCTCGTCTGCCCCATCTTTCTGGTGGGGACGCAGCCTTCCTTTCCGTGCCACCTTGGTGTTTGCTGAGGCAGGGACAGGAGGACACTCACCAAACCTCCAGGGTAGGGCGGCCAGCTGGGTGGTGGGGGAGAGGGCCAGAGAAGGGGGCTTGCCAAGAGAGAATGCCCTGCAGGAAGTATGGGGGTGCGCGACCACTGGTGGCTCCTGGCCTGGAGGTGGGCCCTACAACCCTCCGGAACCACCCTGCTCCTCACAGCTGCCCTCCGAGGGGGCACTGCCTCGGGGACGCCACCCCATGGGCATAGGAAGATCCTGGCACAGGGGTACATGGGGCGCCAGGAGCCACAGGGCTGTCCCCCCGGGCGGGAGGGACTCAGTTCCCAGAGGACTGGGACACACAGGAAGGTACCGGTGGGATGGGCCCTGGCCAGGAGGTGCGCCCCAGCTGAGCCGGGGGAGTGCGCCTCTCAGCCTCCACCCGGGAAGTCAGGCTCCTCTGCAGGACGCAGGGCCAGCCCCTTGGTGGAGCGGGTTCTGCAGAGGTGCCCACTGCCCGCTCCTCCGCCCAGGGATCCACAGGGGGGCTGCCAGAGCCGGCGCCCAGTGTCCCTCACTCCTGATCTGCACCCCTGCAGGCTGCGGCCTGTCGCCCGCCACAGTGCTGGCCAGGATCGTGGGGGGCAGTGCAGCGGGCCGAGGAGAGTGGCCGTGGCAGGCGAGCCTGCGGCTGTGGGGCAGGGAGCACCGCTGCGGAGCCGTTTTGGTGGCGGAGAGATGGCTGCTGTCGGCTGCGCACTGCTTCGATGTGTGAGTCCATGGCCCTGGAGGCCAGCGGGCATGCCCACCAGGCCACGGGCCTCCGCTGGCCAGGCCACCCCTCCCCGGAGCATCCCGAGCTCCACACCCGGCCAGCAGAGCCCGTGGGGGGGGGCTCACTTCCTTCCCTCACAAGGCGACCTCTCCCTGGCAGGGTGCTCAGTAGTGACAGGCAGGGACACCTAGCCCAGGGTGCCCCCCTGCACCTCTGGAAGACTTGGGGCTGCAGGGGCCAGCAGGCTCTGGCTGCAGGACCTCTCAGCCGCCACACCCCCTTTCTGAGCACCATTTGGAAATGGGTCCGTTCTGGTGGCGTGTGGCTGAAGGCATTCCGCTGCGGGTTCCCCCTCCCCTCGGAGGAAGGGACAACCCTGGCCCCTTCCCAGCTGAGCTCCCCTGGGCAGGTGTGGGTGGGGTACAGCAGGGACGGGGCCCTGCTCCGGGATCAGTCGACGCCTGTGCCGTGCGTCCCACAGCTACGGGGACCCCAAGCAGTGGGCGGCCGTCTTGGGCACGCCATTCCTGAGCGGGGCGGAGGGGCAGCTGGAGCGCGTGGCGCGCATCTACAGGCACCCCTTCTACAACCGCTATACGCTCGACTACGACGTGGCGCTGCTCGAGCTGGCGGGGCCCGTGCGCCGCAGCCACCTGGTGCGGCCCATCTGCCTGCCAGAGCCCGCGCCGCGGCCCTCTGACGGCGCGCACTGCGTCATCACCGGCTGGGGCTCCCTGCGCGAGGGAGGTAGGTGCCCGAGGGGCGCAGGGCGGCGGGGCGGCGGGTCAGGCTGCGTCCCCACCCGGCGCGCTCTGGCCGCCCGCTTGCAGGCTCCATGGTGCGGCAGCTGCAGAAGGCGGCTGTGCACCTCCTCAGCGAGCAGACCTGCCGCCGCTTCTACCCGGTGCAGATCAGCAGCCGCATGCTGTGTGCCGGCTTCCCGCAGGGCGGCGTGGACAGCTGCTCCGTGAGTCCCAGCGCCGCGCGCCACCCTCTTAACGCAGATCTGTGCTGAGATTAGCCAGTTCCCACTCCTGCATCCTCCCCTCGGGTCTTGAGGACGAGGGCGGGAGGCTGGGCAGAGGCTGAATGAGCGCCCCATGGGTAGACTCTGGCTTGCAGCAGGAGTGGGATGGCCCAGTGTGAAACCCACTGCTCTGATGAGCCAGGCTCCAGGAAGCCCCTCACTTGGAGCCATTCTTGTAGTGGTCCAGGGGTGCCCCAGGCAGATGGGCCCTCCCTTGACCTAAGGACAGCTAGAAGAGACAATGACCAGAGTGTCCCTCTTCTTTTCCACAGGGTGATGCTGGGGGACCCCTGGCCTGCAGGGAGCCCTCTGGCAGATGGGTGCTAACTGGGGTCACCAGCTGGGGCTATGGCTGTGGCAGACCCCACTTCCCAGGTGTCTACACTCGGGTGGCTGCTGTGAGAGGCTGGATAGGACAGAACATTGAGGAGTGACCACCACGTGACTGTCCAGGCTCAGGACTGAAATCTGAGGAGGAACCACCGTCTGCCGTGGGGATTCCAGGTGGACGGCAGGCAGTGAGGGGAGCAAGGGCACCGGGCAGTTGGACTGTGTACTCGGTTCCAATAAACACGGCCCCTGGCCCCTGGCTCCTCGCTCCCTGGCTCGGCCCCTCCATGGCATAACAAAAAGCTCAGGTGAAGCCCTAGAGGAAAAGGAAGCCCCCTTACCTGCCTGTGAGCCTCACCTGTCGTGTCTGGCACCCCTCCCTGCCATAAGCCAGCGGCCCAGGAACAACGGGGAAACTGATGCCCCTAAAGGAAGGCCACATTGGGCAGATGGCTCAGGGACACATGGCTCCTCCCACAGAACGCTCAGGAAGGAAAATGCATGGCGTTTTCTGTCCCTCGGTCAGCAATTTATTGGTCCACCCTCAAGAGACCACAAGTTGGGTGGGGCCTGACCACCTCCCACCGCATCAAGGTCCAAACAAGGGTTCTCAGCCCAGGAAACTCCGAGAGAGGCCGCGGATTCCCAGGCCTTGGGAACAGCACTGACCCAAGTTGCGCTCGCTGGCAGGGGCACACCTCAACTGTCCCCGCACTGCGCCACCCTCATAGACCACGGGCGGGCAGTATGCACGTGTAGGTCCCCGTCTCAGAAAGCACGCTGATGGAAACGGACACCGGGTGGGGGGCTCTCGCGGGTGGATCCCCGGGATGGTGCCGCCGGAGCCTCCTGGTCACATGTTGGCTCGTTCCCGCTGCAGCCGGGAGTTGTAGGCGCGGGACACGGTGTTCCAGGCGTCCATGTAGCGGTCCATGCACATGGCGATGCATTTCTGGGGGCGGGGAGGCGCGCGGCTCGGCTCTGACCCTGCGTGCAGGGACCCACCCGCCCCAACTCCAGACCACCGCGCTGCCACTGCGCACGCGCAACACCCCCCACCCGTCCGCGCAGACGCCTCCACACCGGGGGCGGGACCCGGAGACCGCCGCCCGGGACCCCCGTGAGGGTCTCACCTGCTCCGAATTGTCCAAGGAGCCCCCCGGCTTCCCAATGCACTTCCGGAAACACTTGTCGGTCATCCGCTGTGGACACACGCCAGCGCTCAGCCGCCACGCCACCCCGGGCTCCCCCGCCCTGGCCCCGGCGCGCCCCGCACCTGCAGCAGCTCCTGCGCGTTGGCCACGGCGATCTGCACCTTCACCTGCTCCATGATGAGCCCCGGGTCCAGCTTCCCGCCGCCGGAGCCCCCGAAATCCGAGCCGAAGCCGCCCTCCATGGCTCCGCAGTCCACCGGGCCGCGGCCGCCGACCCACAGCCGCCGGAAGCCGGGCCGCCCGAGGAACCACGGGAAACGGAGCCCGCACCGTAACTCCCACAAGGCCGCGCGGGGCCCTTCGCGCACGCGCGCAGCCGCAGCTCCGGGTGGCTCTGCGCCGAGGCCCCGCCCCAGCCTGCCGCGCGTGCGCACCGCGGGGTGGGCGCCGTCTGAGCCCGTCCCGCCCCAGGGCCAATGGCGAGCACTGCGCGGCGGGGCGGGGCAGCGCCGCTGCCTCGGTGGGCGCCGTCGTGCGCCGCGTGCGACTGGGAGGCGGTGGTTGAATCGAGCGTTTATTGGCGTGTTGTACAAAAGTTTCCAGCCTTAAAACCTACGTTACAAATCACTGGAGGGGACCACACACTGGGCATGCATCTCGGAGACCTCGCCGCCCCGCGTCCAAGCGAGAGCGCGGCACGAGGCTCGGCTGCCTGGGGTCGGCGCAGGTTCTCTCCCAGCCAGGCGGTTCACCCACACGGGCGCCTCCACCTCGTGCTCGGCCAGCCACCCAGGACACACCTGCGGTGGCCAGCGAGCAGGCCCTCGCACGTGGCCTGCCAGGTGGGCGAGTGGTCCTGGGCCGGGCCTGCAGGGCGTTGGGCCAGCGGCCTAGGCTCACATCAGGGTAGGCAGAGGTGCCTCGCCTGCCTGGGTGAGTGGTCACCACAGGTGCAGCCAGGGACTCCTGAAAGCGGGGCAGCTAGCGGGCTCTGGAGCAAAGGCAGCGGCGGCGACAGCAGCACTTTTGTGGCCACTGGTGCTCTCCCTGCCTGGGACTCAGTTTCCAAGGACAGCCAAACCAGTGATCGGAACAGCACCGCATCTCAGACTGCAGGGCAGGGCCCCACCCGGAAAAGCCCGCTCTGTGCCTGAGCCCTGCTTTCTGGGGACAGGGTGCGTCCTTGGCTCAGTGTCTTATTAAAGACTAGCTGCACGTTCTGAGGGAGGCCTGCCATGTGGGGGACTGGGTGCTCATTGAGACAGGTCCCCCATCCCTGTGCCATCCGTGGAGGATGATCTGCTTGTCCTGGTGGTCTTGGCATGAGCCCCTGGAGTGGGGTCCTGGCGACCTGCGTACTGACAAATGTAGAAAAATAAATATCCATTAAAAAAATAAGTTCTGTGTCTGCGGGAGCAGGCGAAAGCTGATGCAGCGGGTCTGCGGGCGGGCGGGCAGAGGCCAGGTTGTGGGCCTGGGCACAGGACAGGAGTGTTTCCATGGCGTGTCTGACCGAGGACCGTTCCACAAGTCACAGCTCCAAGCTCCAGCACGGACATGTGCACGGGTACACGGGAGATGACAACGCTCAACACCCAGGCGCCCCGGGACAGGGATGCATGGAGGCCCTCCTCTGGGAGGGTCAGGCAGTCAGCTGTTCTGAAACTCACAGCCTTTGCTCCTGAGGCCAGCAGTGTCCCCTCCTGTGCACTGTGTTGACGAGTCTTGGGGAGTGTCCTCTTTCCTGTCCTGCCAGCTCTGCAGGGTCAGGGTGGGAACTGGAAAGCCTTAGCACTGAGGCCCAGGAGGCCCACATCAGAGAAGCCCAGCCTGCTGCCCATCAGGACAGGCCGAGCCCTGCAGCCCTGGGGACAGCCGTGGAGCTCGGCCGGCCCCATGGCTCCAACCCACGAGGTGCGTGAATGGTTGGTTTCTGGGTGTCTGAAGTGGAGCCACCAGATCCTCATGTGACAGGATCTCCCCCAACTCACCAGGTCAGAACCTGGATTCTGAATTTGGTTTTTAAAAAGTATTAAAGAAACCCCACAGCTACAGAGTCCCTACATGGTCTCACATTCTGTCCACCTGGAGCCCCCAGGGGCTGTTCTGTCCCTTCCCAGGCGAGTCTGCCAAGGAGGCAGAGCGGGAGGCGGCCCTCCGGAGCACCCAGGCCCAGCCCTTCAGCCTTCAGGTTTCTGGTGGTGGGAGGAGGCGGATGGGGAGGGTGACGGTCTGAAGTGGCGAGGTGTGCCAGGGTGAGGGTGGAGGGCACACTGACCCGCCGAGTGCTGGCAGTTCACTTAAAAATCAGCTAGAAACCGATCAAGGACTAACAAAAGCCAGTGATAGAAAAATAGTTTTCAGTGGCTCTGGGTAAAGACAATGTATGGAAGTGGAGTGCGGGGGTCACATCAGGCAGCAGCCCCTCGAGGTGGTCCGCGGGTCCCCCTGGGAGGAAGGAAGCAGGACAGCAGTCGTGAGGCTGAGCCCGGGAGGCGGGCCTGGCCTCCCCGAGAGGGGGCAGGGTCCCCAGTCCCTGTTCTAGAACCCTCCATCCCTCCACTACCCCGCGAGCTACACCACACGCTGGTGCCCAGAATCAGAGGTGTCTTATGACACGTGCACCGCACTCAGCTGCGACCCTGATACCACCATCCTGAAAGGAAATGGCATCCGAGCCGGGGGAAGCTGGGCACCCCGTCTCTCAGGGACCCTCCAGCCAGCTGTGCTGATGGCACAGATCCCCACAGGGTCCCCAGCAGGAGGCGGGGCAAGAACGCCATCCTGGTCCTGCCTGCGTGGCTGCAGACCCAGGGCGGCGGGAGGCCGGCCTGCAGCCCCGTGCGTGCATGTGCGTGACCCCGGGCTCCGCCCACTACCTGTTGGTGGAAAAGATCCTCCTCCCCGAACTCGGCTTCCTCCTCCTCTTCCTCCCCATTCTCGTTCTCCCGCACCATGGACTGCTTCACGGCTCTCGTGGCCACCTCCTGCACCAGAGGAGCCACTGCTAGGCTACAGCCTTGTGTGCTGGGGACGTGGCCCCAGGCTCCACCCCAGGACTGCGCAGGCCAGGGCAGGTGGGCCCCACTGAGCCCCACCCACCTCTCCTTCGGCGTTGACCAGCACAGTGCGGAAGCTCTCGCCTGCGCCCCAGCTGCTCTGGCTCTTCCACACCAGTGTTGACGGGGGGCTGTGGGCCACCCCTGCGCCAGCTGCCCATACCTGCCAACCCAAGAATGCCCATCAGTCAGTCACCTCTGGCGCCCGACCCTACAGCCCTTCAGTGCCCCGGCATTGCAGCCCGACGTGGCCTTGTTCTGGGTGATGCCCCCAGGACGGGACAAGACCCAGAATCACAGGAGCAGGCAGGCGGGCTGAGAGGATGAGGTCCCTCATGGTCATAGTTACACTTCTCCCCAGTGCCCACCAGCCCAAACAGCAGGGACTCAGACCCCTGGCACAGCCGCTCCAGGACCCGGCAGCTGACCGTGGGGCACCCCAGCTGGAGCTGGCCCACAGGCCTCCCGCCTGCTCCTCCCGGATGCCACCTACCGTGACCACCTGGCCAGCCCGAAGGACGTACTTGGGTGTAAACTTATAGGCAATCTCATCACCCTCGAGGACCTGCCTCTTGATCCTCCAGTTCCCCAGGGACTGGTCCTGCAAGGGTGCACACATGACCCGAGGCCCCAGGACCGCAGGCAGCAGGGCACTCCGCCCTGCCCAGAGGCTCACCTTGTCCGAGTTGTTCTTGAGCCGCACGAACCTGCCCTCCAGGTCGACCTCCTCGATGCTGATGCTGCCGGTGGCCGAGGCCTGCGGGGCCAGCTGGAAGCTGCTGCTGCTGCTGCTGCCTGAGCCGATGCCGCTCGACCCGCTGCCCAGGGGCTCCTCCACCTCCAGCCGGCGGCGCTTGCTTCGGCCTGGACGCCCGGCTGTGGACATGCTGCTGCTGCTGCTACTCGAGGTGGCCCGTGAGATGGTGACCCGTGAGGACGGGCTGGGGGACAGCTTCAGCCTAAGGGTAGAGCGGGGGAGGGTGTGACTGCTGGCCCTGCAAAGCCAGGCCGAGTGGCTGCTAGCTGCCCGGCATTGCTGCCCACCTCTCCTCCTCGCCCTCCAGGAGCTTGCGGTAGGCACTGATCTCCATGTCCAGGGTCAACTTGACGTCCAGCAGCTCCTGGTACTCGGCGAGCTGCTGCTGCATCACGTCCCGCATCTCTGTCATCTCCTGCTCCTTAGCCTCCAACATCTTCCGGAACTTGTCCCTCTCGCCAGTCATGGCTTCTTCCAGCTCTCGGATGCGGTCCTCAGCAGCACTGGCCTGGGGAGGGCAGGTGGCCAGGTCAACGCAGCCTTGCCGTCATGAGGCGATCACCTATCCTCAGCACGGGCAGGGGCAGAGGCTGAGCTGTGGACCAGGCTCAGGAGCACGCAGGAGGGCTGCCCACTGCACGGGGCTGCTGTGCCCCCGAGGCAGGACTCACCTGCTTCTGGAGGCCGGAGAGCTGGTAGCTGAGGGACTCGACCCGCATGCGGGCCTCCTTCAGCTCCTCGCGGGCAGCGCTGGCCGCCTTGTCGTTCTGGTCGGAGCTCAGCTTAGCGTGGTCCAGCTAGGGGAGACGGGGAGACGGGCGGTGAGGGCGGCGCGGGGCGAGGGGCGTGGCGGGGCAGCGGGGGCGGGGCAAGGGGCGTGGCGTGGCGGGGCCGCGCGGCACCTTGGCCTGGTAGGTCTGCTCCAGCTCCAGCCGGTACAGCCGCACTTGCTCGTCGTGCTGGCTGCGCAGCTCCTCCAGGGCCTGCGCCATCCGCAGGTCGTACTCCTGCTGCCGGCCACTGTCCACCTCCACCAGGCGCCGCTCGTGCCGCCGCCGTGTCTCCCGCACCTCCTGTGTGGGGACAGAGCTGGTGACCCTGCTGCACTTTCACTGGCTGAGGGTGGCACGGAGACCCCACGAGAAGGCAGGGCCCAGCCCCCAGCCCCGCTCTGCCCAGGCACAGCGCCTGAGTGCTTAGCAGTGCCCACCGTGCTGGGGGACCTCGAGCCCAGGGCCAGACCCTATCACAAAACAAACCGGGCTGGGGGTGCAGCGCCCCGTCTCACACGCACACACCAAACCAGCACCTCCAGCATGTCCCTGGCCACTTGTTCACAGCAGCACCCTGCTGACCACTGAAGGATGGACACGGCCCAAATGTGCATGGGTGGCGAAGGAAGTGGCGAGGGTGGTCCACCCTGGAGCTGGGTGACAGCTGCGGTGTGGATGGGCCTGAGGACCTCGTGCTGAGAGCCAGACACACCAGAGTCCAGGGACGGGAGGTGGACTCCTGGCCTGTGGGAGGCACTGGGTGCGATTCTCAGCACCGCATGAAAATAAATAAAATCAAGGTCCATTAATGACTGGGAAGAAAACAAATTTTTGGGAAGTGGCCATGCCTGTCACCCCAGCGACTCAGGAGGCAGAGGCAGGAGGCTGCAAGTTCGAGGTCATCTTGAGCAACTTTGAGACCCTATCTTAAAACAGAATTCAGCAGGCAGGGGGACAGCTCAGTGGGTGCCTGGGTGCACCCAGGACCGCGTCCCCAATGCCACAGAAGAAAAAGAAAACGGGCTCCTTGGAGCCATGCGGAGCCCAGGGACGTGAGGGCCAGGGCAGGCCCGGCCGGCAGCGAGAAGACTCCTCCATCTCCGCCAGCACGGACACCCAGCCCCTGCTCTCCACTGCCCACGGGACGGCCGCCCTAGCCAGCCCGGCTCCCGGGCAGCATACCCACCTTCCTGGCACCCTGCTGGACTGGTGCAGAGCCCCCTGTGCCCCTGGGGGACCTCCCGCAGGAGTGCGTCCCGGGCGCCCCATCGGCTCCCTCGGGGGCTGTCCTCCCGGGTCTCCTCTCGGCTGTCCTCTGAGGCCTCCTCTGGGCTGCCCTCGTGGGTCTCTCCATGGGCCCCCTCAGAGGGGTCAGGGGTCCCTCTGCAGGCCTCCCCACAGACTGCCCCCTGCGTCTCTTCCCGGGGCCCCTCATCAGCTCCTGCAAGGGGATCTTCCCAAGTCCCCTCAGGAATCTCCTCACTGCTTCCCTCAGGGGTCTCTTCATGGGTTTCCTCCCGGGCTGAGGGTCCCCCATGGCGTTCTTCGAGGGTCTCTTCCTGGGCTGAGGGTCCCCCATGGCGTTCTTCGAGGGTCTCCTCCTTGGCTGAGGGTCCCCCATGGCGTTCTTCGAGGGTCTCCTCCTGGGCTG
>JAJEJO010004849.1:51065-61597 GCA_020662805.1 Glaucomys volans | reverse complement strand
TCCCTAGTGGATTCCTGCATGGGATCCCTCAGGGGCTCAGGTTCCCTCGTGGATTCCTGCGTGGGATCCCTCAGGGGCTCAGGTTCACTCGTGGATTCCCGCGTGGGATCCCTCAGGGGCTCAGGTTCCCTCGGGGGTGTCCGAGTGGCTCTGCTCACGGGCTGGGGGTGCCTCCTGGACTCCTTCACAGGACCCCACACAGCCTCGGGTGCCCTCATGGCTCTCTTGACAGGTGCCCTGGTGAGCGACTTCAGGAGCCCAGGCCCCCTCACAGGGCTGCCCAACATGATGGGTGCTCGTGCTGGGCCTGG
Organism: Glaucomys volans; assembly: GCA_020662805.1. Lineage (NCBI taxonomy): Eukaryota > Metazoa > Chordata > Mammalia > Rodentia > Sciuridae > Glaucomys > Glaucomys volans. The sequence goes on along the minus strand of JAJEJO010004849.1, from coordinate 61,286 downwards.
CCGGAGCCGGGCACGGTCCCTCAGCTGCATGGGCATCACTTCCACTGGAGGTCTCCCCGGCAGTGACCACCAAGTGGCCCGGCCCAGCACAGCCCAAGGATTCTGCCCAGCTATGACAGCACAGTGGGGTCTGTGATGGGGTCTGCAGAACCCCGGGCCAGGCCCTGAGGCACGGCCCCCACCCCCGAGGACCTGCCTGGGGGCCCGTGGCCTCGACCATCCTGGGGAGCCAAAGCCCAGGTGGCTAGAGGGGAGGCCCTAGGGGGGCTGAATGGTGGCCCCGAAAGGCACGGCATCCCGACCCCCAGAGCCCCTGCAGACGTTGCCATGTGGCAGCGAGGACGGCCTGGGTGACTCAGGCCCCAGACCCAAGGACCAAGTGTCCTCACAGGAGACAAGGACAGGGGAGCAGCCACGTGCAGACAGGCAGGCTGGAGACATGAGCCGAGGGACGCGTGGAGTCCCCGCTGTCCCGGGGCTGAAGAGCAGGCCTGCCCTGGGTGGACACAGCAGCCGGGTGATGTGAGGCTGGGCGGCTGCGCTCACCTCCTCAAACACGCTCTTCTGGAAGTCCAGCTCCTCCTGCAGGCTCTGGCAGCGGTTCTCCAGGTCCACCCGCATCAGCGTCTCCTTCTCCAGCTGCTTTTTGGCCACTGCATGACCGTCTTCTGCCTGGGAGACAGAGTGACCCACTGAGAGGCCCCACCTGCGCCCTGGCTGGCGCCCGCGCTCAGAGCCATCACCTACCTTGGCCAGCTGGGCCCGGAGCTCCGCCACCTCGCCCTCCAGGCTGCGCTTGTCACTCAGGGCGGCGGCCAGCTCCACCTCACTGCGGTGGAACACGGACTCCAGGTCCTTCACACGGCCCTGGGCCACCGTGAGCTCGCCTTCCCTCTTCTTGGCACTGCAGGTCAAGAGGGCAGGTGAGCTGGACAGGCTGCGTGGCCATCTGCCATTGGGACTCCCTTGGCTGAAGGGGCCCAGGAGGCCACACAGCGTAGGGGGCCCTGGCCCTGGTCCACCCGCCTCGCAGGGCTGGGGCAGGCAGGCTGGAGGCAGGGGCGCTCTCGTCCTTTCCCGAGCTCTGGACGTGGGCTCAACACAGTCCCTAAGTCCCAGGCGGAACCTGGCCTGGCTGTCCCTACCAGTACTGAGGGTCCCAGCGGCAAACCCCAGGTCCTCACAGAGCCGCCAAGCGCACCCACCCGGGCAGCTGCCGGACAGAATATTTAACCTCCTCCCCCAGACAATTGTGTCCGGTCAAACAAGGGCAGGGACACCAAGCATCATCCCCCTGGCATGTGAACATGGGGCTGCTGGGCACAGAGCAGCACCCCAGCCCCCACCCACTTCATGCCAGGAGCTCCCCAGCCACAGCGAGGCCCAGCGTCCCCTGGGGACGCGACTGCCCTGGGCAGGGGCACGCCCTGAGGGTGCCAGTGATCGGCAAGATGGTGACTCCAGGCCTGGCGGCAGCCGCGCAAACAACCCTACTTCTTGCAGGCAGAGGGCTGCATGCCCCGACCCCTGCAGTGGACTTGGGGGCTCTGGAGAATCATGGCTGAACACAGGCTCAAGGAAGGAGCTGCTCTCCCACCGGCCACGCGCCTGGGATGCCCTGCCCTGCTGGGCCGGCAGTGCTCGGGGGTGGAGGCCGAGCCAGTGGGGGCTGCAGAGGTGGCTGCGATTCCTCCCAGGAGAAGAGGGTCTGCCTGGCGGGACAGGGATGGACCAAGCGGCAGGGCGCCAGGAGCGGGAATCGGGGCCTGGGGAAGGCCAGCTCAGCAGAGGGACCGGGAGGCACCCAGAGCAGCACTCGGCCCTCTGCCCTCCAAGCAGCCCAAGGGGCTGAAGTGGCTCCTGCCAGGAGCCTAGAGCTCCCTGGGCCACGGGGGTCTGGCTCCTGGGTGTCCTCCCGAGGCTCCTGGTCTGTCACCACAGGTCTTTGGCCATTTGTTAGCAGAAGAGAAACCCCAGCCCAAACCTGCCAGGAGGCGACGGGGTTTGGGGACAGGGCCAGGTGAGGCGGAGAGCCGCGCAGTCACCGTGGGATATGTGCACGCACGTGGAGGCAGCAGAGGAGGAGGGCTGGACGCCCGGTCAGGCCCGGGGTACTTCATATTTGAAAGCGATTGTTTCTAATTAAGGTGAACTTCAGACACTAGGACCCAGCGCTGCTGCCTCCCTGCTGGGCACCGAACCCAGGGCCTCATGCAAGCCAGCCAAGTGCTCTACCGCTGAGCAGCCTGGCCAAGACCAACTGAAGTGCACAGTCCAGAGGCCGTGGGCGCTCCCCGGCAGCGCCACCCTCCCGTGCGCATGGCTCCCAGGAACTGCCTCGAGGGCTGCGGACAGCGCCCCCTCAGCCACGCCTCCCGTCTGGGCCTGGATTTTGAGGCAGTCTTGCTGAGCTGCCCAGGCTGCCCGCTGTCCCCACTGCACCTGCTCCAACCTGCTTGTCAACCACACACAGCAGCTCACTGGAGGCAGCCAGCCTGACAGCCGGGCCTGGGTGTGCTTGCTCACACCTGGACCCTGGCTGGTGGCCACTGGGAGGACTCGAATGGGTCCCGTAGAGCCTGATTCCTGGGCGGGCAGCCATGCCTGGGCCAACCTGGGAGGTGACCTCTCCTGGCAGAGGGCCACGAGAGGTGGACCCCACAACCATCTGTGGGGCCCCAGACACTGCTGGCCACGAGGCCCTGGTGACGACTATGGCTGCAGTCCAACCTGGACACAACATGGGTTCTTGAGCCACCACGGCCTGTCCCTGAGCCAGGTGGCCTAGGCACCACCAGTTCTGGGGACACCCAGATCAGCAATGCTCCTCGGGAAGGCCCAGCAGCGGGCGGCAGGTGCCCACGGTGCCTCCGGCCGACCCAGGCCTGGGGCAGAGTGAGAGGGACAGGACAGTGCTCTGGGGAGGAGTGGCGTGGGAGATGCCCCTTTGGTCCCACTCGGACCACGAGGGACCTGTGGACGGGGCGTGGAAGGCGCCCCAGCAGAGCCCAGGAGGCCCAGCTCCAGGCTGCGCTGAGAATCGGGGCGGCCGAGCCCAGTCCAGCTGCCCTGCCACACCCGGTGCTGGCGGGTGGACGCCAGGAGACCAGGTAGCTGTGGCCTCCCCTCCATCTCCAACTGCCCACTCACCCACGGTGTCCAGGCCTCGCGGCCAGCCCCCAGCCCACCGGGAGCCGCACCTAGAGCAGCCCGGCTGCCCAGCTCCTACCTCCTGCTGACTTCCTCCAGCTCGGCGCTCAGCTTGCCCGTCTCGATCTGCAGCCGCGCGCGCTCGCGGGCCGTCTCATCCAGTGCCCTGCGGGCGTCGGCCAGCTCTGATTCATACAGCGCCTTAATGCCACTGACCTGGGGAGACAGGCCAGGTGAAGGCCGCCAGGCCGGGTGAAGGCCGACAGCCCAGGGCGCCAGGCCCCGGGCCCTGCACACGGCAGGACAGCGAGGCTCAGAGGGGCAGAGAGAGCCCCAGCAGGGGCACAGCAGGGGCAGACCCTCCGCAGGAAAGCCGGACAGCTCGTCCCCAGGAGCCCCCCCAGGCCCCCTTCTGGAATGATCTGTCTCCCCTCCCACACCAGCTCAGGAACAGGAGGCGCACGCTGCTGGAGGCCAGGGGCCTCACCCAGGCCCTGGGCACCACCTGCCTAGAGGAACCTGACCCCCGGGGGAGGAGGCCTCAGCCGACCTTCTGGACAGCTGGACACTCAAGCCCCCGGGCAGCTGGCATGGCCACGTTACAAATGTTTCCCTCATTCTCCGCTTCCAAAATCCAGAAACTGGTGGAACCTACAACCGAGGGTCTCCCCCTGGGCACTGTGGACAAGGGCCCAGGTCATCCTCTGGGGTGGCGTCCTGGGCACTGTGGGTGCTGAGCAGTGTCCCTGGCTTTTACCAGCTCCGTGCCAGGAGCTCCCCATCGTGACAGCCACCAGCATCCCCACCCCTGGTCCTGGTCCCAGGCCCGGTTCGGGACCAGGGGTCTAATCTCTCCCCCTTCTCTCCGGAGGTACTGGCCACTGCAGAGCCCGAGCTGGCCGCTCTGCCTGGCCGGGGCCCGTCCTCAGCGCGGGGCTCGGGCCCTGTTATGCTTTGGATGGAGGCGTCCCCAGAAGCTCACTGAGACAGCGCGGGAAGGGCTGGGGAGAAAGGATGGTGGGCAGCGCCTCCACCCCCGAGTGCATGAACTGGGGGAGCTGAAGGCAGGCGGGGTGTGACTGAGCAGCTGTCCCGGGGCCGCCTGGGGTGTACACTGTGCCTGGAGAGGGGTCTCCGCTGCTGATCACCCTGTGAGCTGCTTCCCTCTGCCACACTCCTCGCCATGACGTGCAGCCTCACCTCGAGTCCGAGGAACGGCACCTGCTGTCTGGGGACTGAGACCTCTGACATCATGTGCCCAAACACAGACCCTCCTCTACAATCGTGTGGTTGGGCCTCTCGGTCACAGAGCAGAAAGGCTGACTGACAGGGGCCCCGGCTGGAGGCCGCTGGGCCTCTTTCCCTCCCATCCAGCCGCCCGGGCTGTGCTGTGCCCTGCCCTCACCACACCCCGGGACCAGAGACCCCCTCCCCCCTCCCCCAACAGGAGCCCGAGCCACCCGCTGGCTGGGGAGGGGCAGAGTCCCCCAGGACTGCCACGGGGGACACCAGGCTCAAAGCCCAGCTTGCGACTGGAGCCAACCCTAGCGAGGGCCTTTGGGGGCACTGGGGTGCACATGGCCCTCTGAGGGCAGCCACCTCGGCCCTATCAACCCGCTGTGGCCACATGGAGCTTGTCCCTGTCCTGACCCTGCGTGCCAGCTGGCCGTCTGCTGGCCTGCGTCCCCCACCTCCCGCACTCGCAAAGCCACGTGCCTACTGTGTAGAAGTGTGTGACCCCGAGCACAGCAAGACACTTCACACCACCGGGGCATCAATCACAGAGACTGACAGCCACAGGTGTGGCCAGGGCCAGGGCGACCCGAGCCTGCAGACAGGCCTGAGACAGTGCGGCCACTGTGAAGACCCGCACAGGTGCTGGCTTGGCAGCACCCACGACCACCAAAGCCCAGGGTCCGTTGACAGATGGGCAGATGGACACCCAGCATGGCCCACCCACCGGAGTGTCCCTTGGCCACAGGCAGAAGCAGGGCGACACAGCTGCAGCGTGGATGGACCTGAGGACCTCACACTCAGTGAGAGACAGACACTCGAGGCCACAGTGTGTGACCAGTGACGGGAGAGCCCAGGACAAGGGAGTCCAGGAACGGGATGTGGACTCCTGGGTGCAGAGCTGGGAAGGCTGGGCTTCTCTTCAGGGTGAGGAGCATGTTCTAGAACTGGGCAGAGGAAGCTGGGCACCGTGGCACACACCTGTAACCCCGGCGGCTGGGGAGGCTGAGGCAGGAGGATTGTGAGTTCAAAGCCAGCCTCAGCAACTCAGCGAGGCCCTAAGCAACTCAGCGAGACCCTGTCTCTAAATAAAACATAAATAAACACCAGGGATGTGGCTCAGTGGTGGAGTGGCCCTGGGTTCAATCCCAGGCACAATTAAAAAAAGGCAAAAAGGCCCAGGCATTGGAGGGCGCTGCTCAGTCCTGGCAGGTCCAGCAGGACTGAGCGGCTTTGCTGGGTGTGGGGTCAGACAGTCCCGGCTGCGTGGGCCTGCAGGGACCCTGAAGGGTCAAGCCAGAACACCGGGCACACCCAGCGTGGATGCAGGAGTGGAGGCCTTGCTGCCTCCCACTGCCCCAGGCAGCAGCTCTGGGCCCCACCTCAGAGGCCCGAGGCCTCCTCCTGACACCACTGGGGTCTGCTGGGACACGGGTGTCACGCCTGGCCACCCGCTCGCTGCCTCTGTCCAGGTGGTCATTCGGGCCACACCCTCAGCTCCTGCCCCTGGGAGCTAAGAGCAGAATAAACTTTGTGTTCCTGGAAGTGCCACCCCTCCCCAAATGCAGCCGGGCAGGAGCGCACAAGCACGTCCCGCCCTCTGCCCCGGCCCCGGCCCGGCCTGCCCCAGCCCCAGGCCCGGCCCCGGCCCCGGCCCCCTCCTGAGCCCCCGCCCCAGCCTCAGCCCCAGACCCGGGTCGGCCCCAGCCCCAGCCCCAGCCCCAGCCTCAGCCCCGGCCCCCACCCCAGGTCCACCCCAGCCCCGGCCCCCGCCCCCGCCCCGGGGTTGGATCCAGGGGTGAGCTGACAGGACACCTGGAGGAGGGGCAGGGTCACATCCCAACGCCCCCCAGAGGCCATGTGCTAAAGGCCTGTCCCAGGGCGGAGCTTTGGGAGCAGTGGACCCTTTAGGAGGTGGCTAGCAGAAGGTCACTGGGAGGCGTCCTTGCCTCAGGTTGGAGGTGACCGCAGGCGTGCTGCCTGGATGCCGGCAGGCGAGTCTGGCACCCTGGGTGGCGAGCTGTCTCTCCAGAAGTCGCGCTCAGGCACCTCATTACAGGGTGGGGCGCAAACCACAGGCGCCCCAAACAGGACCTCGGGTCACACGCTGACCCTGGTTGGGCCAGCCGCAGCCCCTGGCCACTCCGGGGACACGCACATGGGCACACTCTGGCTATTTTATTCATCGTGGGTTTTTCATATTTTGGTTATTTTAAAAAACATTCTATCAAAATATTTAAAATATCATCCACTTCAGCCAACTCGGAGGAAGAGGAGCAGAGTGGCCGAGGCAGCCTGCGCCCCGCGTCCGTGCAAGGCTGTCGGGGGAGCCCAGCGCCCCTGGGGTCCCGGGCGGGCCATAGGGGGCAGCCCTGGCACCACTGCTGACGGCAGGGGGTGGTCTGAGACCAGGCCGCAGGACAACCGCGTGGCCCACGAGGACAGGCCACCACCACCCTCAGCCACAGTGCAGGGGGGGAGCTCGGACCACCTGCCCGCCCCGCAGAGCACGGCGCTCCCGAGGGCCACCCCCCCTGCGTGGGGACCAGCTGCCAGCCCTGTGTGGTGTCCGTCATGGGGTCCTGCCCAGTGTGAGGAGGCCCAGCCGATGTGGGAGCAGCTCTGGCCGGAAGCCAGGGTGCAGGCAAGCGGGGGGCCTTTCCCTGGTGGCGCCCCTCGGCTGCGGTCACTGGAGACTCGCCCGCAGCCAGGCAGAGGGGAAAAGCGCCCAGGCCAAGCTCCTCCAGCTCCGCAGCAGCTGCCCCAGACCCTTCTCCAGCAAACGGGCCTGCAGCCTGCAGGGACAGGTGTGCGTGGCCGCAGCAGCCGCAGAGCACAGCGCGGTGGGTCCCCCTAGAACTGGGCGCGTGGCGTGCGGGAGGAGGCCCGTCGCCTCGCACCACCCCTGCCAGCTCCTGAACCCGCTCCACCTCCTGCAGGGTCTCAGTGTGGCAGCCCAGGCCTCCTTAGCAGGCCCTCCCCTCCCTTCAGGGCCACTCCCTCGGGACCCCACAGGACCACCCAGCAGCATCCCCGAATTCTGCAGGCTGCGAGGGACGAGGCAGCAGCAACACCTCAGGAACTCAGGCACCAAGGACAGCAGGTCACCCCGCGCACAGCTTCCCTGGCTTCCAGCTCCAGGGCTGAGACGTGAACACCAAAACCGCCACGGGACAGACAGGTAGCCTGTCCTGTGGGGGCCAGGGTGGGCACCTCCTGCATGCTTGCCAGGCCCAGTACCCCAGAGGTTCACAGGACCACAGAGGCCCAAAGACAAAGAGCAGCTGAGACCCTGCCTGCCAAGCCACTGTCAGGCAGGAAGCAGGCCCTGCCCTGGCCATGCAAAGTTGGGACAAGCCTGCCCCCTTGGACAGATGGCAAAACCAAGGCTCAGAGAGGCCGAGTGGCCTGTCTACGATCTTGCTGCTGAAAAAGCAGGCGCCTGACATGTGATGCCAAGCAACAAGGAGGCTGGGACCGGAGGATTGCCTGTTCAGGGAGGCTGAGCAACTGAGGGAGACCCTTTCTCACAAAGAGGTGGGGCCTGGGCTGGGGCACAGTGGTGGAGCCCTTGCCTGGCGCGGGTGGGAGGCACTGGGTTCCACCCTCAGCGTCACATAAAAAACAAATAAAGAAAAAGTAAAAAAGGAGAGAGCGAGCTGGGGCTGCAGCTCAGTGGTCGGTGGTGAGCGCCTGCCCAGCAGAGGCAGGCCCTGGGTTCACCCCCAGCACAGGAACAGAGAACCCAGACCCGCAGCCCAAGGTGCCAGCACCACCTTTTTGTTTCTTGCACATCCCGTCCCCAGCTCCATCCAATAGCGACAAATGAGCACGTGCCCTGGGCACTGTCCTTTATTTTATTATTTTTATTCTGTAAAACACTATCCTGTTGTGGCCCCGCCAGCCACCACCAGAGGAGAGGAGCTCCCAGAAAACCCGCTGAGCCCTAACCCAGCTCCCGGATGCCCCACTCACCCCCTCTCCAGAGAGGGAAGTCAAGGTGCCTGGAAATCCACGTTGCAGTGAAGGCTCTCGGAATGAGACCTGGGACTCGGGGACCCAAACCCTGGAGCAGGAACCCTCTTACTGTGCAGAAAGACCCTGGGACTGAGCATGGCCAGGGGGAGGGAGAAAAAGCCTCCAGGGGATCAGGTGGGGACAGCATCCCCAGCCAGGGCTCTGGAGAGACAGCCCTCAAGACCCCCAGGGCAGGCTTCCCTAGCCCAGCGCCTTCCTCTGGGCTGCATGGAGACTGGCGCCTACAAGGCCAGTGCTGTCCTCCAGGCCCAGCTCAGGGACACCCAGATCCCCCCCGGGACCCAGATATCAGAACCCACTCCCAGATCCCCACCATCGCAGGCCCAGCCCCACTCCAGCCTCCGCCTCCCAGCTCCAACCCCAGGATCCCTCCAAAGTTCCCTGAGCACCAGCGGAGTCCCTGTCTTCAGGTCCCTGGGGTCGGGGGCAGGGTCGACCCTCAGAGACCGGACTCCCCAGCTTTCCCCGCAGGAAAGCGCAGTACCCAGATTCACCCTCCACACCCACCCCTTACGCTCAGTTATGCGGGGGTCTATCCTGGCTCATACCCCCCAGGACCCTGAGGAATAAAGCACAAGGCTTGGCCCAAGCCGGGCGCGGTGGCGCACGCCTGTAATCCAAGCGACTTGGGAGGCTGAGTCAGGAGGATCGCGAGTTCAAAGCCAGCCTCAGCAACTTAGCGAGGCCCTAAGCAACTCAGTGAGACCCTGTCTCTAAATAAAATGCAAAATAGGGCTGGGGATGTGGCTCAGTGGCCGAGTGTCCCTGAGTTCAATCCCTGGTTCCAAAAAGAAAAAAAAAAGGCTTGGCCCAAATCCCCGAGGACCCCTCCTGGAGGGCGGCCCAGTGTGCACGCCTCCCCAGCTGCACCTGTTGCTCAGGGCCCTCCGGATCGCCGCCTCCCTCTGCGTGCAGCCTGCTCCTTCTGCTCCTGCCCCTCCGGGACCCCCGAGCAGCCCCTGGCCAGCACCTTTATTAGGGAACGCCCGTCCAGGGCGGGGGCGGCCCCACTCCAGGGAGGCGCGGTCCGCCCGGCCGCGCCCCTCCGGTGCTCCCCAGCGGCCCGCGCCCCCGCGCCCCTGCACGGCGACCCTCGGAAGCGGGGTCCCCGCCTCCGCCCACCCCGCAGGCTCCCTCGGGGGCGGGGCCGCCGCGCCCGGGACCCTCGCGCGCGCAGCAGCTCCGGGGCCCCTGCGGCGGCAGCCGGCGGCGGGTGGCGCGTACCTCGCGCGTGGTCACCTCCTCCTTCTCGGAGATCTTGAGCAGCAGCCGGTCGTTCTCCAGCTCCAGCGCGCGGACGCGGTCGATGTAGTGCGCCAGGCGGTCGTTGAGCTCCCGCAGCTCCTCCTTCTCCTGCAGCCGCGACAGGCGCGTGGGCGACAGCGGCGTGGCGGGCCCGCCCGCGCGGCCGGACAGCGGCGAGGCCATGGCGGCGGCGGCGGCTCGCGGCCTGCGCGGCTCCCGACGGCGGCCCGGGCTCGGCGCGCTCATTCAATCCGCGCCGCGCAAGATGGCGCCGCCGCCGCCCGCCACTGCGCGGGGCACGCCGGGAGTTGTGGTCCGCCCGCTGCCGCCGCGCGCGCGGCACTCTGGGAGTTGTAGTCTTCAGGCGCCGGGAACGCGAAGGGCACGCCGGGAGTTGAAGTCTTCAGCCTGCTTTCCTCTGGGAGGTTTTCTCTAAAGGGACCATTTGAGCCACCGCCTGCAAAACAGGTGGGCCGGGAGCACATCATGGAGATGGAGGTGCACTAGAAAGACAGAGAAATACTGCATGTTCTCACTCATTTGTGGAAACTAAAA
>JAJEJO010004849.1:0-50965 GCA_020662805.1 Glaucomys volans | reverse complement strand
TCCCTGAGTTCAATCCCTGGTTCAAAAAAAAAAAAAAAAAAATAGTGGACCTCATGAGGCTGGGGATGTGGCTCAGTGGTAGAGCACGCCTAGCAGGTGCAAGGCCGTGGGTCCCATCCCAGTACTGGGGGGGAAAAAGTGTTTACTGGAGGTTAGGAAAAGTAGTGGGGGTAGGGGACAGAGGTAGATGAATAACAGGTACAGAAATGGAAGTAAGTTCGTGTCCTCTGGCCACCTCTTACATCATGCATTTTATGCAAAAATTGGCTCAGAGGCTCCAAAGAAAGAAGTAAGAGGGAGGCCAGATGCGGTGGGGCACACCTGGCATCCTAGGCTGAGGCAGGAGGATGGCGAGTTTGGGGCCAGTGTGGGCAGCTTAGCAAGACCCGGTCTTGCTGGGGATGTGGCAGAGTGGGATGGCACCCCTGGGTTCAGTCCCGAGTACGAGGGAGAAAAAAGGTGAAAATGCTCTTTACTCCGATTTGATCAGTAGGTGTCATATAAGGTGTGGAACTAGCACACTGCAGCCCATAATGTGTACGGTGATCACGTGGCAACTAAAAAGCACAAGCATGGGGACGGAGCCACCATCCAGCCGCAAAATCCCACCTCCGCTCCGGCATGAGGTTGGGCTGCTGACTCGTGCCTGCTTCCCCACCAGTATAACCTAGCTACCTCCTTGGACTCATGAAAATCAAGGTGGAGAGGGACCCCGTATACAAACTCAGCGAAAGAAGCCAGACGCGAGAAGTCACAGCTCATCGGGTGCCACTTAGACAGAAGGTCCCAGCAAGGACAGCAAAGAACAGAACTTCTGCAAACCTGAGCCAGATGATGTCATTGGTCCCATCAGCAGTCAGGATTGGCAGCCCCCGTCTGTGAATGGAGAGGCCTGGGGCCTCTGTCAACAGAAAGGGGCCAAAGTAGAAGGAAGGAACGGGAGGAACTGGGGGTTCAAAATGCCTTCCCTTGCAGGCCTGGAGCAGGGCGATTGCGTAGTGTGCCCGCAGCACCAGCTGACGGATTGGGACCGATGGGTACGACCCTTAGGGTTGGTAGATTCGAATCTCCTGGTTTTTGGAAAACTCCGTTTCCAAGCGCAGTCTGATTCCGTGGCACCCACCAGCACGCGCTCCATTCTGGTCTGGTCGGGTGCACTGGGCCAATGCAGGGGCTAGGTCCCCCGCGACGGTGACGGCTCTGTCAACTTTGCAGCAGGGCTTCTCCAGGGTGCTCTGCGGCTCGGGGAGCCACCAAGGGGCCCGGGATCCACCTACTGGATGCCAGAGCCACCTCCCTTCAGCCATGTCAACCAAGATGTGTGCGGACAGTGCAGCTGTGACCTGGGGCTGGTGTGTGTGAGGGATCAGGCACCCGACGGATGACAGGCTGGGAAGCTGACCGGCCCAGCCCTCCAAGGACACCGGGAAGGCTGTGCTGGTGCCCGTCTGCACGGCCTGAGTGACACCTCGTCCCGTGCACGCTTTGGCCTCGCAGGTGCGCCCCGGGCTGTGCTGACCTCAGTGCCCGCGGCGGACCCCACGCCCCCCGAGGCGCCGGCCGCCTTGGCGATGGAGCGCGGCGGAACCGAGGCCCGGGGGCGGGCGCGGGCGCCGGCAGGTGCGCCAGGGAGACGCCGGCCCCGCCGGGCGCCGCCCACTGTCCCCGCCCGGCGCCTCCGCTCCCACGCGGGGCTGAATTTTGGCGCCAGATTTTCGAAATTCCAGCCCAACGGCTGCCGCAGGCACCAGTCCCGACCGTCTTCCTGGATCTGAATTCCGGAGCCCGGAGCTTGGGGAGGCGGGATTCCGGAGCCTGGGTGCCGAATTCCGGAGGCTGGATCGTGGAGGACTGGATCCTGGATCCCGTCTACACCCAAGTCCCGGTGGGGGAGCGGGTGTCCTAGTCTTGGGGCCCAGATTCTGGAGTCTGGATCGTGGAGGGCCAGAATCTGGGTCCTGAATTCTGGAGTCTGGGTCTTGGGTACCTTGACTTTGGAGCCTGGAACCTGAATTCTGGGGTCTGCATATTGGGTGTACAGATTCCAGAGCTTGAAACTAAGCTACACTTGGACTCTAGTATCAGAATTCAGGAACCCAAGCCGGGCGTGGTGGCACACGCCTGTAATCCAAGCGACTTGGGAGGCTGAGGCAGGAGGATCGGGAGTTCAAAGCCAGCCTCAGCAACTTAGCGAGGCCCTAAGCAACTCAGTGAGACCCTGTCTCTAAATAAAATACAAAATAGGGCTGGGGATGTGGCTCAGTGGCCGAGTGTCCCTGAGTTCAATCCCTGGTTCCAAAAAAAAAAAAAAAAAAAAAAGAATTCAGGAACCCAGGGTTTGAACCTATAATCCCAGCTGCATGGGAGGTGGCAGAGTGCTGGGCTGGGGGCTGGCAGTTGTCTGTTGGTGAGGCTGGAGGGAAGAGTCCCCTGGTGTGTGAGGCCAGAGAGGGAAGACACAAATACACAGGATCACCAGCCAGCTCACAGCAAGGGAAGACGGTACCCTGAGGAAGGAAGGCCTGGCATCCCCAGGAGTGTGGGTGGGAGGTGCCCTGGGAGGACTGGGCCTGAGAGGGGAAAGCCAGCAGAGCGGTGGCCTCAACAGCGGGACAGCAGCGGGGAGGCCCATGAAAGGAGGAAACTCGGGTCCTACAGCATCAGTGTGTCTGTCAGCTGTTGCTGCGGGACAAGCAGCACCCAATGCACAAGCACACGGGTGGGGGTCCTTCCTTGTCACCTGGGTCAACAGGAAGGGTGAGTTCAGCGCAATAAGATTTTTATTTTATTTTATGTTTTGAACCAGGGATTGAACTCAGGGACGCTCGGCCACTGAGCCACACCCCCAGCCCTATTTCGTATTTTATTTAGAGACAGGGTCTCACTGAGTTGCTTAGGGCCTCGCTAAGTTGCTGAGGCTGGCTTTGAACTCGCGATCCTCCTGCCTCAGCCTCCCAAGTGCTGGGATTGCAGGCGTGCGCCACCGCACCCGGCTCTCTTTCTCTTTTTATAACGTCACTGGGATCCCATGGAGGGGTCTCCATACCCATCACCTCGGGGACCTCATCCAGCCCTCACCACCCCCGAGGCCCCACCGCTGAACACTAGGGTCAGACAGAGCCAAGTTCCACCTCTTGACACCTCACGGGCCGAACTCCAGCTGTTTAAACAGGAGTCTGAAGTCAGGACAGCGGATACCCTGGCTCCAAGGCCACGGGCAGGAGGTTCTCTGGCTCCAGGGAGAACTGCCCCCTCATTCCATTTGGGCCTTCACTGGGTTGGATGAGGCCCACCCACTGGAGGGAGGCCCTCCCTGACTCCCGCTCACCGAGCATCCTCGCAAACACACCTGGAGCAGTGCACTTCCTGGGCGGCACCGCGGCCCAGCTGCGTCAGCACACGAAGGGCAGCTGTGGGGGCACGGGGCTGGCTGCACGCTGCTCCCACATTCTCTGGTTCCGGGTCCTGCCCTGCACGGTCTCCGTCTCGGGGGTTTCACGAGCGTGTACTTTGCAACAACTCAGGGCAACACAGGAGATCCCCATCCACTGTGTAGGGAGAGATCGAGCCTCGCCCACAGAGAGGCTGGCCTTTGTCCTCAGCTGCTGGGAGGTGACCTGGAGGCCCCAGGAATGTGCCTCTGTCTGCCTGGAGTCTGAGGCTTGGGACAGTCCAGTGGATCAATGGGAGGGATGAGGGCACTGGGGAGCGCTCTGGGGGCCAACGTCCAGGATGGGGCCGGCAGGAGCTGAGCCAGGCAGGTATGGGGTGGCCAGGCTTCTCTGCTGGGCCAGCAGTGCTGGGGTCACGCCCAGGGCTGCTGGGGACAGTGACCAGAGCTCCCCCTCTGGACCCTTCCTTGGTTGATTGGAATTTGTAACCTATGGCAATAATAAAATTGTAAACGGAGCATTTGTTTGGGTGCTGAGGGGGCCTGAGGAGTGGTCGTGGGTCTGTGAACTTAGTGACCGCTAGTCTGAACTGACCTGACCTTGTAGCTGCCGTGGGCACAGAGGGACCCCCGACCAGGTGACTGGTTAAACTCCACGCATCCACAGAAACCGCCAGAAGAACACAGCCGCACACACCTTCCTCCCAGACAGGCTGAGGCTGGAGGCAGAGGCAGGAGGATGGCAAGTAGGAGGCCAGCCTCAGCAACTTGGGGAGACCCGGTCGCAAAATAAAATAAGGGCTGGGATGTGGCTCAGTGGTTAAGCACCCCTGGGGTCAACGCCCAGCTCCGGGCAGCACCGAGGACGTTCGCCCAGCTCACCCCCGCATCCCGCGGCCTAGAGAGGGCCGAGTTCTCTGGACCCAGAACCGCGGCAACGATTCGCTGGGCCCCTCATTAATCAATGGCTAGATCCGTCTCCACACGCACCCCTGGGGTCCTGGAGGACTCTCTGCTCCTCCTTCATTTAGGCCCTCAACGTACCCTTAAGGCGCGCTGGGACCCCGGCGAGTCCAAGCCCAAGGCCCGCCTCTGCTGTGCACCCGGGGCACCGTGCACCCAGCACCCAGCACCCAGCACCCAGCAGAGCAGAGGCCCTGCCGGCTGGGGCTCCGCAGTCACTAGGACGCTCAGCAAAGCACGGCGTGTTGGTGGCGCTCTAGGAACCAAAGCGCAGCTTGCTCCGCACCGAGGCCGCGGGCGGGGGCGGGACGGCGCCGGGAGGGGCGACGCGAGGCGGCGCGGCCAGGACCGAGGAGGCCCGCGGAGGGTTTCCATGGTGCTTTACTTTGGGAGCGTGAGCGGAGGAGGGACCCAGGCACATGGCAGGGCTTTTGAAATGGTTGGTGCGGCAGGGAGAACCGGGTGGGGGTGGCCTACAGGTGTCCAGGGAGGATGGGTGACTTCGGGAAGCCACTAGGGACGCCAGAGTCATTCTCAAAACATCGTTTTGAGTAAGCGTTTCCACAACCTGACTTTCCCATGCAAAGAGGGAGTTTCAGAGAGGTTAAGTCACCAACCTGAGGACACACAGCCCATGCGGGGTGGAGGTGGGAGGGGTCTAATAGACTCTGACAGCGCAGATGACCTCAAGCACAGCCTCACCCCAGCCACCTCCCTCAGCAGGCACTGGCCCAAGCTCCGGTCCCCTGTCTGTCCCCCACTTCTGCCCCGCCCTGCCCTGTAAGTGGGCCTCAGTCTTCCAGCCCCCAGCCCTTGCCAGCCACCCCGCCACCTGGCCTGCTGCTCCCACCTCCTCCCAGCCCTTCCTGTCTTACAAACGTCTGGACCTTCACCGGATGAGTCACCCCCACCCGGAAACCTCTCCTTGGGGACAGGAATCTCGTCCTGTTCATTTATGCAAAAAAACATGATGTCACAGCCTGTCCTTTCCCTACTTCAGACTTGCCAGTGGCTTCCTGGCCACACCCAGAGACCCATCCAGACCTTCCCTGCAGCCTCCAAGGCTAGCCTCCCCATCCCCCTCCTTCACCTGCCGACCTCCCTCTGCTCCAGCGCATGGGGCTCCTCACTGGGCCTCCAACACAACATGCCAGCTCCTCCTGCCCCAGGGCCTTTGCACAGCTGTGCCCTCTGCCCAAAGTGCTCTTCTCGCAGAGCCTCTCAAACCTGGCTTTCTCAGGCCACTCAGGTCTCAGCTCAGATGTCACTTCTCAGAGGAGCCACCCTGACACCCCTCTGAAGTAGCCACATGCCCCCCCCCACATACCAGTACCCCGTTTGAGACACAAGGATCCCTAAGTTCCTTGTCTTTCAAATTCAAAGAATGAGCTCCTGGGCAGGGAAGGGAGTTATTACAGGAAGAGAAGGAAAGAGGCCGGGTGGCAGGGGAGGGTCCCCAGGAGGGTCCTCAGGCGGCTCCACCTCCTGCCTGGCCGCCTGCACTCACGTCCAGCTCCAGGGGGCCCTGGGCACAGGCTGGCCGTCCACTGGCAGTTCTGGAGCACGCAGCCCTTCTGCCCACGTGCTCCCCTCTCCTGTCCTGGACGTCACACCCAGAAGCCCCCAGGCAGCATCGGGAGGTCAATGGCACCCTCGAGTGGAGAGCCCTCCAGCAAGGACGGACCGAGGGACTCTGGCACACCCAGAACGTCCCAGATCATCCCAGAGAAGGTGCCGACTTCCTTTTTTTTTTGGAACCGGGGATTGAACTCAGGGGCACTCGGCCACTGAGTCACATCCCCAGCCCTATTTTGTATTTTATTTAGAGACAGGGTCTCACTGAGTTGCTTAGGGCCTTGCTAAGTGGCTGAGGCTGGCTTTGAACTCGCGATCCTCCTGACTCAGCCTCCCAAGTCGCTTGGATTGTGCTGTGTTTCTTTTTGAGGCGCTGGGCATGGAGGCCAGTGCTCTGTCGGAGCCCCGCCGGCCCCACATTCCTTCTCTGGAGCTTCTGGGCACCCCACGCCATGCCATCCCACCCCAGGCCAGGCCTCCCTCCCAGTGGCTCCCGCTCCCCCGCACCACTTCTGCCTGCACCAGGAAGGCCACCGTGTCCTCCACAGCTGGCCCTGCCGGCTGCCCTGGCCCACGGTGCGGGAGCCACCACAGTGGAGGGGCCCGGTTATTCCCGTCTTCGACGCCCACAGGTGATTGAGTGTCCAAAGTGGTTACGGGTCTCAACATTAGAGGCAAGGGATCCGGTAGGGGGTGGGCTTTGGGTTCCCGGAAAGACAGGGTCCCTGCTCCTCAGGGCCCCCAGAGGCGTTGTCAGGGAGACTAGGGTGAAAAATCTAAGGGGGGTGGACACTGGATCCCCAGGATCACACTGAAATGGAGAAGGTACAGGAGTCACAGTCAGGACGGGTGCTCAGGGCAGCGTTGGGCTCAGCTTGGGGGAGGGCCCAGGTCACCATGTGACCAGGCTTAGTGTCCATCCCTAACTTCTGTGCCCAAGACACAAGTGCCTGGCTCGCCCTCAAGTCCAGCCCTGGGACTAATAAAACTTGATTGACAAAGCAGGTGTCCACAATAGGCCAAAGAAAGCCAAGTGTCCACAGAGGGACGCGCAGGTCGGCCCTTCCAAAGGCTTCCCAGAGCAGGAAGGATGTCCCGCACCTGCTCCAACACGGACGAGCCTCCCGGACTCCTGCAGAGGAAACGCGCCAGGTGCACAAGGCGCACGGGGATTCCCCTCCGCAGAAGGCAAGGTGGCTAGAGGGTTGGCGGGGGGAGGGCCAGAGCCACTGATGGAGGGTCTGCGAGCCTGTCGGGAGGCACACGCGAGGCCGGCGCCGCTGAGCCGGAGAGCACCTGCCGGGCGCGCAGGCCCTGGGCGCAATCCCCGGCACGCAGGAGAAACCGTGGGTGCAGTAGGTGATGGGCACCACGTGGTGGCAGGGTTTGGGTGTGGCATAGGACACTTAGAAATGGGGGAAATCAGGAATGTTCTCAGAAATGTTTTACCGTAATAATAATAGTGATAATAAATATCCCCGGGCAATAGTTTACCTATTTTATTTTTTTAAATATTGGATCTATAAAAGGAAATACGCGCAGCATATGCCAAACGCCGAGTCCTGCAGGGACCCTCCTTCTCCTCCCCCACCCCACCCCGCTTCTTCCGGCGCTGCGGGCGCAGGAACCCCGGAGGACACCAGGTGGCGCCGCCGCGCCTCGCGGCGCCCGGGACATTTCGCGCCCCCGCGGTGGGCGGCGCAGAGGCGGCGCGATGCGTCAGCTGGACCCGCGGGCCGCCCAGCCGGGGGAACCGAGCCGCGGGGCCGAGGCCAGGCCGGAGGCTGGCGGGGGAGGGGACGCAGATGTGAGTCACCCGGAGCCCCCGATGGGCCGTGGGAGACAGTCCCACGCGGTCTGCCCGCCTGGCTCGTGCACACCGATGGGCAGTGACAGCCTCTTCAGGCCTCAGTTTCCCTTTTTGCATAAGAAACGTAGCCCGCTCCCCAGCTCCTGACAATCCGCGATACCGGATGGGGCTATTGGTGCACACCGCGCCCTCGATGCATGTTGGCGCCCACCTGGGAGCGAGGACACAAAACTGACCATCACCATTGCGACCAAGTCCTGGTCAGCGGCGTGCAGCGCAAAGCAGAACCGCTCTCCCCCAGGCTTTCTCCCGGCCCAGTTTCTCCTCGCAGGGGGCGGCGAGACGCGGTCGGGGGGTGGACCTCGGGGCGACCGGCAGGGGGCGGGACCGGCCAGCACAGCGCCTCTAGGCCGCGCCACCTGCGCCTCCCGCGCGCACCCCACCCTGAAACTTGCCCCGGGTGCAAAGGGGGCGCCCGGTCTCTTCCCCAGGGTGCCCAAGGGCGTTGCAGGCCCTGTATTTGGGGACTTCCAGATGCCTACCGCGACCTCCAGATGACATTTATTGAGCGCTGTTTACACTTAATGCTTCCTCCAGCTCCGTGAAGCTGTGTGCATTCTTTCCTAAGGGCCAGGTGGGGACCCAGAGGTGGCCTTTGCAGCCCTCGCTTTTGTAGTCCTCGAAGAGGCCTCTTGAGAACCACCAAACTTATTGAACGCTTATATGCCCTTATTTTACATAATGCACATTCCAACCAGAGGTGGGTGCCCCGTTCCCCAGAGAAGTCAAGTCACCCTGGGAGTGGGGTACCCACAGCCGGGAGAGACCCACCTCATGACCTCCTGGGAGGGACCCGTGTGCAAACTGAGCGCTTCCCCATGCAGTCCCTAGCACAGTTTGGAAAAAGCTCGGGCAGGGACTCTCCGGGGATGAGGAGGGGATTCCAGGCTCCCCCTACCCCCCCTCCCCGCCCCGCGAAACTCCAGGCAGCCTCGCGCGCTGGAAATCCCGCGCGCGCCCCGAACCGCGGCGCGGCTGCCGGGAAATCAGGAGAAAACTTCTGTTTTTTTTCTTTTCTGGCACTCAGGTCCCCGCCCCTCCCTCCTCCCGGCTCTCTCCCCCACGTGGGGCAGCCTAGCGCGGCGCTCCGCCCCCTCCCCGGCAGCAGCCAATCGCAGTGCTTGCTGCTCTGGCCTTTGTTTTTCCACCAATAGAAAGGATGAGTAGTTTGGCCGAGGCCACGCCCCTGCCTTGGAAGTCTATTAAACGGCGGCGCCGGTGGCCACCGGCTCAGATCGCCGACTTCGGTTGCGGGAGCTTGCGTCGTCGACTCCGTGGATTATTTTTCGTGGAGGACTTTTTGCTGTCTTCGTCTGTTTTTTACTGGGGGAATTTTGTTACTTCCCGAAGGTCTTAGACAATTCCGGCTCCGTGGGAAGGTTTTGAACGCTCTGGCTCGGGTTTTGCAATTTCTCCTTGGGAATTGTCGTGGGGTTGCGTCCACTGTGGATTATAATTGCAACATGACGCTGGAAGAGCTCGTGGCGTGCGACAACGCGGCTCAGAAGTAAGTGGCTGGGGCCCCCGCCGCCTGAGGGATGGGCTGTGCGGTGGCGCTAGGTGGCTCACCCGGCTGACTCTCCTCTTCCCTGGCGCTTCAGGATGCAGACGGTGACTGCCGCGGTGGAGGAGCTGCTGGTGGCCGCGCAGCGCCAGGACCGCCTGACGGTGGGGGTGTACGAGTCAGCCAAGCTGATGAATGTGTGAGTCAGACCCCCTCCCTGGGCTGGGTGCGGTGGGGGCGCCCTCCGCTTTGCAGGTTCCCTATGCCCCTTTCTTGCACAGGCTGGGATTTAGTGAGTGACCCCCCCGCTGTGGATCCAGGGTTTCTCTGCTCTTTGGGGAAAAGGGGCTGCAGCATCCTGACCTGTCAGTGCGCCCTTTGCAAATGCCCCTCCCTTTGAACCGTCCTGTCCCCTCACTACTTTGAACCATTAGCCCCCCCCGACCCCATCAGCATGCAGGTGCGGGTCTCTGCATCCTGCACTTCCTCTTTGCTTTTGCAAACTCCTCGCATTTGGTGGCCTCTCCCTGATCCTCACCTGACCCGCTCGCTCTCTCTTCCACTCCCTCAGGGACCCTGACAGTGTGGTCCTATGTCTCTTGGCTATTGATGAGGAGGAAGAGGATGACATCGCCCTGCAAATCCACTTCACCCTCATCCAGTCCTTTTGCTGTGACAACGACATTGACATAATGAGGGTGTCCGGCATGCAGCGGCTAGCACAGCTGCTGGGAGAGCCCACAGAGGTGCAGGGCACCACGGAAGCCCGGGACCTGCACTGCCTCCTGGTCACGGTGAGCTGGGTCTCGGCCCTGCCCCGCCCCGCAGGGCACCTGGCCTATGTTTGTCAACAAAGTCGAGCTGACCAGTCCTGTACCAGCTCAGTGCCCAGCCATGCTTGGCATGTCCCGTGGGCAGCCCTGCCCCTGGCCTTGTCACCCAGGCAGCTATTTTGAGCCAGCCTGTTTCCCCCATGGGGCCCCAGGAGAGGGAGTCTCCCCACCTACTCCTGGGGCTCCCACTGAACCCTCCTTTTTCCTCCCACAGAACCCGCACACAGACGCCTGGAAGAGCCAGGGCCTGGTGGAGGTGGCCAGTTACTGCCAAGAGAGCCGGGGCAATAACCAGTGGGTCCCCTACATCTCTCTCCAGGAACGCTGAGGCCCTTCCCAGCTCAGACCTGCTGAGTTGCTGCCAAAAAAATAAAACATATTTGACCCTCCCCCCCCGAACAACCCCCAGAACAACCCAACCCATGAGACCATCGGGGGCAGAGTCATTGAGACTGAGGACCAGGAGAGGGGAGTGTGTGGCCACCCCAGGGCGGCGATCCAGGAACAGCGCCAGAGGCGGCCGAGAGAGAGGAGAAGACAGACCGGGAAAGCAGGAGAGGGGACCCTGGAGCCCAGGCCTCCCGGGCAGAAGCTGGAAGGGGGAGCTGCTGCCTCCCGCATCGTGGAGGATCTGGACTCTACACTGCAGGTTGGGGTGAGACTGTCCCTCACCCTCCTTGCGACTGTGGCTGGCATCTGCAAAAGGAGACTCGGAGGACTGAGGGCCCACACCCCTCGTGGGAGCTAGGGCTGCTGCTGCTCGGTGCCCTTGAACTCCCAGCTCGCAAGGACAGAGACAGTTCATTTTGTTACTTGCACTTGTTACTCGAACCACTGAGACATGCTTACAGACATATTTTTGTTTCTACTATGGCCTTGCAATAAATTTCTGAAGCCTCTGGGTTCTGGTGTATTTTCGGCTTCCGAAGGAAGAGGACCCGCCCCCCAGCTCCAGCAGCACCCCTCCCGCCCCCCAGCTCACCAGGAAGTGTTACTTAAGTCCCCATTAGCAGCTCCAGGCTCCTTGCAAAACAGTGCCTCCTCTCTCTGCAGCCGGCGCCGCCACCAGCTCCAACAAATCTTTGCCTCTTTTTTTTTCTCCTCCTGCCCTGTAGCAATTAAGAGACCGGTTTATTACGAAACCTGGCCGCTGCCACCGCTGTTACCGGCCGTGCCGGAGCCAACCCCAAGCTCTGGGCACACTGACGCACCCTGGGGCGGCGGGGGGGCGGCCGCAGCCCCTGGCTGCCCAGCCACCACCGCAGCCCGAGGTCCAGAGAGGTCACGAGGCTCCTGGGATCACACAGCGGGGCGGCCCGAGCTGCCCGTTCGTCCCTGGGAGCGCCCGTCCACCCCGCCGGGCCGCCTCCCCGGAGGACGGGCCTCTAAGTTGCACCAAAGAAAAATTTTTTTCTTTTCCCAAACTAAAATCAACAAGCAGAAAAATACCCCAGGAAGTCGGCCTCCCGGGCCCCCCGGGCTTGGCACCGGGCTGCGTTTTGCCTCTGAACCGAAACTGCAAGCCGCCTCCCGGTTCTCCCGGGTGCAGCGCGGCGCCTCCCCCGCCCCGGGCCTCGCGCCGCCCGCGCGCTCCCGCCGGGTCCTCGCGCCCCGCGTGTGCAGGGTGGGCGCGCGCGGGGGCCGGCGGCGGGGGCGGACCGCCCGCAGGCCGCGACCTTTCCACCGCGCGCGCGTGGGCACCGAGGAAAGCCCCGCGGTCCCCGGGAGTCACGGGGCGGGGGAGCCCGCGGGGAGGGGGGGAAGTCCCGGCGGGGGGGGGGGGGGGGGGGGGGGGGGGGGGGGGGGGCGGGACGCAGCAGCTGGGCGGGGGCAAAGGGAACCCGCGCGCTGGGGGCATCCCTGCCCGAGTTGCGGTGGGCGGAATGGAGGCGAGTTCCGGAGAGCGGAGGGGACCTGGGGAGAGGGAGCAGGAGACGCAGAGGCTCCTGGGAGCTGAGGGAGGATTGGGGTGCAGGGTGGAAGCCCCAAGGCCCCGCAGGGAGGACGGGAGATGAGGGTCAGGGGTCCCAAGCTGGCTCCTCCCAGCAGGGCTGGCCGGCCGGCCTGCGGGCTCCACCTGTGCCCTTGGAACCTGCTGTGTCCTTCCTGACCCTGGCCTTCCTTGGGCGAGGCCCGTGTGACCTCTGTCCCACTCACCCCCGACCTCCTGTCTGATGTGAGCAAGACTTCAAGGCCCCCGCAGCCCCGTGGGACCCTCAGCCAGGAGCGACCTCTCAGTGCCTTGGTCTCCCCGCTGAAGAATGCGGAGAATAGGCCGGCGCGGTGGCCACGCCGGTAATCCCAGCACTTGGGAGGCTGAGTCAGGAGGATCGCGAGTTCAAAGCCAGCCTCAGCCACTTAGCGAGGCCCCAAGCAACTCAGTGAGACTCTGTCTCTAAATAAAATACAAAATAGGGCTGGGGGTGTGGCTCAGTGGCCGAGTGTCCCTGGGTTCAATCCCTGGTTCCAAAAAAAATATGAAAAAAAAAATGCGGAGAGTAATCCACCCCGCGCCTGTGGAGAAGTGGCCCCGGGTTCTGATGAGCTTGGGCCTTCCTTGCCTTCAGGACACTTCAGTGCGGGGGGCAGGAGGCCAGCCCTAGGACAGCCAGTGTGCCCGCTGCAGGCGCCGAGGGTGGGGACCCTCTGCCGGCTGCCTGCGTTGGCAGAGCTGCAGCGGAAGGAGAGGCCGGCCTTTGGTGGAAGACAATATTTAAAAATTCAAATGAAGGCAAAAAAATAAATTGTGGCGAGCAAAATTTCAAAATTAAAAATCAGGACGGGGTGCTCAGGCTTCCCTGGTGCCTGGGGCTCTGGCTCCCCCACAGTTCTGAGCCTGTCTTGTTTTTAAGTTCTGCAGTTTGTCCCCAGGCAGCGCGGACACAGGGTGAAGCTGAGGCCTGACTGCCCGAAAGGTGACCCGGCTTCCTGCCCCCAAAGCCCACCTCTCCGCTGCCTGTTCACCCAGGCCAGAGCCCAGCTGCTGGGCGAGTTCTCCCCTTACTACCTCGGCGGTGACTGTCATCCTTAGTCCTAGTCCCCACCCCAACCCAGATGTGGGCTGGTCCTTGCATCAATAAGGCCATGTGTCCCTGCCCCTCCTGGGTATCCCAAGAAACCCCTTTAAAGCTGCCTGTGGCCCTGGGAGGAAGAGTCCATTCCCAGAAGACACTGAAGCTAGAGTGGAGTGGCCACAGCCTGGCCAGCCCCCCCAGCTGTGTGACCAGACAGCCCCAGCTCCCACCTGGATCCCGCTCACTCTGGGTCAGGTCACCGAGGTCCAGTCCTGCCCTGGGCTCCCGCCCTCGGGCAGGGCGCCAGGACACGGTGTGTGTTGTGCCTTGGACAGCGAGCAGGAGATACTTCGACACGTGCACCAGGCAGCCAGGCAGCCAGGCATGACACACACGGGCTCTGCTCACACCTCCCAGGCAGGGGTTCCAGTTCCCGCTTCACCCGGGTCCCTGGGGCAAGGAACTCAGCCTGTCTGAGCTCACCCTCCACGTGTGTCGGGGAGACACAGCCTCCCTTGAGCACAGGATCCTACAAATAGGCACGTCCTCGCACCCTCGCTGTGTGCGTGGTCGCACAATCGTGTGTGTGTGTGTGTGTGTGCGCGCGCGCATCAACACAAGCGACTGCCTACCGGAGTCCCAGCTGCGTGCGGGCTTCAAGCCACTTGCTGGAACCCTGTCCCCAGGCGGGAGGCACGCAGCACACCGCAGCCCTGGACGGGAGGGCTGGGCTGGGTGGGAGGTAGAGGTGGTGGAGATGCCCAGGGAAGCGTCAGTCACAATGGCTGGGTGGCGGGCCTTGGTACTGTCATCGCAGTCCCCTGCAAGGTAGGCGTGTTAGTTCTGCTTTGTGCACACAAGAAGCGCGGGGTTCAGAGAGGGGCAGTGACGGCAGTGGCTGAACGGGGAACCAAACCAAGGCCTGCGGGTGCAAGAGGAGCTGCTGCGTGTGCGTGTCTAGACACAGGACACGGCTGTGCAGGGCACCACGTGGTGACTCACGTTGAGAGGTGACCTGCCTTGTCCTTACGGCCCACGGCGAGGTGGCATCTGGAGCGTTTTCAAGGTGCCCCACCCAACTCCAAATCATATTGTCACCTGACCCTGACCCTGACCCTGGGACTCGCCGGTCCTGGCACCTCCTACCTGAGGGGCCACAGGCTGTGTGGCCCGCCTGCTCCCCCACCCACCCAGGCCTGGAGCCCTTCCCTGCCACAGCGCGGGTCAGGCTCCATTCCTGGCCGGCGAGGGCTGCCCACGTGCGCCTGGGCCTGGGCCCGGGTGGGCTCCCTGCCTGGCTCCCCAGCATTGCTGAGAACACACCTTCCCCCTCGGATACCCCCTCCTCCAGGAAGCCCTCCAGACAGGGCGCCCGGCCTCAGCGAGCCCGTCCACCTGGCCTGCTGGCACCTGCTCCACCTGGCGTGACACGTCAGGGCCTCTCACTGCTTCTGGTGCCCTTCTGTGCCAGGCCGCAGACAGCTGGGCCCTGGGAGACGGCCGCTGCTCTCGGCCCCAGTCCACACCACGTGACTGCAGGTGGCTCACAGGCTCCGGGCCTCACCAGGGGCGTGGCACACTGATGACCTTCCGTGTCCCGGCTCCAGGGCGGACTGTTCTGTCCCTAAGGGACACGTGATGGCTGTCAGAGTGCTGGATGCTGGCCATGTCCAGCGACGGCGCCATCTGGGAGCACCTGTCGTATGGAGGCAGGGGTCGAGCCCCTTGGTGGCTGGGCACCCAGCCCTTCCTGCCTGCACACACACTGCCTCCTGGCCCGCAGCTCAGAACCTGCCCGTGTCCTTGGAAGGGGACTTGTGCGGCTCCGTGGAGAGGCGTCCACTCCTGATCAGCCGGTGCCAGTGTGGAGGCCCAGAGGCGCCCACTGTGCGGAGATGGGCTGGCCCGGGCCTGAGGGCTGCCTGAGGGCTGCGAGCTCTGGGCGTGGGTGGCACATCACACCCCACCCCACATGGGGACAGCGCACATGCGGAGCTCAGACCTGCAGACGGACGCTGCGTGAGCCTGGGTGACGAGCAGGCTGGGCATATGCTCTCTCAGCTCCAGAGCCACCAGTCCAAGGTCAAGGTGCGGCAGGGCTGTGGGAGACTGTCCGGGCAGCGTGGGCGGCCCAGGTGCTGCCTGCTGAGGGTGGCCGTCCTCTTCCCATGTGCCAGGTCCACTTGCCGCTGCAGGTCCTGTCTCTGGGTCCACTGGGCCCACATCCCCCTTTCGGCAGTGCTGGTGGACCCCAGGGCCTCCCCCAGGCCAGGCACTCAGCGTGGAGCTGCACCCCAGTCCAATTCCCCTTCTCATGAGAACACCAGCCTCGCTGGGTTTGGGGTCCACCTGATGACCTCATTGTCCTTCTGCTGGCAGATGTGTTTCGGAGAAGTCATGTGGTGCCAGGGCCTGGCCGCCTCTGGCGAGACGCAGTCCACCCACAGTGCCTTCCACAGAGTGCCCGGCACACGGCCGAGCCCTTGGTCCATGCCCCATGGTCAGAACCAGAGCCCCACTGTGTGGTTCTCTTCTCAGTTCCGGCCGCTGGCTCAGGCCTTGGCGCACAGTAGGGGCTCAAGACATACCGAAGGAATTGAAGCGCACACAGCCAGGGCCAGCGTCCTCGGCTGCCCTGTAGGCACAAACACCTCCAGGGGGGCTGACCACGCAGGCCCAGCCAGGCCTGGCGAGGGAGGCGGAAGCAGACGGGCTGGACCCGCTGCTGGGGGCCCCGCCACCCCACCAGGGTGGGAGGGTTTGTGTGGGGGAAGGAGGCAGCTGCACCCCACGCTTGAGAGCTCTTGCTGGGTGCCTGGTCCTTCCCACCCACCCAGAGGGGTCCCCAAGATCTCGCCTGTGAGAAAACCCTAGTGGAGGGACCGGGAGCTGTTGGGGTGCAGTGCAGGGAATCACCCAGGCTTTGTCCAGGGTGGCTAAGGGGACATGGTGGCATCTCTCTCCACCCCCAGGTCCATCCTTGAACTCCTGTGTCCTCTGCAACCTTTGCTTTTGCGGTTCTGGGAAGGGAGCCAAGGCCTGGGCGTGGGGTGGGCATTGCCCCCCGTGCCCTCTCCAGTCCTCCGGTGCCCGCTGTAGTGGTTCTCAGACTTGAGAGCACATGGCACATGGCACCCTTGGGCACACTCGCCGTCTGGAAGGTTGCCTGGCGTCCCAGGGATGCGCCTCTGCACTGGACCCCAGCTCCCTCTTTCCAGGAAGCAGGGGATCCAGAGGCGCCTGGGAAAGTGCTGGCTGGATTCCCACAGTCCTCCTGCCCTTCTGCGAACCTCCACCAAGAGTCCTGCTGTCCTGTGTGGCCCCAGCGCTGTCCGGAGTCTCTCAGCCCCGAGCCACTGTCTGCAGGGACCCTTCACCTCTGCACTCTCCTCTCCAAACCGCTCCAGGTGTGGCCTCTCTCCAGGTTCCAAGCCTGGCAGTGCTCCACCCTGGGGTGCAGGAGGCAAGTGAAGGGTGCAGTTGGGTTTATTTGGAGGAAGTGGGGTCCTGGCATCCTGCAAGGAGGGGCCTCAGAGACCAGCATGTGACCCCTACCCTGGCAAAGTGAAGTCCACGCAGACACAACACGTGCATCTTGCCACCAACAGCTTTCAATGTCCAGGGATCCACTCCCACCAGGATTGCCTCCAGAGACCCAGAATGACCCACAGTGACATCCGGCTGAGGGCTGCTGCCTCTGCCCAAGGATCTGGGGGCTGCTTCTGGAGGAGTGGCAGGGGTTTCTGCATGTGGGGGTCCTCCCTATTCTTCCCCTATATTGTTCCAACCCCGCCCCCCCCGACCTTGGCGGCTGTTCCCAGGCTCTGGGGATTCGGGGCACTGCGGGGCAGCAGGCAAAGACCCTGGTGCACACTTGGTGTGCCCACTCCAGGCATGAGTGCACACACAGGAGCAAGCCTGCCATCACAGGTCTGGGGCGTGGGGCGCTGTTTGGCCACCGGGTCCACAGCAGGCGCGCCACCAATGCCTGTTGGATGGCTCCCCGGCTGGAAGGGCAGGGTTCAGGTCGTCCAGGGAGGGGCGGCGGTGGAGCGTCGGTTTGAGTCTCTGCCATTGACTACAGCGATGGCAGCTAGTCTCCCATGCACAAGGGAAGGCGAGGTCCTCCGGGCCAGCCCGCGCCGTCTGAGGACCCTGTCCCACCGCCGCAGTCGCTGGGGCAGAGGGCGCTGGCCCAGGCCCTCCCCAGCAGGAGTCCGGCTTCCCCGTTCCTTAAACTGGACAATTGGAGACAGGCGGCTGCGCGGAGCGCTCCCCACGCTGCGCAATGCAGGGACTTGTCCCCTCGGGTTCCCATCTCAGGAGCCCCCCCACTCTCACCAGCGCCTCCTCGGGCGCGTCCTGGGCGCGCAGCCGTGCGCTCGGAGCCCCCAGCGCCAGCGGCCGACCCCCTCCCGAGCTGGGCCGTGCCAGCCTCCCTCTGGTGCCCGCCAGGCGCGGTGTCTGCGGCCGCGCGTCCTGGGGGGGTCCGCGCCGGCGGCGGCCCCGGAGGCGTCTCCCTCCCCCAGCCCCTGGCGGCGGGCGGCCGGGCCGAAGGCGGGGCGTCTGCACAGACCCTCCTTTTGTGAGCGGCGCCTTCCCCGGGCGGCCTGGCGCGCAGGGCCCGGGCACTGCGCCAGCGCCCGGAATAGCCTCCCTGCCCCGCCGCCCGCCCAACGCCCCGGCGGAGCCGCCTGACCTGCCCGGCCAGGCGCGGGGGGAGGGCGCGGAGCCCGGCTTCGTGCTCAGCCGCACGGCGCTGCGGCCGCCACCTCGAACCTACTGTGTGCAGCGCCTCTCCTGAGGTCAAACGCCCTCTGTGTGCAGCCCCCTGACGCGTGCAGGGCCCACTGTGCACAGCCCCTTCCTAGCATGCAAGGCCTACGGTATGCAGACGCCACATACGACAGGCAGCACCTACTGTGTGCCAGCATCCCGTGCAAACTCCTGCAGAGAGCAGACGCCCTCAGGCATGCAAACACCCAGTGTGTCCCGACACTGAAATGCCCACTGTGCACAGGCAGACCTCAGGTACTCCTAATGGCCCAGCACAGTGGCCATGCCTGCAATCCCAGCGGCTAGGGAGGCTGAGGCAGGAGGGTCTCAATGCCCAGTACCCTCCCCCAAATGCCCCTAATGGAGACGTCCTGTGTTTTGAAATAGCTTCCTCCCAGCTAGCTCCTGGGTGGAGACCTCGATGCATGCGCACATTATTTCTAAGTTCAGATGCGCACTGTGGGGCTGGGGGCAAGTTCAGCAGTAGGGTGTGTGCTTTGCATGGGGGGCCACGTTCAATGCCCGGCCCGAGGGGGGAGTTCACTGCAGAGCCCCCAAATCTGCACACACCCACTGTGCCCAGAAGTCCACCCACTCTGTGGAAGTGTGCATGTGCCAATTTGGGAGGGGAGAAGGATGCAGAGCACCCACCCCCTCCAAGGGTCCTTTTTGTGTGCCTCAGTTTACCCCATGTGTGCAATGCATGTCCAAGCCCCATGAAACTAGGTCCCCAGATTTGGGGCAAAAATATCTGGGGCGCCCTTCAGAGTCTCTTCTGGCCAGAGCCCCTTTGAGGGGCTTTGAGGTGTGGGGGTCAGGGGATTGCAAACCCCCTTCTCTGAGCAGGGGACTGAGGAGGACTCAGGCAGCAGGGCTGGGGCTGGACCTCTGGGTTCTTCCGGGAAGCCCCAGGGGGCAGGTGCAAGGGCAGGCAGTCTCCGTGGGCAGGGTGCCAGTCCTTGGCTTCCCTGAAACTGGGCACAGCAGCTGGGAGAGGTTTCCGGCCTGCCCGGCCCCACCTGGCCCTGGGCACTCTCGAAGATGGGCTGGGCTGGGCTGGGCTGGTGGGCGCATATCCAAGGAGCAGCCAGGCCCGGCCCGCACATGCCCATACAAAGGCCCCAGAGGGACCCATGCACACGTGTGTGTGCGCGTGTGCAGTCACGGGAGCCACGTGGGAGTGAACACTGCACCATGCACACCGGTGTGTGTGCTCATGCACGGGCTCACACTTGTGTGCTGCATGTTAACGCAAGCAATGGCCCCGGGGCCATGGCCACCCACAGACTCCCCAGAACTCGCTGTGCTGTGCTTTGCTCGCTGTGTCTCTAGCTGAACAGTCAGTGCGGGGCAGCCAGCAGACAAGCGTGTGACCACAAGGACGCATCAATTTGCAAATGTCCACAGGGTGCCTCTTCTGCACCAGGCACCTGTGCATCGGTGGAAAACCAAAGTGTGTACAGAGGGGCGGGAACAAACATCTCCGCACACCTGTGGGTTCACTGGCGCGTTGGTCAGGAAGCACCTGGGTTCACGTTGGTTCACTCAGCTGCAGAAACGAGAGCCAGATGCCCCACGCCTCCTCTGCGGTCGGCACACACCAGCTCTCCTCTCCTCTCCGACTCCTGGTCTCCCCTCCTGAGGCCACGGGGTGTCTAGTCCTGGGCTTGAGGGTTCCCCAGGCGTGGTGAGCCCCACACCCTTGTCTCTGAATACTTTCCGTTATTTCAGATTCTCCGAGGATGCAGAAAACTCCAGACAATGTGCAGCCAGGGCTGGCGGGCTGTGCAGGGCGGGGACCCTGGGAAAGAGGTCCAGACACCCTTAGAAACCTTCCATTTCAGAGCGAAGGACACGAAGCCCAGAGAGGGGAGGGTCTTCCTGTGCAGCTGGGAGGGAGGAGGCCGATCATGAGAAACAGACGCCCAGCTTTGTCCTCAATCCCCACAGCCAGAAGCAGCAGGTTCCCACGGCTACAAGGGTGGGGACAGGAAGGTGGGGGACCCTGCTAGCAGGAGGAGGTGGGGCCAGCAGGGTGGGGTGTTCCTGAGTCCTGGAGAGAGACACAGGCAGGCAGCTCAGGGACACCTACTTTGACCCACAGACCAAGAGACACACGCTCTGGCAGCCGCCAACAAAGACCGGGCTGGGATAGTCACATTTAGTCTTCCTGGGGTAGACGCCATCCCTTCCCCCAGATGAGATCCCTGCCCTGCTCGTGTGTGTGTGTTCGCGTGTGCTGCGTAGCTGTGTGTTGCATGTGTCCATGTAGGTGCACGTGCACGCCTTTGCACGGACGTGTATTGGGGTGTGTAATTGTGTGTCCGTGCACATCTTTGCAGGTGCCCGTGTGTGTGTGTGCAGCATGCTTGTGAATTTGTTTGGGTCCGTGTGTTTACGTGCACGTGGATTGTGCGCGTGCATGCGTTTTATGGGCCGTGTGCTCCTGTTTGTAGGTCTGAAGGTGCGTGTTTTGCTGAGTGTGTGTGTTGGTGGTGGGGAGAGGGCTGCTCCAGGACTCGGGGTGTCCAGGTACTTATGCCCCCAGTCTTGGGACCCAGTGTCATGGGGCTTGGACGCACACATTGCACCTGTACAACCACAACCACATCAGGGGCAACAGCAGCGAGGCCCTTGGGTCGCGCTCCTCTGCTGGGTAGCAGGCATCTTGAAACACGCCTTACACTTGTTTTTAAAGACAGGTTTATTAAGATATAGGTCACAAGCAGCAAGTCCACACTTCGCAGTGTACAACCTGGTGAGTCTGGACCCCCGTCCACAGTGACACCCATCGCAGTCAAGAGTGAGGGCTTTCCAGCGCAGCAGTCCCCTCCCTTCCCTTGCAGGGAGCCCTCTGGCACCCAGCCTCTGGCCACCACGGACCAGCTCACCTTTTCCAGAAAGTCCGAGGAGCAGAATCAGCGTGTGTGGACTGCCTCCCGCCCTGCCCCGCTGCGCTGGGACGGCCCTGGTCGCCAGGCACGCTGGCAAGTTGCACCAGCAGTCACTACCCAGCCACATGCAGCCTCCCCTCTGTCCCTTCCACTCAGCACATGTGCATCAGGGACCCTGGAACATGTGTCAAGTTTGTTCAAGAAGCGCAAACTTCACCCACCATAAATCCACCTTTTCTCGGTGTACGGTGGCTTTTAGTAAATTCATAGAGTCGTACAAGCCCTCCATTACCCCAAAGGAACATTGGGGTACCCCAACATTCCATTACCCCAAAAGGAAACCCCATTCCCGTCCCTCTCCAGCCCTGCACCCAGGAACCCACTTCCTGTCCTGCACGTTTCCTGCCAATGGGGTCACACTGGGGTCTGTTCGCTCACGGAAACGTCCTCAGGTTGCTTTGTTTCCCTTCCCTGTACTTTTTTGAGAATTCCATCCATCATGCCTGAACCTCGGTTTACAGGATCCCCTATGCACGGAGGTCTGGGGCTTTTTCAGCTTTTGGTGACGAGGTACAGAACTGCTGTGGGCAGCCACCTCCAGGTCTTCGCGTGGACGGAAATCATCTCTTTTGGATCGTTCCCGGGCGTGGCTGCCAGGTCCTAGGGCGCTGCGGGTGAGAACTATGATTAGGCCCATTTTATTGATCAGGAGACTAGCCTGCCACATGTCCCTCTCACACAGGTGCTGCACACTGCGGCACCACCACTCACCCAGCCCAGACCCTCCAGCACCCGCGCGGAGGGCCAAGGCTCCCCTACGCACAGGCAGCACCAAGCTCGTCCTGGACCCCACCCAGAGCCGCGTCACGCCCCGGTGCCGCAGGGGCCTGGAGACCCAGACGCGCTGCAGACACTGCGATTTGTTCATCCCTCCAGCCCAGCCGTCTCGTCCTGACGGTAATTAGCTCCCAGACTGCTGGGGAGACGATGAACAGCCTCGCAGTCATCGCGACGGTCCCACGCCCACAGGCCACGGGCACCTGCAGGGAGACAGCGTGCGCGGGGCTGGGAGAGGTTTTGGCCCGCGATCCCCTCCCTCCCCGTCCCAGGCTGGAGCACCGCGCCAGTTTCCCAGCCCCGACAGACCCAGCGGCGCGCACGCATGCCCACTGTGCGTCCGGCGGGCTCGTGCCTGGGGGTGTCCAGCCTGCACACGCTCGCCGGTGAGCTCCTGCCGGCGGACACACACCAGGCACCGCCCTGCGTCGGGGCTGCGGCGTTGCGCGCGCGTGTGCACGCGCGGGGCTGGGTGTAGGCGGGCGCGCGCTCCCGGGGCCGCGGCGCGGGAGGACGCCCCGCCCTCCGTCTGCGCTGGCGCGGGCCGGAAGACCTGCGGCGGGGGCGCTGTCGTCACGGGTTTCCACCGTCCCCCGCGCGGGGGCCGGGATTCCCTGGCGCAGGAACGCCCGTGACGGCGGCGCCCGCCTGCGTCGGCCGCGCTGGGAGGCTGGACCCTGGCTGGGATGACATCAGCCCCTTGCGTTACCGGAGCCGGCCTGCGCGGGAGGGGGACTTGGAGAAATGAAAGTGACACTAATTTCTTTGTAGTGACAACACGTGCAGAGAGCTTAGGACGGGAGCTGCCGCGGGCTGAGCCGTGTGATTCCCCGTTTCACTGGGAAACGGAGGCCCGGGCACGTCCACCCCTCCAGCGCATGCCGGGCACACAGTCTGGCGCGGTTCTCATCTCCGCAGGGTGCGGTGACCTGTCTGGAATGCAGAACCCCTACCCGCTTGTCACCCAGAGAGAGCCTGTGGGTGTCCTTTGCCACCCAGCCAGCCGGGAGCCGAAGCCAGATCTGTCCACACTGTGGGTCTCGCCCTACCTCTGGCCTCTGCGGTGGCCAGAGGCGGTGCCCGCGCCCTGGCCAAGGCGCCTGCGCTGCCCAGTGGGGTGTGCCCACCGGCGGCCTTTGTGCAGACGCCAAGGCTAACAGACTAAATATAGCCTGGGAGGAGGCTGGGGCTATTTTTAGCCTGGATAGTAGAGGCCCCAGCGATTCCCAGGTCGGCAGTCCTGGGCCAGGACCTTAGGGTAGGGAGAAGGGGAGGCTCCACTTTCCAGGATTGGCCAGCCAGCCCCCAACCCTGGGAGGACTGTGGCGGGGAGGGTCAAGAAGGGGCCCGGAAGCCGGGCAGGGTCGCACAGGCCTGTAATCCCAGCATCTGGGAGGCTGAGGCAGGAGGATCGCGAGTTCAAAGCCAGCCTCAGCAACTTAACGAGGCCCTAGGCAACTCAGTGAGACCCTGTCTCTAAATAAAA
Organism: Glaucomys volans; assembly: GCA_020662805.1. Classification (NCBI taxonomy): domain Eukaryota; kingdom Metazoa; phylum Chordata; class Mammalia; order Rodentia; family Sciuridae; genus Glaucomys; species Glaucomys volans. Next base: position 27,822 of record JAJEJO010004849.1, on the reverse strand, counting down.
CACAAAATAGGGCTGGGGATGTGGCTCAGTGGCCGAGTGTCCCTGGGTTCAATCCCTGGTTCCAAAAAAAAAAAAAAAAAGAAGAAGGGGGGCCCGGGGTGTCGTCTTGGGGGAGGGGCGGCCCGCGCCACCTTTCCTCAGCCGCCCCGCTGCCAGCCCGCGCCGGCCTTTTGTTCGGCTGGAGGCTGCAGACTATTTTGGGAAGGTGCTGGAATAATTTCCCCGGCTATTTTTAGTCCGTTTGGGGATTCCTCCACCCTGGCCGCCGGCCCCGCCTCCCCTCCTCCTCCCTGTCGTCTTGCTCCTCCCCGCTGACCCGTAGCTGGCCTCGCACAGAACTGGGCTGGCAGGGACACCCCGCCGGGGAGCAGCCCCAGGGTGGGGAGACCCCAAATCTGGTAGGGGAAGGGAAGATTTCAAGGGCGTGCCCACGTTCCAGGCGAGCGACATTCCTGCCTCGGGAATCCGTGACTGCCTCGCACCTGAATTCTGCCTGGGGACAGGGTGGGGCGCTCCGACTCTGACCTCTCACCTCCTTTCTGGGTTGTCACGTGTCTGCCTGCTGAGAAACAGACCTTGACCTTGGCACGCATCCCTCCTTCCATGGGGGGTTCTGAGGCCCTGGTGGGTAGAGCGGCTTGGCAAGGGTGCACTGCAGCAGGTGGGCCGTGGTGGGCTCCTTCCTCCACAGGTTGGTGTCCATGCACACTGTCCCCCTTAGCTGCTGGATGGCCTTGGGGCAGTTACTTCGCCCCGCTGGGCCTCCTTTCAGGAATCAGGGTGGTGGTCACCACGGAGCAAGTGTGCCGATGAATCTAAGATCCTAGAAGGAGCCGCTGGCCCAGGAGGATGCTGAGGCAGGTCCGGCTGAAGCCAGGGACCTCCTCACTCCAGGCCCTTGTGAGGCTGGCCGAGCCGCCCCTGCTTCCAGGTCAGGAAACCCAAGCCCTGGAGTGGTCTTGGAGGCCCGGGGTCTTGTGACAGATGACACATGGAGGCCAGTACAGACTCCTGACTGTGCTCTGACCCAGACAGTATTCCAGAGCTGCCCTTGTGTCTTCTCACCAGCCCCCTCATCTGGCAAGCATTCTCTGGGCACGGCCGCCCTGACACATCGCCACCGACTCTGGCTTGAAATAATGTGATTTATTCCCTCACACGCTGGTGGTCAGAAGCCCATAATCAGTCTTTTTTCTTTATTTTTATTATTATTATTATTGGAACCAGGGATTGAACTCAGGGACACTTGGCCGATGAGCCACATCCCCAGCCCTATTTTGTATTTTGTTTAGAGACAGGGCCTCGCTAAGTTGCTGAGGCTGGCTTTGAACTCGCGATCCTCCTGACTCAGCCTCCCAAGTCGCTTGGATTACAGGCGTGCGCCACCGCGCCCGGCTTCATAATCAGTTGTACTAGACAAAAAACCAAGATGTGGGCAGGGCTGGTCCGTCCTGGAGGCCCCATGGGACAATCCTTGTCCCCCTTTCCCAGCCTTTAGAGGTGCCCACATTCCTCAGCCCAGGGCTCCTTCTGGCCTCCGATTCTGATTGGCTGTTACCCTGCCTTAATGCCCTCCCCTGGGACGGCTAGGTGACCTCGCTGAATTTCTACCTTGCCCTCATCTTACTCACCTTTGAGGACAGGATTTCTGAAGGACACAGGTCCCTCTGCCCCTGAAACTAGCTGAATATAAATGACTGCCAGAGAGACCACCAGACCAGGCCCAACTTCCTCATAACCCCCTCTGCCACGACAGCTGGCAGGTGCCGTGACCACTAGGACGACCCACAAAGGGGCCCAAAGGGGTGCTCCCGGAGTCCAGGGGAGCCATGAGCACCCCTCCTCTTTATGAGCCCCCCTTGCTATTTTTTATCTACCTCTGAAACCTCCGGACCCCTAAGGGCGGGAAGTTGATTTGCAAGTTTACCTCCCACTTCTCCTTTTCTTGGCCAAGAATAAAGCCTCCTTCCCCGCCCAGTCCAGCCGGGTCTCCTTACTGGGTCCCTAATCCAAGAAGGAAGAAGGACCAGCCTCCTGGGGAGATTCTGCGGGTGGCCGGCAGAGCCTGTCTCCTCCCCAACCCTCTGCTCGCGGCCCTCCGTCTTCAGAGCCAGCATCTCTGAGGGACCCTCCTGGCCCCTCCTATGACGAGCACATTTTTCCAAGGCTTGGACCTTCTGGGAAACTGAGGCAGTGCGAGACCCCCTCCCAGCTTTCAAACCCGATTCTTGGGAGCAAGTCGGAGAGATTTCAGACTGTCACTCGGGGTAACAGGGATAGGAAGTGGGGAAAGGAGACACTCTCAGGGGAGAGAGCAGATCCTCTCTGAAGGGAGAGGGACAGGGTGCATCTTCTGCACCCAGTTGCATTTGGGATCCCAGAGAAGTTTCCAGAGAGCCCAGGTCCACTTGACTTTTGACTGACAGCAAGATGACATCAGACTTTCAAGTCCCCGCGGCCATGACAACTCTCGGTCGCTTTGGCCCACACTGACCGGTTCCAATTGGATCCTTTTTCTTTGGTACTGGGGATTGAACTCAGGGACACTCGGCCACTGAGCCACATCCCCAGCCCTATTTTGCATTTTATTTAGGGACAGGGTCTCACTGAGTTGCTTAGGGCCTCGCTAAGTTGCTGAGGCTGGCTTTGAACTCGCGATCCTCCTGACTCAGCCTCCCAAGTCGCTTGGATTACAGGCGTGCGCCACCGCGCCCGGCTTCCAATTGGATCCTTAACTACAGATTCTCACAGATTTTATGGTTAGGAGGACTTATCCTTATCTCCCTGAATTTCAGGGTCTGGTCTCTGAGAAGTCACAAGCTCTCCCCTTCGGGGTGACCTGGGTTCCTCTTATCAGCATGGCTTTGGCCTGCATTTCTCCTGCAGATAACAGGGAGTTTTCTGAGGAACGTGACACAGCCTGTCCATCAAACCAGGCAGGGCTGCAGGCAAATTGCTTCTTGGAAAAGAAGGCATGTGGGGGTCAGTTTCTGTGGGTCAGCCCGTGGCATCTCTGGGTGGCCGCTATTCAGCCTCCTGCAGCTGCCTTCTTTCAGGAGACGCTGCTGGGCACTGGGAGGGGAAGAAAGCTGAGGGGTGCCTGCTCTCCTGGAGGCTACCTTTGCAGGACTGAGGTCAGCATGAACACGTGGTCACACAATGGACAAATGCTTATAAGTAGATTCCTGGGGAAAATATGAGACAGTTAAATTTGATTTTGTGTGTGTGTGTGTGTGTGGTGCTGGGGACTGAACTCAGGCTTGTGCATGTGAGGCAAGCGCTCTTACCAACTGAGCTATATCCCAGCCCCAAATTTTGAATCTTGAAAAACAATTTTTAGTGTGCCATGTAATATTTAGAAAATAAAATACTAAAAATTTTAGCACGCCTCATTTAATAATTGAATCATACTAAAAATAGCTGTGTACTACTCCAACTTGAGTAGACCACGTTATAACTTACCACGGAAGGGATTTAATCAGAGTAATGAATAAGCTCATGTGCCTCACGCTGCAACTAACCACCGGGTGGAAAGTGGGCGCAAGGCGGGGCGCGCGGCGGGGCGCGCTGGCCACGCTGGTAATTCCAGCAGCTCTGGAGGCTGAGGCAGGAGGACCGCCAGTGCAAAGCCAGCCTCAGCAAAAGTGAGAGGCTAAGTAACTGTCTCTAAACCTGTCTCTAAAATACAAAGTAGAGCTGGGATGTGGCTTTGTGGTCGAGTGCCCCTGAGTTCAATCCCGGTATCAAAAAGAAAAAAGGAAGGGAGGGAAGGAAAAAAATAGGGTACAAATACAGAAGTGCCCCAGAATGCATAAGGCTCCGCCTCTGACGCTTGCACATGCGTATCCTGCCTTTAGCGGCAGGTGCACTGGACCAATCAGCAGCCGAGTCTTGGAGTCTTGTCCTGAGGCCCCACCCACAACCTCTCTCCAGGGGCTTCTGCGCAGCCGCAGAGGGCGGAGTCTCATGAGAGGCGGGGCTTCGCTCTGGTTTCCCGCGCAAACGTTCAGGCAGCAGTCCGGACCCAGCTTGTGTCCCCAAGCTCTGTTCCCTGACCCTTCGAGTGGCCCTTGGGTCGCCCGGCTCCTCATCCGGCGTCCCCAGGCCACGTCCCCTGGCACCCGGGCGTCCCCGGGCAGGTCCGAGGTGCCAAGACCAGCCAGGCCCTTCGGGGAAGCAGCCGGGCCTCGGCGTTTCGCAGAACGGAGGCCGACGCCCTGCTCGGCCGCGGGTCTTCGGAGAAAGCGGCCGGAAGCGGGGGAGGCGGAGTTGGCACCCGGCCTGCTGGGCGGGGGCGGGAGGGCCGCCCGGGGAGCGCGCTCGGAGCCCCAGGAGCCTCCCTGGAGCCTCCCCGCAGCAGCTCCCGGCAGCGACCTCAGCGACCTCGGGGCTGGCCCTGCACTCGTTCTTTTTTTTTTTTTTTTTTTGAATCAGGGATTGAACTCAGGGACACTCGGCCACTGAGCCACATCCCCAGCCCTATTTTGTATTTTATTTAGAGACAGGATCTCACTGAGTTGCTTAGGGCCTCGCCAAGTTGCTGAGGCTGGCTTTGAACTCGCGATCCTCCTGACTCAGCCTCCCAAGTCGCTTGGATTACAGGCGTGCGCGCTGCTTCCGCGCAGGACCTGGTGGTGGGTGGGAGAGCTGGGAGCGGAGGGGCCGCGCCGGGCCAGCTTTGGCGGGGAGTGCCCCGGAATCCAGAAGCAAGCGCGGTCAGAGTCAGGGTCAGGGTCAGGGTCATTTTTTTCTGCCAGAAGCCCGCTGGGTGCGAGGGCGTCACAGGATCTTAAGACCATCGCCCGTTTTGCTGCATGCGTGTCATTTATTTTATGCTTACTGACTACCTTCCCGACAGCGGGGCGACCTTGATCGCCTCCCTCCCTCCCACAGACAGGAGCCCCCTGTCCACCGGAGTTGGAAGTCCCAGGCTAAGCTGGTGGCCACACCTGGCTTGCCTGCTCCTGGTTCATTTTGTGCCTCTTGTATGAATGATTTCACGGGCCAGCCGGCTCTGAGCCACCTCGGTGCCACCATCTGGCAACCGTGGGAAGACCGGGGGGGGCTCGATCCTGGGGCAGCTTCTGAAAGTGGAGAGGTCAGGAAGGAGACCAGACAAGAGGGCAGGCCCCCTCCCCTGCTCCAGCGGCTGCTCCAGAGGTGGCCAGGAAGAGGCTGGTGTTGGGGACAGGGCAGCTGCCGCCACTTCCTGCCATGGGGGACGTTGCTGACGCTGCAGTTCCGTGACCCAGGGCTGGGGCTCTGGCCTTCTTTCCCCGGCCCACCTGCTGGACAGCTGTCAGATGGCCACTGCCGCTCTGGCCCTGCAGCCTGCCCGCGGCTTCCCCCGAAATCGGAGAACCTTTCCAGAGGCGACTCCGTGTGGCTTGAGGTGGGGAGGGTCGTTTGGGGGGACTTTGCAGGTTCCTCGATCTCGGGGGGGCGGGGGCACTGCCTGGAAGTTCATCTCCTCCCTGTCACTCGAGGCTTTAGACCAGGACAGTCACTAGGACTCGCTTCCGAGTCCAGAGGGGCTTGGTCTCATTCCCCATCTCCCAGGCTGGCTGGAGTCGGGGACAGCAGGAGGATCTCGGAGTGACAGAGGGCGTGGTTGCCTAGGACGAGTGAGGGGCAGAGCTGGGTCAGGCCCCTGGACCCCTGGGCTGCCCAGCCCGCCTCACACCTCTCGCTGGTCCTCCCCTGCCTCCGTGGGGAAAGGCCTTTGTTCCCAGGGCAGTAGGTCCTGGTGAGGGGGAGTGCTGTGTTCCTCGGGCTCCAGGGAGGCCGTCCAGCACTGTCCACTGTCGCTAGTGCCTGGGACCGTCCAGCTGGGAGTTCTTCTCTCTCTCTGCATCCCTGGGGGAGGCCGAATCCCAGCCACCTCATTGGCTGCCCAGACTCCACAGCCTGCCGTGGCCAGGAGGGAGAGAACTGGCCAGCAGTGGGGATTGGAGGACGGGGAGCTGGCCGTGGGCACGACAGGTCCTGATGGGCGGGTTCAGGCCTTCGCTGAGATGTGCTTCTGCCTCCGCACCGCGTGCGGGTCAGCGTGACCAAGTCACAGGGTTGCGGCTGGCGGAACGCACTCGTCCCCTCCTGATGGCGGGTGAAGAGAGGGTCTTGCCTCCCACCCTTCCCACCACCAGACAGCAGGCGCGGTGCCCAGTGGGTGACGCAGGCTTCATCCGGACGTGTGACACTGACCCAGTTGGGGAGGCACGGAGGCCACGCTCACCTGAGGGTCCACTCGGCTGCCGGTTGTGGGTCTGGCCCGCGGCTGGGTGTGCACCAGGACGGTGCTGCCCTCTCCTCCAGGCCCTTTTCCCTCCCTGGGTCAACACCAGGGCAGGGCAGCAGGGCAGGGTTGGGCACCGCCCAGGCACAGGCTGGCCACCCCCCCAGCGCCACCCTCTGGCCGAGTCCCTGGGGACCTGTTCTCTTCCTGCTTTAATGGTCACCTGCAGGACACCCAAGGGACCATTTCACCCATTAAGTGCGGGTTGGGTGACCATGCAGCCCTGCCGGCCACCCCTAGAGCTCTCGCCTCCCCACGGAAGCTCTGTCCCCACGCAGCAGCCCCGTCCGCCAGCCTCTGCCACCGCCACGCCCCTCTGCTGGCGACCCCAGGTGCCTTCTGCAGGCCATGCTCCCGGGCCCTGGGGAAGCTGGAACAAGCCCCTCAGAAGGCCCAGGGGTGCTTTGGTGGGTGTAGGAGACGGGCTGACCTCTCGTGTGCCCTGAGTCGCTTGGCCATGTCCCCTTGGTCCAAGCTCTGCTGTCATTGTCCTGAAACCCTCAGTCGTGTTGGGGAAAGTGCCCTGCGTGTCCGTTTTCTACGGAGCCCTGTGAACTGGAACCAGGTCCTGGAACCAGCCACTCCTGGAACCAGGTCCTCTTTCCTCCCGCGGAGCCTCTTGGTCAGCTGTGCAGGGCCCTGGCCCAGGTCACAGGCGACCTCCTGCCCCTGGGCAACCACTCCCAGGCAGTGTAGGGCGGCCCCTGCCGCTGGGGAGTCAGGGGTCTCTCCTCCCCTCCTCCAGGGAGGCCGTCTAGGGTGGGACCACCAGCTCCACCACACCTTCCCAAGGCTGCCCACCTGCCTCCGGCTCTGCTGTCCCAGGTTCACCCTGAACCTGGATCAGCCGGACTCACCCTGGGACGACCCCCAAGCCCTCCAGCTGGCCCTGCCTGCGGGGCCCCCAACATCCTCACCCGGCCCCCAGAACCTGTGGATGTCACCTCGTGGGGCAGAAGGGACTCTACAGGTGGGATCAAGTTAAGGACCCTGAGATGAGGTCACCCTGGTCATCAGGGCCCAGGGTCATCCCAGGGTCCTCATGGGAGGAGGCAGGAGGGCCAGGGTCAGAGAGCCTGGAGCTGGAGGAGGGGGACACAGACTCTCCCTGAGCCTCGGGAGGTGCAGACTGAGGCGGGAGGATGGCAAGCTTGAGGCCAGGCTGGGCAACTCAGTGAGACCCTGTCTCAAAATAAACAGAAAGGCCGGGCGCGGTGGCGCTCGCCTGTAATCCCAGCACTTGGGAGGCTGAGGCAGGAGGATCGCGAGTTCAAAGCCAGCCTCAGCAACTTAGCGAGGCCCTAAGCAACTCAGTGAGACCCTGTCTCTAAATAAAATGCAAAATAGGGCTGGGGATGTGGCTCAGTGGCCGAGTGTCCCTGCGGCTGTCCCCACCACCGTCTCCAGAACTTTCCTTGTCCTCACACTGAGCTCGCCCCCTTCAGCACTGACTCGTGCCGCTCCCAGCCTGCTCCCGCCCAGCCTGCTCCCTCCGCGCTGCTTCCCGTCTGGGGGTTGGACTCCGGGGAACTCCTGGGGTGGACATTGCAGCCTGTGTCCCTGAGGACTGCCTCTCTGCTTGGGGTGCCAGTCCTCAGGTCCACCCAGACTGAGCAGGAGTCAGGTGTCCCTCCCTCCCGGGCGGTGCCCCCCCCACCTGCAGATGGACACTGGGCTCTGCTGCCCAATGCTGCCTTCCGGGCCCTGCTTCCCACCCCCAAGGGCCACTGCCAGAGTGGCCGTCTCCACTCAGCTGCCGCCTGCCCTCGATATGTCACTGTCACGTAGTGGAACATGGCTGTGACCCGGGCGGGCTGAGGCCCTCCACCCTCTGAGCAGGCCAGGTGCCCAGGGGTGCCCAGGCCAGCTGGGCAGGACCTTCAGTAGCCGCCTGAGAGCCCGCCGGCCGAGCGCACTCCTTTGTGCAGCCGGTGTGGAGGCGGAGGCTGGGCCTTCCTGCTGGTGCCCCGGCGGAGGCCGCCACCCAGCCTCACCACCCAGCCTCGGCCAGGAGGGAGAGGGAAGAGCTGGAGCCTGGGGAAAAGGACGAGAGCCTTTTATTGTGTGTGGATTCGAGCTGCAGCAACCAGGTTCCAGGGGGCATGAGACACTGCCAGCAGGGCACACGCCCGCGCCCGAAAGAGAGGACGGAGGACGGAGGACGGAGCCCCGACCTCCCGTGCCGAGCAGGTGCGGCTGCTGGGACGGGGCGGTGGCAACAGAGTCCAGGACGGGGAGGAGCCGGCCTCCTGGGGCCCCAGGCTTGGAGCTGACTGGCCTCAGGGTGGCCTGGCAGAGCCGGGTTGGTGGCTTCGCCTTGGTGGCCTGGTGCCCGGTCCTGCCCGTTCCCTAAGCTGGAACCAGCCAGAGGAGCTGGGTGAGCTGCCTGGGGTCCAGTGTCTGGCTGGAGGAGGCCACTGCTGGACCACAGAGGGAAGGGGCAGAAAGGAAGACCAGCACCTTCTGCCATCTGCCACCTGGAGGCCAGAGGTCACAACAGAGCCACTTCGTCCTGGGGTCCCCTTTGGGGACAGTGGTGACGGTGTGGACGAGGAGAAAGTCCAGGATGGCCGGAGATTCCCTGGATGGGGACTGGACAGGTCAGCCAGATGCAGGGACCCCCGGAGCAGGCTGGGGAGAGCTCTCCTCCCCCCCACACACAAGGGACCCTGCAAGGGCCCAGGGACGCGCTTCCGTGGGGACATTTCCCACAGGGAAGCATGGGCAGTGGCTGGCTGGGCCTGGCTGCCGTGGGAGGCTGCAGCCCGAGGCTCGTGGGGAGTCCCCTGGGGGTCAAGAAGGAGGCCCCAGCGCAGACGGACCCCCAGGCCCCTGCCAGTCACCACCTCCCTGAGTCCCCCCTCCCTGGGCACTAGTGACTAGGCCTGGGGACAGGGCGGTGGTGCCCAGAGGAGGAGGCTGGGCACGCAAGCTGGGCGGCTCGGGGTGGGCGGCTGACGCCGGGCAGGGCTGGGCTTGGGCGGCTGAGGCCCGCCTAGGAATCTGAGGCTGAGCCCAGACCGTTAGCCCAGCCCTCAGCCAGGGTCCCGGCTGCCCGGCCTTGTCTCCCGGCAGCTCCCGGGGTCCCTGCCTGGGGACTGGGCCTGGGGTCCGCGTGGCCGTCCCTCTGCCCTGGCAGGGTGAGTGGGGGGAAGAGGGGTTTGGCCGCAGGTGCTGCTGACGCTGGGGTCAGGGCCCGCTGTCCTCGTGGGAGCCTGGTGGCTGGGAGCTGGGCAGTGGGGACGAAGGAGGCGGCGGCCATGCAGGGGTGTCCCCAGCCCCGGGGATTAAGGCTGCTTTTCAGGAGAAACAGGTGGATGTTCCCCGTGGCCAAGCTGGTCAGGCTGGGGCAGGCTCGGCCCTCAGAGGACACTGCCTGCCCTGCCTGCCTGCCCCCCGGGTCCCCGGGACGTGCTCCGCCCTCTCCTGCCCACCTGGAGTGGGAGAGGCCGGCCTCGCCTTCTGGCAGCCACAGGCGTGTGCGGCCGGATCCTCACGCCCTGGCCTCCTGGACCAGCCATAGAGAGCCGGGTGCGGGGAGAGGCCGGGCCCTGGGCCTGCACCCTCCGGGAGCCAGCCCAGGGAGGGCCTGGAGGCTGACCACGTTCTGCCCAGTGGACAGGAGGCCATGGCCCCTGCCCCGGGTGGGCTGGGAGTCATGGGAGGCCGCTGGCCCTGCTGCTGGCCTGCACGAGGGCCTGGGCAGGGCCTGTCCGGGCACGCGCCCCACCTCTGGTGCCGTCGGGGTCACGGGCAGCCCTGGGCTGGCTTCTGTGCCCAGCTGCTGGGCAGGGCCGTGGCGGGGGCGGGCGGCAGGGGCTCCCAGGTCCAGGCCACGAGGGTCCGGCTGCTTGCGACAGTCTCGGGTGTGGCTGTGGGTGGCGCAGTGGGCGGGCGGCTGTGGGCAGGGCCGCTCCTCCTGCTCTGGTCACCGTGCTTGTGACGCGAGGGAGCCGCCCGTAGAAAGCCACCGGTCACCTTGAACTTCCACGGCCTCTGGGGGGCGGACGGAGGGACCCTGCCCCTGGGTCTCCCACCCACACACCAAAGTCGGGGGCTCCTGGCCGGGATAGCAGGACCCGGAGGCCCAGCTGCTGCTGCGTGCGGGACCTGAGGCCTGGACGCCGAGAGCCCACACGGCCCGGGAGGTCACAGGACAGTGTCTCGCAGGCCGTGGGGCCGGGGGCTGCGCCCAGGTCAGGCTGAAAAATGGACAAGGTGAGTGGGCAGACGGGGAAGGTCCAGGGGCGCCACCAGCCGGCACCCTGGGCCTGCTCACAAGGCCACCCCCCAGGTCCCCACAACCTGTTTGTGACGCAGGGGCCTCAGGGCGGGCTGCGGCCACACGGGGGAGGGACGTGGGCATCACGGTGGGTGTCACAGAGGAGCCCGCCCCACCCGGAAGTCCCCCTGTCCATCCCTCCCACAGCTCAGCGTGGGGCCCGGTGAGGCGGCTGGAACCGCCTTCTAAATGGAGAGGAGGAACGTTCCCCCAAGTGTCACACTGTCACCCTCGGCCACCCCAGTGTGACCTCTGCTGTGACAGAGCCGTGTCCTAGCAACCCAGCGTGGACTGTTGGCAAATGCCCGAGGTGGAGAGAGGCGCGGCCTGGACAGGCCCTGCGCCCGCAGCCGCTGAGGGTCCCGCAGATGGGCGGCCGTGGCCGGGGGCCGGCCTGGCGCTGGCGACGGGTGGGCTACGGCTCCAGCCCGACCTGGAGGGGCCGCCACCCGCCCCGGGCAGGGGGCCACCGCCTGTCTCAGAGCTGTGGGGACGCAGACCCCGGCCGCGCGGCCTGGCTGGAGCCTGGCGGGCTACAGGATGACGCAGGGCTTCTTGTCCTTGAAGGGGTTCTCGGAGGCGGGGACCCCGACCAGCAGGGGGTCGCTCCGGGCATGCTGCTCACAGTAACTCATGAGCTCCGAGGACGCTTTGGAGACCTGCGTGCGGACAGGAGAGGCGGGTCAGGGGGCAGCCAGCGTCCCCGGAGGAGCGGGTCACAGGTACAGCTGGACAGACCTGGGGCCCTGGTGCTCGGAGGCCCGTGGTGACCAGAGACGGGAGGTCCAGGGCAGGGGTCCAGGGACATGGACTGGCAGGTGCAGGGCTGGAGGGCCGGGGTCCTGAAAGTGACCGAGGGGACGCCGCCTGCCACTGTGAAAGGTCTCAGTGTCCCCACAGGGCTGGGCAGCATGTGAGGCCTGGTCCATCCCAGGGACACAGGGGAATGGACGGCATGGCTGGGACGTTCTACCACATTTGTAAAGAATTGAAAAAATGATAGAGAGCCGAGTGGCCTCAGGCAGGACTGGACTTTGAACAGAGAGGGCCGGGGGGACAGGCCTCTGGGTCCAGCTGGCACCTCGTGCCCCTCGGAAGGGCCACAGAGCTGCGGCCAGCCACAGCGGCCCCGTCCTTCCTGGGGTGGGGCTTCCGTTGCAGCCTGAAGCCACGGGGACGGTGGCCCTGATGGGCTGACCCTTCTGGTCACTGGGGGCCCTTCCCCGTGGCCACCCCCCGTTTCTCCCAGTCCGCGGCACTGTGCTCAGCCCAGTGGGGCTGGAGGCTGGGCTGTGGGTGTCCACAGCCCAGGCCCTGGGGGCTGCCCTGGTCCCGGATCTTGGCATCTCCTGGGACCAGGCCTCCCTCCGACTCTTGCCTTCATTTTTTCACCATCGCCTTTGCCCTGGTGCTGGGGGTTGAACCCGGGCTCCACGCTCAGCCACACCCGCTCAGCCTCTATTCCGAGGCGGGGTCTGCCTAGGCGGAGGCTGGGGGCCTCCTGCCTGTGTCCCTGGATGGCAGGCGATGCCCCGCCCAGCTCTTAGCCTCTGGTTCCCCTCTGGGGTGTCAGTGGCCTCTCTGGTCCCCATCTGCCCCAGGACCCCAGGAGTGCTGGAGCCTCGTCCTACAGCCTGCAGGGCCCTGCCAAGCTGGCCAGCGGGGGCAGCGGGGGCAGCGGCAATCGCCACCCAGCGGCCACTGCCTGGGAAGCCGGGGGTCCCACACTCCGGACTTCTGGCTTCTCTTCTCAGCCCCAAGGAGTGCTGGGACCTCAGGTCCGCCCCACTCGGTCCTGGAACCTCGCGGGAGGCACCCTGGCCCCTCCCCTCCTGGCCAACCTGTGCTGGGCTGGCGGGAGGCGGCGGGAGCAGGGTCCAGGGGTCTCTTTCCAAACACCCTCCCGCCTGGCCAGCAGGTGGGTCCGTGTTCCCCAGGGAGCGTGGGGAGCTGGCCGCCTTTCCTGATGGACTCTGAGTGCCTGAGAACAGGGCTCTGGGGAGTCCAGGGGTGGTCAGTGTTAGTGCCCCCTTGGCCAGCCATGGGCACATTGTGTGGCTGAACGTTGCAGATGTGGCTGGGAAGGGGCTTTTAGAAGTGCTGCACATTACATGTGTGTGCGTGTGAGTGCGTGTGAGTGCGTGTGTGTGCGTGTGAGTGCGTGTGAGTGCGTGTGTGTGCGTGTGAGTGCGTGTGTGTGAGAGTGCGTGTGAGTGCGTGTGAGTGCGTGTGTGTGCGTGTGAGTGCGTGTGAGTGCGTGTGAGTGCGTGTGCTGGGGAGGGAACCTGACCCACAGCCGGACCAGCAGGGACCTCTGAGCTGCGCCCCACCCTTTTATCTTGAGACAGGGTTTTTCTAAGTCACCCAGGCTGGCCTCCCGAGTGGCTGGGGTGACAGCGCGTGGCTGCGCCTGCTCTGATGATCACTTTAGTGATCTGACGCTGAATGAAGCAGGGGACCCTCCGTGGTGGGCGGGCCTCATCTAATCAGTCGAAGGCGGGAAGAGGCGGGCGTCGCAGGAGGGAGCTCCCTCGGGCGCTCTTCCCTGGGCTCCATGGACTCGGCCCTGAACCTCAGATAGGCCGGCCACGCCACCACGGGAGCCACCTCCTGGGGGTAGGCCGGAGTGCTGGGCACTGCTGACCGCAGGACACCTTCTGGACGGGTACCCCTGAGGTGCGTCCTGTGCCACCCTGGTCCCCACGTGGCCCTGGCCGCAGCCCTGCGGTCTCACTGCCCACATGCAGCCTGGCTGCTGGGCCTGCTCTGGCCAGTGCAGCGGGAGACTGTGGCCTGACCTGGACGCTCTCAGGTCCTCGCTGGCCACGGGCAGGCTGGGCCCCGCCAGGAAGCAGCCTCTGGGTCGCGCCTGGCTGCTCTCTGCCAGGGGACGTGGGCTTGGGGGCGGGCAGCCCTGAGCGCTGACTGCCCACCTGCAGGCCAGCACGGCATGGTCAGCACAGTGGCCTGCCTGTCGTCCGAGGCCTGTGGGCTTGAGATTCGTCCAAGAAGCATGTGTGGACGCACACTCAGAGCGTCCCGGTCAGGCAGGAGCGAGGGGACAGTGGCGCACGGACGGACCTGAGGCCCTCGTGCTCAGTGAGAGCCAGACAAGGCCACGGGGTGCGGCCAGGGGACAGGAGGGTCCAGGGCAGGAGTCCAGAGACAGAGGTGGACCTGTGGGCACAGGCTGGAGGGCCAGGGCTTCAGAGCCCTGGACCTGGACAGTGGCGATAGCTGCCCGTCCGATGGCCACTGAGTGGTGCCCCTGGACGCAGCGGTCCCCGCAGACAGACGGGGCTGAGGGCGGCCTGCGTGGACACCGCCTGCTGTGGGTCCCGTGGGGCGCCTGGGGCCGGCGGTCCTCTCTTCTCTTACAGGGAAGTCCCCCCACCCAGCACGCTTGCTTCCACTCACAGGCCGAGCCCATGGCCTCCGGGCAACGCCTCCACGGCCACACCCTCTGCTCTTTCTGCCGTGAAATGGAAGCCCAGAGACCTGAGCGTGTGGCCCAGGTCACACAGCGGGAGACGGGGGCAGCCCTCGCCCTCCGGGGCCCTGGTGCCCCGTCCCCGCTCACCTTGATCCGCTCGATCCCGGCCTCTATGCGGAGCTGCTCCACTAGCTTGCGGGCCTGCGCCGTGTTGTTGGTGGCCGACATGGTCTGCCATCGGCCGAGGTCCAGGAGCTGTGGGAGCAGAGGGACGTGAGCCCGCTGGCCACGCCCAGGACACGCGGGGGGACAGGCGGGAGTCTCCTCCCAGAAGCCTCCCTGCTACCTGTCACCCTGTGGCCCCTCTGGGGACTGGTCACCTCGTGTCCCCAGTGGCCAAGGTCTGGGGGGCAGAGCATCTCCATGTGGGGTCAGGAGTCGGGCTCTGTGTGACCAGAGGGCTCCCGGGAGAGTGTCCTGGAAGGAGGGACATGTGGGGACAGTGGCAGGCTTTTCTCTGACCCCTGCCCTGCTCAAGGGACCCTGGGCACTGTGCACAGGTGGGCAGAGTGGGGCGTCCTGGGCCCTGTGGGGTGCTGAGCAGCCTCCCTGCCTCTACCCGGCCAGGTTGGGTCACCCCAGCTGGGACACCACACGGCCCCTGTGGGAGGGAGGCCACTGGGCCTGGCCTGCTCCCTCCCTCCTGCTTCCCCCACAGACTCAGGGAGCTGACCTGCTCCAGGGCCCAGGCAGGTGACCACCGTGTCCAGGCCCAGACCTGGGCAAAGGGAGGGAGCAGGCCAGTAGCCGTGCCAGCCTGGGATCCGCCAGCGCCCAGGACACCAGGCTGGAGGGTCCATGGCTCTGCAGGGACCGCAGGCTTTACACAGGGCCTGCATGGACGGTCCCTGGTGTCCTGGGCTGCCACACCCTGGCCACAGGAGCCTGCCCTGGCTGGGCCGGGTGGGGCTGGTGCGGGCAGCGCGTGCTCCCCGGGCTCCAGACTCCGGCCGTGGCCACACACCCTCTGCCCGTCCTCAGGTGGCCATCGACGCGTCTGCCCAGCGACCCTCTCGTAAGGACACCTGTCCCAGCACAGGCCACCACTGCAGCTCCCTCCATGACACCGGCAAACACCCGATTCCAAAGAAGGTCCTACTGAGGGGCACGCTGGGGACACTGGTCACCCCTGAGTGAGGACGTGTGCTGTGAGTGGCCTTCGCCGGCTCAGGAGACCCCCTGGAACCATCTCAGCCTCCCAGGTGGACCTCAGCCAACCCACGCAGGAAGGGACGCCAGGCTGTCCCCACTGTGCCAAACCACCCCTGTCCACCTGGCCACCTGCAGGGGCCCCCCGGGGGGGAGGGGCAGGGGAGGTGGCCCTGGACGCAGGACTCCCCGCGCCCACTCACTCAGTCCCGGCTGCAGGGACCCTGCCTGGTGAGCGCTTGGGAAGATCTGTGCTCTCCTCCAAATGTCTCTGTTCTTTCTCTTCCTCTCCTTACGTGGAGGCCCTGGGTGGAGGCCCGGGCCTCGTGCGTGATAGGGGAGCTCGGGCACCGAGCTGCACCCAAGCCCTCTCTTCGTCTGCGGGCCTCACTAAGCTGCCCAGGCCGCCCTGATGGATTCCCTGATGGATCCAGTTTTTGGTACTGAGCCCAGGGGAGCCTGACCGCTGAGCCTCACCCCAGCCCTTTTTATTTTTTGCTTTGTGACAGGCCTCGCTAAGTTGCTCATGCTGGCCTTGAACCGGCCCTCCTCCTGTCTCGGCCTCCCAGCGGCTGGGGTTCCGGGCGTGGCCACGTGCCCAGCTACTTATTTCTTAATTATACTTTTATTTTTGCACCCGTCGCGGTTCCACGGGTTTTAGTGGACGCCGGGCGGTCTCGTGGCTTCACGCAGACGGGGTCCCACCGGCGAGGGCCTGGCGAGCTCTCCTGGCCAGCGCACCCCCAGGATGAGGACCCTTTGCCCTGCCAGGACGGTCCTGCGTCTCGCCACCTGGCCCTCGCCCCCCGCCCAGCTGTGTCCCCAGCTTGGGGAAAACGCCTCGCTCTCCTTTTCCGGCCTCCCGCGCTCAGGACACAGTGCAAGTGGAACCATCTGGTGTGGCCTTCTGGGCCTGGCGCCCCAGCCTGCTCCTTTACGGTGCTGAGTAGTACTCCACCGCCCGCAGCGTCCGGCAGCAGAGACCTCCAGCTGGGGCGGAGCCAGGGATGGGGCCGCTCCTCCCCGCTGCCTCCTGTCCACCGAGCTGCCACGATGTTTGTGTCGCGCACAGAAACAGCTCTGTGTCCCTGGGACGAATGCGGGGGGCGCGATGGCCGGGGGTCCTGGGGGGAAGGGGGCTATTGCCTGGGTGGCCGCCCGGCTGTGCCAGCGAAGGCGTGCGAGCTGGCTCTGCTGGGAGTGGACCTTGCCCTCCAGGCCGCGGCTCTGCTCTTCCATCCATCTTTCTTCGGTGAACTTTAACCCAGGGGTCTCGGGGCTGACTCTGTCCCAGGACCCCAGGGCCACCTCTGGGGACAGCGTGGTGTCACCGCTGTGGTGCGCCCGCCTGGATGGGTGGGGCCAGGACCCCACCCCAAATGCCCGCGCTGTCCGGTGGGGGCACTGGGTCAGCCCCAGGTCCCCGGGGCCGGTGGCCGGGCAGATCGGGTCCCTCAGAGCTCGGAGCCCGTGGGCCCGGGGCCGTCCTCCAGGTTCCCAGCGGTCCCCACCTGGCCACGCTGGGCCGACCCTGGGGCTAGGGGAGAGCCGGGCAGCGCTGTGAGTGCGTGTGTGCGCACTGACCGCTCGTCCATGCACACGTGTGTGGACGCCTGTGCTGGGCACCGACCACCCGGGGGTGCAGACTCCTGTGCCTCTGCCGTCCATGCCGCCCTCTGCGGCCAGTGTCACCGCTGCTGCTGACCCCGGGCAGCCACGCCCCCACCAGGGATGAGCCGCAGCCCAAGCCAGCTGCACCCGTCCTTGCCAGCCCCTGCTGCTGGGCACCCACCTGGCCAGGCCGCCGGGCCTGGTGGACCCTCTGGAGGCAGCAGTAGCGGGCAGGGCCTCGGGGCCGGTGGGAAGGTGGAGCGGGGCTGGAGGCTGGTGTGCCTCCTGACTGGGCCTCCACCTCTGACAGGCAGGGTCAGGCCTGGGAGGCTCGGCGTGGCCGGGCAGGGCTCTCTAGCCAGGATGCTGGGCTGTGCTGGGCGGGCTGGGAGCCACCCCACTCGGCCTCTGCAGGAAGGCCCTCTGCCGCCGGGGGCAGGAGGCCCAGCCGGACGCAGGCTGCGATCACACAGGGCGGTGGACCAGGCCTGGGGACGGGGAGGGGAGCAGGGCGCCCGCGGCCAGTGCTGTGGGTCCTGTACCGTCACACTTGTCACGTGCTTAGACGGCCCATGTGCACATGGATGTGTGCGTGTGTGTGCATGTGTGCGCATGTGTGTGCGTGTGTGTGCATGTGTGTGCGTGTGTGTGCGTGTGTGTACGTGTGTGTGCGTGTGCATGTGCGTGCGCGTGTGTGCGTGTGCATGTGCGTGCATGTGTTGTGCATGTGCGCGCGCGTGTGTGCATGTGTGTGCGCGCGTGTGTGTGCGTGTGTGTACGTGTGTGTGCGTGTGCATGTGCGTGCGTGTGCGTGTGCATGTGTGCGCGTGTGTGTGCGTGTGCATGTGTGTGCGTGTGTGTGTGCGTGTGTGTGTGTGTGTGCGTGTGTGTGCGTGCCCACCGAGTGTCTGGGACCTATGGATGATCGGGCCCTGCTGGTGCTTTAGGCCCCTGGGGGCTGAGCCTGTTCCGCTTCCCAGGGTGACGCTCGGGGACGTCGGCTGGAGTCGGGGAGGCGTGGCCACCTCAAGGGTGGCCGAGGGCTCCTGCTCTCATCTCAGGCCGGGTCAGCGGGGAGGACGTGACAGGACACAGCTGGTGGCCCTCTGGCAGTCCCCTGCTCCCTGTGAGCCTGGCCTCCCCTCCCTGGCCTCCACCCTCGCCTGTGCCTGGGGATGAATTCTGTGGCCTCTACGACAGAACTCCCTCATCAGGAAAGCCCTGCGGTGCAGAAAGTCCCCAGGTGGACGGAGGCCTGGACCCAGCTGACTCCTGCCCCGAGGAGGCACCCGAGAGCAGTGGAGGCTGTGTGTGGAGCTGGCCGTAGCCCAGGCGCTCCTCCGACCCTGAGCTCAGCGGCCCTCTCACAGGGTCTCATGAGGTCGCCAGGCTGGCCTTGACCTTGAGACCCTCCCGAGGCACCTGGGACAAGCTGAGTAACCAGGAGCCAGGCTGCACAGGGCCGCCGCCCACCAGCGCCCTCTGAGGCGGGAGCCCGAGGGCCAGGGCCGCTGTGGGCAGCATGGGCCTGAGCTCTGCCCCGGCTCCACCACGCTGTGTGGCTTTGAGAAATTTGCCTCCCTTCTCTGAACCCCAGTGGACCGTCTGGGAACGCTCAGGGGGTCGCTCTCTCTCTGGACAGGTCTTGGCAAACCTCCTGGCCCTGGTCCTGTGCCAGGCAATGGGACCCAGAGGCCAGCAGCCATGAGGATGGCCCCCTGCCCTCCTGGAGACCCTGTGCCCACTGCCAGGCACAACACGGCCACAGCAGAGGGGACGACAGCCGGGTGACCAGGACAGGGACACCCAGCGCACGTGGAAGGGCAGGGGCCGGAAGCTGTGAGGAAAACACGCTGGCGGCACCAGGGCCACTCACGAGCTGCTGGAGGCCAGGGCAGGAGGCCAGGGCGGGCAAAACTTCAGCCCACATCCCAGACCTGGGGGGTCAAGGGCATCACCTGGAAACCAGAGAGGAGGAGCCGACGGGGAGACCTCGCATTGGCTGCCGGGCACCGTGCGGGTGGGACGGCCCCCTGGCTCTGTGGTCATCCTGAGGGCTGCCCAGGAGGTTGCTGGTCCCTGTGGTCAGGGAGGAGCAGCGGCCTCGCGTGAGCCTGGTGTGGATGCCCAGAGCGCTCAGCAATGGAGGGACCAGGGTCAGCTCCGTGTCCTCCAGGGCTGAGGGCGGCCACCATTTCCTGAAGCCAGGGGCCATGGCTGGTCCAGAACTGGGGCTCCGGGCTCCGCCCACCCGCAGCCTGGCTTCTTCCACGGGGACACAAGAGGGTCATGTTGTTGGTGGGTCTGGTCAAGAGACTGCACCACTGACCCTTCCAGGCCACGTGGACTCTGGAAGCCTGTCCCCAGGGTGCCCTGTACATTGCGGTCAGCGAGCACGCCTGTCTCTGGCTGAGGGCAGCAGAGGAGCCGTGGGGACCGCCCCTCCCGCCACAGCTCAAGGTGCCCGGGCCTCAGGCGGATGGGAACAGAGACGTCGTGCGCTTTGCCGCGCTCCAGGATGCATCACCAGGGAGGCAGGCACACAGCTGCCCAGAACCAGAGGTGCCGAGGGAAAGATGGTGGCACTGGGCACCTGACAGAGACCCACCCAGAGGACCGTCCTGCAGCCTGAGGGCCAAACGCTAGCCTGGCCCAGGGTTCAGATCTCCCCTGGGAGGGACTGACCCAAGGTGAGCAAGAACTTGGCCCCAGGAACAGCGGAGCACAGGAGTTCGCAGGTCTCCTGCGTGACAGCCAAACCCAGGCACAAGCCACGCGTCTGTAATGCACACACATGGCGACCGGCGTGATGGAATACTACTACCCGAAGAAAAAGGACACACTGGAGAGCCGAAGCCACACAGGAGAGACCAAGACAGTGTGCTGAGCCACAGGGTCAGACACTAGAGCCGCTGGACATGGCCGCGTGTACGTGAAGTGCAAGAGCAGGGAGAACAAACTGTGGTGGCCACGTCTGGGCAGGGCACGACGGAACTTTCCATGGTGTCGGAATTTTCTGTTTCCTCCCTGCCTGGCTCAGGCAGTCCTCCCGCCTCAGCCTCCCAAGTGGCCGGGATGACAGGCGCGTGTCAGCACAACCAGCTTCCCCTGAGCACATTTAAGAAGGAAAGGAAAACAACAAGACCAAGAACCCAGACCTCGTCCACCGCCGTCCAAGCCCGAGCGCCTGTCCCCCGTCCCCTGACCGGCACCAAGTGAAGAGCTGATGCGGCCAGTGGTGGCTCGTCTCAGAGCTCGGCTACGAGTCTCTCGGAGCTGCCTGCCCACGCCCGAGTGTGGCCAGGACAGGGCCCTGGCCAGGGGCACCCTGGCTCTGAAACCTCAGCTCACCTGTCGGCCTCCCTGTGCCCCCGACCTCAGGGGCTCATGGGGCTGGGGTGGTGGCTGGGCAGCCTGCGCTCACGGACGCGCTCCCCGGGCCCAGGGCCCGGCCTGCACACCTCCGGGTACCCTTGTGGGCACCCTCTCGGGCCGGGTCCAGAGTCCCAGCAGTACCAAGTCTTGACGCTCAGGTCCCTCAGGGGGACGGCGCCGGGCACCTCTGTGGACTTGGGCCCCTCAGAGGACCTGGAGGACTCGGGGCTGCAGCCCGCCCCACGGCCAGGGCAGGAACCGAGACCAGACGGCCCCAGGGACTCAGCACTGACCTCGCCCTTGGTGTGCCCTTGGGGCGTGTCGGCTGGACGCGAAGCTGCCCCCTCGGGTTACCTCAGAGCTGAGGCCTGGACACCACGTGCACTCAGGGGCAGTACGTTCAAGGGCTCTGGGCTCCATGAGCACCATGGGGGCTGGAACCCACCCCGCAGGAGGCGCATGGCCGGGCCAGCCCGGCTGGGATGGAACCAGGGCTGGCGGGAGCCAGGTGAGTGCCACCACTGAGCCGCCCTGCCCCAGGTCCCCTTCAACAGGGGCCTCAGTGGCAATGCGTCAGCGGTCTGGGGGTGCAGACGTTCCGACTGCGTCTTGCAGACGAGGTGGGGATCCGCCCAAGGACACCCGCCTGCTGTGGAGTTGCAGAAATGGACTTAACAGCCGGGCGTGGTGGCCACACCTGCAATCCAAGCGACTTGGGAGGCTGAGGCAGGAGGATCGCGAGTTCAAAGCCAGCCTCAGCAACTTAGCGAGGCCCTAAGCAACTCAGTGAGACCCTGGCTCTAAATAAAATACAAAATAGGGCTGGGGATGTGGCTCAGTGGCCAAGTGTCCCTGAGTTCAATCCCTGGTTCCAAAAAAAAAAAAAAAAGAGGGCCCTGGGAGTCGCTGCTGCTGGGGAGGCCGCCCCGTTCCCACAGGGGGGTCGAGAACCGTCCTAGAGGGGGGTGGGGCCAGACCTGTCCTCTCAGCTGCTGGGGAGGCCAAGGCAGGAGGATCTCAAGTTCAAGGCCAGCCCGGCAGCTCAGAGAGACCCCGGCTCAAAATGAAACTGAGAAGGGCGGGTGCGGCTCCATGGCACGGGGCTGGCCAGTGGGCACCCACCTCACAGCTCCGGAGAGACTGGCCAGGCTGGAACTGACCCCCACTCCAGGGCTCTGCCTCCCCCATGGCCCTGGGGCCCCGAGGCCGCTGGGCTGCTCTGTCCTGCCCGGCACAGACCCTGGAGAGACAGACGGGAGGCTGCGCGGTCTGCAGCCTGAGCGCGCAGGGTCTTGGGACCCTCAGGAGGGACCCCACAGGGCGTCTGGAGAGCCGAGACCAGGTGCTGGGCCTGGGGTCGGGGCGGAGGTCGCGGGGACCCCGGGAGGCCTCAGCACAACCCTGGCCCCGCCCCTGCTGCGCTGTGACCTGGGATCTTCTCCCGCGACCGACCGAGGGCTCCCGCGGCCTCTGCCGGGCTGCCCGCCAGGCCTGCAGGGTCACGTCCTGCTGTCCTGGAGGAACAGGCCGCCCCTGGGGAGACGGTGCCAAGTGCCAGGGTGACGCTGGGCCGTGTCAGTGCCGGCATGGACCCAGGGCCGACCCCTGAGCCACAGCCCCGGCCTCCCCAAGACTTGGACCACCAGGTGCCCACACGGGCCGGAGGGAGGACACCTGGTGGCCAGGTGCTGAGACCTGCTGGGCTGGGCTGTCCTGGCTTCCGGGGGCAAAGCAGGTGCAGCCCAGGCCTGGCCGGCCTGGCTTTGCAGACAGGAGGCTCAGTGGCCCAGGGCCTAGACGGCTTCCCTCCCACTGGACCTGCAGGAGCACAGGCTCCTCTTCTCCTCTGGGACCCGCCTCCCGCCCAGGTGCCAGGGACAGAAGGGCCCGTCCCCGCATTCCAGGCATAGCTGCCGCAGCTGGGGCTGGAGCCTCACCAGGGCCTTCCCACTGGAACAGCGGAGGCAGGGCTGGAGGCAGGGCTGGCCAGCTGGCCAGCGCAGGACAGGAACGCTAAGAATGTCCTGCAGGCGAGCAGGCGGGGTCCCAGCTGGCCCAGCAGGAGGCGGCCAGGGCGAGGCCCAGCTGGAGGCCCCAGGCTCTCCCAGGAGCTTCCCGGCTCGGCTGGCGGCTGCCCGCACCGGTGCTCTCCGCCCTGGCCACCCGCTCCCCGCCCGCCCGCAGAGCAGGTCTCGCTGACCCCAGGTTCCTGAGGACGCCCCTCCTGGACAGGGGCTGGGAGCCCGGGCTGCTGCAGGGTCCCGGGGGGACGACGGCAGGGGCTCTCCCAGGCACTGGACACTGGAAGCAGGTCACTCTCTGGGAGGGTCCTGGACCCTAGAGGACTGAGCAGTGTCCCCGGCCAGCACACCCCAGGCGGGGACAGCCCCATCGGGACTCCACTGGTCCTGGACATTGCCTAGGTCCCCGGGGCTGCCGTCCTGGCTTGAGCCGCCCCTCCAGCAGGGACGTGCCCCTCAGTGCGTCCTCCTTCCAGGAAACAGCGGGGCCTCAGCAGAGTCCGCCAGCCCGGCCCCTGAGCCTGCTGTGCAGGGCCTCCCTGCCTCCCGCAGGTTCGCATACCTTCAGCAGCCCTGACGGCCCTGGGCAGACACGGGGGTCCTCCCGTGTGGCCTGGAGCAGGCCGCAGGCAGGCTGGCTGTGAGAACCGGCCAGGGCCAGCCCTCCCCGCAGAGAGGAGGCAGGGGGAGTGGAGGAGGCTCCAGGAACTGGCTGCCAGCGAAGGGAGGCTCTGCGGGCCTCAAGCAAGAAGCACATTCTAGAACGGTCTGAACAGACTTGGCGGAAGGACAGCCTCACATGCCCAGTTGAGCGGGCAGCACTGACCGCATCTCCATGTGGCCTGCAGAGACCCTGGGCAGAGGATCCGGCCTCACGTGAGGCCAGGCCTCCAGGACTGAGGCCACCCAGCCCTGGTCTGTGGAGCTGGGTGTCCCGACCGCTGGGCTGACCTCGGCGCTGCGGATGGAGCCCAGGGCCTCACACGTGCTCGGGCAGCACCGGCCACTGAGCAGCACCCCCGCCCTTTTATTTTGAGACGTGGCCTCGCCGGGTTGCCAGGCCGGCCTGGGACTTGCGATCCTCCTGCCTCAGGCTCCCCAGCTGCTGGGATGGCAGGCGAGGTCACTGCACCTGGCGGGAGATGACATTCTTGTTGGTGTCCTCTGCCAGGTGGGGACAGCCCCGGCGGCCCCCCCGTGCCTGCTGGCTGCTGGACGCTGAGCTGACCACACTGCAGCCCGGGCCCTGCTGCTTCCCTCCTGGTGGCCACGGCGAGCTGCAGCCCAGAACCAGAGCGCCCCAGGCGACGCCCCTCAGTGGCCGCATCCCGGTGCTTCCTGTAAGGCCTCAGCCCCGAGCCTCCCTGCCTCCCTGCCTCCCTGGGCCGCACAGGGAGTCACATCACACACCCAGCTCCCAGGCTGGTGGCTCCCCACAGCTGCCACGAGCCGCTCTGCCACCCCCCATGGCACAGGGAGCCTGGTGTGGCGGGTGAGTCAGAGGAGGCGGCCTGGGAGGGAGGCCCGCAGCCTGACTCCTGGCCTCACTGGAAACTCCAGAGTCTCCGCCTCCCCTGCAGCCCCGCCCCTGCCTGTCAAGAAGCCAAGAAAACAAAAGCCCAACGGCAACCCCAGCCCAGGGCCCACCTGAGAATGACCAGCCCACCTCACAGTGTCCAGGGAGAGCCTGGGCTGAGCATCTGTGGAAGGTGCCCAGGAGCAGACGCTGAGGGGGACCCGGTGTGTCCCTGGCAGCTGCCACACCCTCTGGCCCCCGCCGGCCGGCTGGGGTTACCAGCAGGAGGTCAAGGACCAAGGGCACCAGGTCAGCCTCTGAGTTGGAGCCCTGGGCGCTGGGGACGTGGGACAGTCCCAGCTGGCCGGTGCCCGGGCACCGCCTGCCCCCGCCACCCACACCAGAGCCTGGGCTCCGTGCCGGCAGAGTCTCCAGGGTCACAGTCACGGGGCAGGGTGTGGGGACAGCGGCCACGTGGGGCCGGGAGAACCCTGACCTTGTGGCAGGGGTGGCAGTGGGTTTTGCTTGTTAGGGAAACTGGAAAACAGTCTTGTGACTCCCGGTCAGCGAGGCCCCTTTGTCTGCAGGCTAAATCTGTCCCGCGCGGCGACCTTCAGAAGGCGCCGGAGAAAGGGATGAATGAGGAGCCCGGGGTGGGAGCAGCCCCGGGGGACCCGCCAACGCTCCACCCCAGTGAGCGGGCTGGACTGACGTGCCGCCCGCGGTGGCAGGGTGACAGGCACTGGGGAACAGGCCGCTGTCTGTCCACCTCCAAAGGCCAGCAGGGGTGGCCGCTGCAGCCGGTTGGCTCAGTGGGGCTGGAGGATGACCACGGTCATGTGAGAGCTGGTCAGCCTGGGGACAGGGCCAGCCAGGCTCAGAGCAGTGGCTCATGCACCCCTGCTGGGCTTCCCAGCACCGAGGGAGTGTCGTCACCGTCCCCGGGCCCCCTGCCAGGCTCAGGGAGGAGGGAGGGACAGTGCTGGCCGCCCACCTCCGACGGCGGGTCATCTCCCACCTGGGCCTGGACAGTCTGAGCATCCGCCCGGGAGGAGCTCCAGGCAGCCGCACCGAGAGGGGGCGTTAAGACCCCGCCTGGCCTTGCAGCCCGAGTCCCCGAGTGACTCCTACGGGGGCGACGGAGACCCTGCCTCCACCCTCCTGGCCCCGAGAGGTTGGGGCTGGACCCAGGCGCAGCAGGCTGGCCCCTGGGCCCAGGGAGTCCGCGCCCCCTCCTCCAGCTGACCAGCAGCACGGCCTCACCCAGACCCTCTGACCCTGGCCTCCTGCCTCCTCAGGAGGACCCGTGGTGACCAGGGTGAGCCCAGCTCAGGGCCTCCCTGATCCCTCCTCAGAGCCCCTCCTGTCCTGGGAGGTGCCGTGGCCAAGGCTCCAGGGACCAGGAGTGGACGCCTTTGGAGCTGCTGCCCTGCCGACCTCAAGGACATTCCAGAAGCTGGTGCCAAAGGGGCCACAGGATGGAAGGGCCTGGGGGCCGCGGCCTCCTAGAGCGCGCTGTCCCAGGGCCAGTCTCCCCGAGAGCAGGGGCACGGCCCCCTGAGGTCACGGCCAGGTCCCTCGGGGCACGTGTGGGCTGGTGCGTCCGTACGGCTCTGTAGGCCGGGCTGGCCTCAGACCGTCCTGTGCGTGGAGCCCGGGCTCCGATGAGAGCGTCCCTGCCCAGGGACCGGCTCTCTTGTGAAACGAGACAGTGGCTTTGGTCCCAGTGGAGTCAACTGAGAGGCCGGGCAGGCTGAGGCCACCGAGGTGGCTGCCGGCCACCTGCTCCTGCCGCAGGCTGCCATCTGATGTCATGGCCAAGGCCCGAGGGACGCCAGGCACCTACCAGGCGTGGACACAAGGGTGCCAGGGCACCTGGGCAGCGCGGCCTGCCTGGTCTGAGGAAGGCCCGGGGAGCTCGCTGTGCGGCCCGGTGTGGCTGCGGGGCGGGGCAGTGGGCGGTGCACGGTCTCTCCGGAGGCCGGGGAGATTGTGGCCTCGCCTGCAGCGTCTTCCTGAGGAGCCGCCCACCCACCCAGCACCAGCTGACTGGTGTGGGGACCTCAAGGCCGTGGGGCCCAGGTCAGCCAGCCGGCCAGGATGGGGACATGAGGGGCCAGCGTTGGGCTCACGCAGCCCTGGCCAGAGCTCGCGTTGGACAACCTGTGGAATCAGGGCAGGGTCTGCACGTGGCTTCCCCAGTCCCTGCTCCTGGATACAGAAATGCCCGGAGGCCAGATGTGGAGGCCCAGCTCCGGTGGGGGAGGGTCTGGGTGGGAGGAAGTCTGGCCGCCTGTGGGGCTGGGCTGGGGCCGCTGCAGGGTGGAGTCCTCGGGGCCTCTGCAAGGAGGCCGGGCGCCCGAGGTTGGTGGGCGAGCAGGTGCTGCTCAGCCTCCTCCCCACGGCCGCGTCCCCTGGTGCTCGCTGGAGGGAGTGGTTGTGGAGGAGGCGCGGAGGCCGGCAGCAGGTGAGATCCGCTCACAGCCCTGGAGGCCGGGGTCCAGAGGGAGGTGTGCCCACTTGGCTGCAGCGGCTCCTGGTGGGAGGGAGGCCAGGTGTCTTGATAAGGCCACGCTGACCCAGCCTGGGGTCCTTTCCTGGCCCAGGAGGGGCCGATGCTGCTGCCCAGGCGCCCACGCACCCCGCAGCTCCCCTCTGCTTATTTCACTGAGCGTCCGGTCCGGGTCCTCCCAGGGGCTCGAGGGGTCCTTCCTCTCTGAGGCGGCCTGCTACTCCACAGCACGACGTGCCACATCTGCATGTCTGTCCACGGCAGATGGACACCGGGCTGCTCATCTCTCTCCCTTGGCCCTGCCCCAGCCCTTGGTTTTCATTTTTTTTTTTGGAACCAGGGATTGAACCCAGGGACACTCGGCCACTGAGCCACATCCCCAGCCCTATTTTGTACTTTATTTAGAGACAGGGTCTCACTGAGTTGCTTAGGGCCTCGCTAAGTTGCTGAGGCTGGCTTTGAACTCGCCATCCTCCTGATTCAGCCTCCCACGTTGCTGGTTTTCATTTTGAAACAGGGTCTCACTATGAGGCTGTGGCTGAGGCCGGCCTTGAACCTGCGACCCTGCTGCCTCGGTGTCCCCAGCAGCTGGGGATGAGGTGTGGCATGTGTGTGGCCTGCCGAGAGCCGGGCGGCTGCTACCAGCTCTCCACTCTCAGGCCAGGGCCCCACTTCCGGGGCTGTGCCCAGGGGCAGGTGGCTGGCGCGGCCTGAGGGACACCAGACGCCAGTTCTCTCCACACTGACCGTTTCCCAGCTATGACTCGGGCCTGGGATCCTGCTCCTGGGCTCTCTGGAGAACGGAACCAGGACGGGCAGCAGTGCCTGGCCGGCTGGGCTCCTGGCCAAGGTGCCCATGGGTCTGGGCGGTGTGGGGAGTCGAGGGGGCGGGGCAGCCTGGCGGCCCAGGGACCTGCTAGGGACTTCAATCTCGTCCTGCTGGCAGGTGCTGCGGGGGGAGGGCGGGGCTAATCCCTGAGCGTGCAGCCAGGTGGCCTGCGACTCGGGCGGCACGTGGACGACACCTGAGCCTGGCCCTGCCGTCCACCCTCAGGCCGCTGAGCTCCGGCCTCCCCGGCCTCAGTCTTGGCTCAGAAGGTAAAAGGATCACACGGACGTCCGGCACGTGCAGCCTCTTGCCATCGGCTGGCGTAAGCCGTTTCTCTGTCACCGTCACTGTGACCGTCAGGTGTGGGGGCTGATCTAGGGCAGGGTGCACCGGGCGCCTGGCTTGGGAGCGAATCTAAGGGACACGCGAAGCTGGGCCTGGAGGGGGTCTGCCGTCACGCAACCTCGCAAAACCCAACGATCACGCAAAACAACAATGGAATGAAACACCGAGTTCAAGGTGGGCAGAGGCTCCGACAGGCGGGGCGGGGTGGGGGTTAGGCCCCCGGGGGGCGATCGTGAGTTTTAGGAACCACTGTGTCATGAGCTTGGATGATGCTCGGTGGCATAACACCTGCCCAGCGTGCACGAGGCCCTGGGCTCTGCTCCTGGCACACGCTCGCACACGCTCGCACACGCATGTGAAATAGGACGACCTCCGATGACGAGTTTGCTTTATT
>JAJEJO010004848.1:268202-315176 GCA_020662805.1 Glaucomys volans | reverse complement strand
TTTTTTTTTTTTTTTTTTTTTTGGAACCAGGGGTTGAACTCAGGGACACTCGGCCACTGAGCCACATCCCCAGCCCTATTTTGTATTTTATTTAGAGACAGGGTCTCACTGAGTTGCTTAGGGCCTCGCTAAGTTGCTGAGGCTGGCTTTGAACTCGCAATCCTCCTGACTCAGCTTCCCAAGTCGCTTGGATTATAGGCGTGCGCCACCGCGCCTGCCTATTTCTGTTTCTTGACTGGGTCTTATAATAGGATATGAACCTCCTCCTCCTCTCTGTACTAAAATTTTATCTATCCTTCAAGGACAAGGTCACTGCCACCATCTATACCACATTCTAATATTTAAAGGGAGTGCTACCTTTTTTGAGGGGGAATATTTTATTTTATTTTTTGATTCATTGTACACAAATGGGGTACAACTTTTCATTTCTCTGGCTGTACATGAAGTAGTCACACCTTTGTATAGTCATACATGTACATAGGGTAATGATGTTTGTCTCATTCCATTATCTTTCCTTCCCCCTACCCTCTCCCCATCCCTTATTTCCCTCTACACAATCCATCCATCCTTCCTCCATTCTTCCCTTACCCCCTCCCCCCTATGTAAAGGCCAATCCCAAAAAACCAAAGGCCAAATGTTTTCTCTGATAAGTGGGAGTGCTATCTTATTTGCATAAAAGAACAAGTGCATACAATACGTCACTCAAAGGACTAACAAAGCACAAGGGTCCTGGGTTCCATCCTCAGCACTGCAAAATAAATAAATAAATAAATAAACAAATAAATAAATAAATAAATAAATGGTCCTCACAATGGTAGGCATTTTGTAGTCCCAGCTACTCAGGAGGTTAAAGGCAGGAGAATGGCTTGAACTCAGGAGTAAGAGGACAGCCTGGGTCAAGACCCCATCGCAAAAAAAAAAAAAAAAAAGGCCTAAAAATTACCTAAAAATAGCCCCCAATTCACCCATAATGTACAGCATATATGGTTTTCAGGGCGCAATTCAACGTAGCTGGTTTTCCCCCAGTAGTAAAACATATTGTCTACCTTCAGTTTAGAGTGACTAAGACTCTCCTTGATGAAATGATAGCCAGGCTCCTCTGAACCTTCTTCTAGACTGTCTATCTCAGTTTTAGCAACAATTCCAAGTTAGATGAGTGAGAATTCCCTTACACTTGATTTAAGATCACACTTCACATCTGATGATCAAGTCCTCATTCTCTACCTTTGATGTATAAGACTTCAGTCTGCCTTTAACAAGAATCCTGTAGGCCAGTTTAGCAAGAATCAAGCCCCACTCTTGATGTCCATTCTCTTAGTAAATTCTTATACACTGTCCCCTTCATCTGGCTCATTGGCTATAAATTCCCAGCTGTCTTTGCTGTGTTTGAAGTTGAGATCGATCTCACTCCCCTACTGCAACAGCCCTATTGCCAAAGAAGTAGCTGGCTTGTGTTTAGAGCCATGTCATACTTTGGGGGCACAGGCAAATTCAAATATTGATATGATGTGATCTAAGGGTAACTGCTTTCTTTTTATTTTGTACTGAGGATTGAACCCAGGGGTGCTTTCCCCCTATATCCCCAGTTCTTATTGTTTGAGACAGAGTCTCACTAACTTGCTGAGGCTAGCCTGGAACTTGCTATCACCCTGCCTCAGCCTCTAGAGTTACTGGAATTACAGGCGTGGCCCACAGCACCTGGTCTCCAGCGTTTTAATCACCTCTATTATCATTCTCTTAATTTTATCGTCTAGTTTAGTATATTGTACACAAAGATATTGCATGCATATCACAGTCTTTATTGCTCCCCTTGGGGTTGTGCATTTTCTTCTTTGTAATCCCCAAAGCGCCGAGCACAGTATGAGGGCATGAAGCAGTCCTTGTCATCTTTGCCCTTTCCTCAGATGGTGCTCAAACCTATTACTATTTGTCTAAAAATGTGATATTCATTACTGAAAACGACATTCCCGATATGATCTATTTGGTCAATATGAAGAATTCCCTACCTCCTCCCCCACCCCAAACCATATTCCTATTCAGTCAGTCTAAGACCAGCACAAAACCATGGCAGCCGTATCTCACCCATCCTGGCCTTCCAGTCCGCTCCAAAGCAAAGTCTTTTTCAGGAGATTTGTTATTAAGTCCCCATTCACACTCCTGTATTTATTTGTACAATTCTTCATACTCATCCCTGTTAAACTGTTTCTTGGTTTCCTGCCCAAGGCAGCAGCCTGTTGATAGAGGTGTTTTGGAAACACAATTCTATGGTTTGACAGAAGTCTCTTTGATTTCCACTTGGGTGGTAACAGGAAAGGAGACCAAATGCCTTCAAGCCACAGGGCAAAAGGGGCCTCCAGGAGGCTGTCCCTGGCCCTGGGTCTCCATGGAGAAGCCACAGGTGCTAATGGAGGTTTGGCGCTTACGTAGTTTGTGCCCTTTTTTCTTTCAAGGGCTCCCTGAGATTTTCCCTCCTATGATGGGTCTCTTTGGCTCTCCCAGACAGCGGACCCCCGGGACCGCAACCCCTCAGCACCCGCAACCCCTCAACACCCGCGGTGCCTGCCAAGCCCGCGCCGCCAGACAGCGCCTTCCCCGCGCTCCCGCGTCGCTGGGCCCCTCGGCAGGCGCCCCTCCCCCACCGCCAGCACCGTCCCCGGGCCCGCCAGCGGCGCGTGGGCACAGGACCCCGCTCCAGGCCGGGTCCCCAGGGAAGGGGCGGGCTCCCGGGAGGCTCTCTGCGGGGACTCAGCGCAGCGGCCCGGCCAGTGCTGAACGGGCGGGCTCCGGGCGGCGCTGGCGGGGCGTGGGCACGACGCGGGAGGGAGGTCTGCGCCGCCCCAGGACGGGCCTGAGCCGCAGGGAGCTGCGTCCTCCGCGCCCCGCTGTGGACAGGGTGGCCCCCGCGAGGGGTCTTGGCGGCGCGCAGGGCCCGCGATTCGGGGCCGGGGTGAGTCGGCCAGTACCTGATCTTGAAGTCGCGGTTATAAATGGTTCGCAGCCGCTCGCGATCTGTCTCCATGTCCAGTCCTCGAACGACTAGGAAACTCTCGAAGCACTGGCCCGTCTCCCGGAGCTGCCGGCAGCTGAACTTACTGGGCATCGCGGCGGCGGCTGCGGCCCAGGCAGGAGGGTCCGTGGAAATGAAACTGAAAGTCGCCGCCGCGGCGGGAAGTTGGCGGCCCTGCGATGAGGATGCAGAAGGGGGAAGCCCCCTACCTCTGACCCCTGATCCTGCAGGCTCCCTTCTCCCCACCAGGCTTCCCTCCTCGGGTCTTTTCCTACCTGAGCCTTCCCTTCGGTCTCTTCGTCCTATCCCCTCCCCCTCTTCGCATTAACTCTTTCCTAAGGAGTCTGACCCCTCCCTCAGGGCCCTCCCCTTACCCCAAGCTCCCTCCCCTGGCTTCCAGCCAGTATCTGAACGTGGCTATCTCCAGGGGCCCCCTAAACAGCCCAGAAGGACCTCTGAACCTCTGCTAGGGTTCCTCCCACGCCCACCCTCCAGAGCCTCCGGACTTATTGAAAAACAGGAGAGCAAAGAGCAGGGATTGGGACCTGGGCCGGCTGCAGCTGGACTAGGGCAGCTCATCCAGCACCTCCCCCAGACTGGCAGAGACATAAACCAGCACGCAAGCCAAGCGGGCGTCACGCCCCCCTCCCCCATATTCCCCGCTCGGGCTCAAATGCAGGGAGGAAGGCATGAGTCAAAGAAGTTTGGGGGAAAGAACCAAGAGTCTCAGATAAAGGTGCGTACGTGTGGGAGTGAGGGACACGGGGTTCTGCCAGGACGAACATTTTCTTCACCGCAGACTTCGTTATGTTTAAAGGCTGGTGATCCTTACCCTTGAGCCACATATTTGGGCACTTAATTACACTCCAGTCTGTATTGCTCTTTAATTGTTAGTAGTATTTAAGTAAGGGTTGCCCCAGTCATCAAAATAAAATTAGCTCCCTGAGAGCAAGGTACTGTTGTTAGGCAATAAATGGTTAACAGCAACAGCATCAGCACCAGGAAAAGAAACCGTTTAGACAAACTAAAGGGGTGGGGCTACCACCAAAACAAATATAACAAGCCTTTTGCATGTTTATCCTCCAGAAAGAAATAACAGAAACCCTCAGTACGATGGAATAAAGATAATAAATTATATAAAAATTAAATCAAATATACTAGAGTTCCAAATATATCAAAGCTCGTGTTGTTCTCTGAGTAGTTCCCCATAGGAGGTCACACAATCAAACCTAGTGTGAGGAATGTCCAGAACCCAAGTCGTCCTCCAACTGGGCTAACACTGTACTTTCTCCCAGGCCAACAATTTATGAAAGCCAGGAATAATAGGGCTTTAGCAATAGGAAATGCAATGTCAGTGAGAATCAAAGATACAAGGATGGGGAAAATTGAGCATGGGAAAACGTTATGCTGTAGATACTGATTATGCAAAGTAGAGGAGAAAACTAGGAGTAGCCTAAGATTTTACCCCCTTTTTCCCTCCCCCAATTACCTGATGAGGCCGCAGAGGACTACAAAGAGTGAACTAAAAGTTGCTGTTGCTTACCATCTCAAAAATCTACCTACCATCTACCATACTCAAACTCAAGGTCTGTTTTTGCTCAGTTTTGACCAGCAAATCTAAGTCCCCATTATTTCTGAACACAACATTCTTTCTTCCTCTGGGCATACCTATCTTCTGGTTGTTCTCAAAACAATTGTTTTTGTAGTTAAAACGGGTAAAAGTTTTATTACTATGTGGCTTTGTTACAATGGAACTTTTAAAAATCAGTTTCATCTGGAAAGTCTCCTTCAAGAATTGTAATTGTTATTTTCACAGATGTAGTTCTAGATGTCTAGAATGGTGTTTGTTAGAGCATAGGGGTTGAGGGAGGGAAAGTAGGGCTCACTTGTCTTGACAGATCACTCTACTTTAGGTGAAGGAAACCCTACCCATAAACTAAGTGGCCCCCTTCATGGTTGAATGTTACCTTCTTAAAACTAAAACTGGATGTTACCAGATTAAGGAGCTTTTTCAATTTTGGAGCGTACAGAGCACTGAGGGCACTATCATTTGGAGGACCCCATGTTCGTTGTAGTATCATTTACAGTGCACTAAGCCATGGTAGAGAAACTGCAGTAACTGCTGCAAATACATAATACATGAGGTGGGAGGTTTTCAGACCAAATATAAAAGCCCACCACATGGAAAAACCCTGTCTGCTTCTTCCAGTAAATTTTCACCTTTCACATCCAGCTTCCTTCTGTCTGCACATCAAAGTAATGTTTATTTTAGTGAGTCCAAACAGCACTGAAGGCAGTTTGAAAGTTAACTTTGGCCAACATTACTAATGGAATAAATCTAGAGCCTTCCAAGAGAACTGCTTTGCAGGTAGATGCTTTTTCTCTTACTTCTCATTTCTCCAAGTGTTACTAGGGTTCTATAATTCAGCATTTGAATGTTCTCTAACCTTATTCAAACTACACTCCCAAGGCAACTAGAAATAGCTCTTAAATTAAAATACTGAAATTGGCCAATCTACCACAGACCAAAGGAGAGGCTGCAACAGGTACAGTTGAGCCTCATTGTTACAGAATCCTGTATTTACAAGTTCACATATTTAGTAAAATTTATGTGGAACCCACCTGGCTCACATCATATGTGAGGGGTATCCTGGTCCTCCAGGGACATGTAGAGCAGCGGAAAACTGGGAGTTTCCCAGTGCACGTTTCCAATTGAGGCAGAGCACTGTGATGCTCTGCCTTGTTTTAGCTTTCATAAACAAGTGAGTGTCCTTTTCGTGGACTATTTAATGCTAAGTTTTCTTTTTTTTGCCACTTTGTGCTTTTTGCGGGTGATTTTTACTGCTTAAAATGGCCCCAAATGGTAGCACTGAAGTGCTGTCTAGTGTTCCTAAGTTCAGGAAAGCTTTCCAGAGAAAATTCCTTAGATTAGCTTTATTCACGCACGAGTCATAGCATTCACCCATTTCATGTCCACAGACTTTATGAAATATAACTGCTCTGAATAATGATAATTATCTGTATATATAACGGAACGGAATGCTTTTATTTTTGGTACTGGGTATTTAACGCAGGTTTACCTGTCAGGTACATACCATTTTTTTTTTTTTTTTTTAGGTTCTTGCTAAGATGCTAAGCCTAGCCTTGAACTTGCAAACCTCCTGACTCAGCTCCCGTGCCGCTGGAATTACAGGCACGTACCACTGTGCTCAGCAACCGAATGTTTTTTGACACCTTATATTTAAGGAGTGTGAAACTGGCTTATACCTCCAGAGAACTTATATCTCTATTCCGTATGTTTATATATAGCCTGTTCAAAAGAATTTAAGTTAGCTCAACTTCTATAATAGCATTCAGTTTTGGTCCATATTTACCAACCTTTCTTTCTTTGATTTTCCACAGGGTAGGTTGCTGAACAACTAGAAGGTAGTTATGAGCATCTGATTTACTTGGTAATTCTATATAGAACTTTAAAGTAATAAATTGGCATTCAGATATATTTTTTTCTTTTTTTTTTTTTTTTTTTTTTTTGCAGCGCTGGGGTTTGAACCCAGTGCCTTATGCTTGCGAGACAAACACTCTACCAACTGAGCTATGTTCCCAGCCCCCAGATATATAAATTGATCTTTTTTAATTTGGAGAGAATGTTAAGGTT
Source organism: Glaucomys volans (assembly GCA_020662805.1). Lineage (NCBI taxonomy): Eukaryota > Metazoa > Chordata > Mammalia > Rodentia > Sciuridae > Glaucomys > Glaucomys volans. The sequence goes on along the minus strand of JAJEJO010004848.1, from coordinate 308,514 downwards.
TGCCAAGTTCTCTCATGTACTTAGATGGGTCTAACATCTAGAACTTCGTTCAGATTATAAAACAGAACTGGCACTGAAACTAGGCAAACAACAGGGGGACAAACACTGAGGTTCAGATGAAACAGCCTTCAGCAGTGTCATTTCAAACCTAGATACAGAAATGGGGCCTCATAGGAAACTCCCTTCTGGGAAGCCTTTGCCCCAGGATACCATAGGATGACTTCAGCAGCGTATGATAAAACAGGCACAATTTAAGCAACTACTCTGCTGAAGAAGGTTAAGAAAGTCAAGGGGTCTCTGCAGGAGTTACCAAGGGGTGTTGACTTCTTAACATTTACACAAGCAACCAAGGGCTTTAGGATAGCCCGAGATTTCAACTTTTAAAGTCTTTCTGGAATAAGGAAATCAATAGGATAATTTGGGGTAGGCTGACAAAATTAAAGAAGTTAAAGGTAAGAATGCTTGAAACTGTTTACATTCCAAGTAAAGAATGGAGTACAGTTAAATGTCCCTTAAAAAGGTGGGAATTTGGGCTGGGGCCCAGTGGGGCTCAGTGGTATAGAGTGCTTGCCTTGCATGTATGAGGCACTGGGTTTGATTCTCAGCATCACATATAAATAAATAAAAAAGGTCCATCAACAACTTAAAAAAAAAAAAAAAAAAAAGGTGGGAATTTGAGCTGACCTTGGATGGAGGGTGAAGAAACTCCCTCTGGTTCTCTGTTGGGAACCAGGATAAAAACTCTTTCCCACAGGTCATCAGTAGCTAAACCAGGCTTGGAGGAGAGGAAAGCAGCATTTAGAGTTAAGGCAACATGGGGTAGAGTTGTGGCTCAGTGGTAGTGTGCTTGCCTAGCATGTGTCAGCCCTGGGTTTGATCCTCAGCACCACATAAAATAAAATAAAGGCATTGTGTCCCCCTAAAGCTAAAACAAACAAACCAAAAAAATGTTAAGGCAATGTGAAATATTATCCAAATTCAAGGTGTAGGCATTCTTTCATTTCTACTTCCTGCCTAGTGACTGTCATGCATACTTCTAGGCCTTGCTTTCTAAATAATGGGTAGAGAAGATAACTTTTTCTTTTGGACATAAATAGAAATCTCAAACAAAATCTTTGAATCATTGGTAGCTTTTGGGTGGGGAGTAGTCCAGACTTTGTTCACACTAAAAAAAAAAAAAAAACAAAAAACCAAACAAAAACTGTCTTTGTTGCAAGTCTTTGATATTTAGTGCATCTACATCTACAATAGTTGAAAGTAGGGCTCTTTCTGCAAGCAGCTTGAAGTGATCCGTAAGAATGATTCCCTACTCAGTTGACCTAGAAAACTCCACAAAAGCATGCAAGAGATTGAAATCTGCATATTCACTTTAAGAATACCCCTGAAACTGCCCAGACCATCCAAAGCCATCAAGTATCTGCAAGTTGTCTTTTTTGTGTGTGTGCGCTGGGGATTGAACCCAGGTCCTGTGCACACAAGGCAAGCACTCTACCAACTGAGCTATATCCCCAGCCCTGAAAGTTGTAATTTTAAAGAAGCAATGTGAGATACTCTGGTATCACAGTGGAGTTGGTAGGTGTGCTCAGGCCAAACAGTGGTTTGGACACAGAGTTGGTGGCCCAAACAGTGAACTTTTGTTGCATATGCTTAAAAATGAAGAGTAATGCTGAACTTAAAGGTTTAGATATAGATTCTCTGATCACTGAACAGATCCAGGTGAACAAAGCACCCAATATGCAGTGCTGCACACACAGAGCTCATGGTCAGATTAACCTATATATGAACTCCTCCACCACAGAGATGAAAAGGAACAAACTATTCCTAAATCAGAAGAGGAAGTTATACAGAAGAAAAACATATCCCAGAAGAAACAGAAGAATTAGAAAGTTATGGCACAGGAATAAACTCAGCATAATACAAATGCAAATAAAAGTTTAAAAAAAGGAAGTAGGAACCAACTTCAGAAATCCTGAACATTCTCAAAAAATAAGATCAACTACAGTTAAATCTCTTACCTTGAAAACAAAGGCTGAAGAGATTCATCGAAAAGGAGAGGCTCAGACACTTTTAGAATAAAATGGGTATATTTCTATCAGACTACCTGATACAGAAGATAGTGTGGTATGGATGGATAGTATGAATGACAAATAATACAAATATATTTTATTTGAAATAAACAAAAATGCTTACACAGCTTTCACTTGGAAACAAACTCTTGCTTGACTGTATTACTGAGCAAAGACAAAGCAGAAGCACAAACACCCTTCTTGTTTGACATGTATTTGGAGACAGGTAGGAAGACACTACTTGGTTTGTTAAAAAACTGACCTTCCCTTAAGGCCTGGTCATAGAAGTGTAAACAATGTAAATGAATCCACCATTACCAGTTGTCCTATCATATCTATGTCACCTGTGTATTCTGAGATCACACACATACCTGCCAATATACCTGGGAAGGGTTGCTATATCACAGTTACACTTGATTTCTTGGCAGGCAAGACTGAGGAAGAGTAATTTGGAACAGGTTTTACATCCTATTTAGAAGAAAACACTAGTACTCCCTTAAACAACAGGTTCCAATAGAAAGATACTGCCTGGAAGTTATCTCTTCACTTTGGTTCATCTTAAGTTTTTGTGATTTACAGAGTTGTTTGATTCATTTGCTTATAGTACAATCCTGCCACAAAATATTAAAGCACAAGATACCTATTATTCCTTCAGCATCTGCATTTTTAAAGTTTTATACTCTACTACATCCACAGTATGTCAGCAGTTCTTGGATACTATAAAAACAAAACAAAACAAAACAAAAAAACCCCAAGAACAAATGGATAAAACTCTTTTAAAAATGCAGATGTCTGTAACTACAATAGTACTAAATGGGAAGGAGACACTGAGGAATGAAAAAAGCAAACATGTTCCGTGTGCAGGGAATGTGGTTCAAGTCTTTGGATTTAAAAACGAGTCCCCCCAGAGAAGCTGCTGTCATGGAATTTCCAGAAAACTTCCATTGCCCCTAAAATGGACCGGAAAAGCCTCAATCCAAACTTTTGAAAACTATAGTTATGAGATGCTATAAATGACAATCAAAGCAGTCAGAGGGAGAAGGATGAATGTGTCTTCCATTTAGCTACGAGCTGTAGCATAGCCTCCTTGGATTTTGGTGGATCAGTAAAAAGCACTGAAGTATCAGAAGTGCTTTGGAGCACAGGGGTAAAAGTACTGAGCATATTATCTGTCTAAATCAGTAACAAGACTTCATGACTAGGAAATTTTCTAAACAGTAAAATGACTCCAGAATAGATGGATTTCTCTTTAACACTAAGTGTAGCAGAATTAACAAAAAGAAAAAAGAAAAAAAGATTTACAAGAAGATATAGTGATAACAGAAGAATACAGGGCAGAGGATACAAAAAGATAGAGTCAATGCTATAGGTTCAACAGTATTCCATGAGGCTAAAAAATCTGTTAACTTTGAAAGCCCTAGCAAAATATCACTCTTGTTTATAAATCACTTATTTATCATATGACCACATGTTGAATCCTTTTCTTTCTACATACTGAAGAATCCTACAGTCAGCCTTTAAGCATTCTGCATTTCTTTGCCAATCTTGTAGCTGAGTATCTTGTTCCAGTCGATTTTGGTGCGGGTAACTGGAAGCTGTCGGCGCAAGGCCTTGAATGTGGTGTCTGACATTGTTTGGTAGTTTTCACTAATTGCAGTCTGCAACAGATAATTGAAGGTTAGTTACTTGAACAGAAATGGGGTTGGTTATGAATAGAAAAGTAACTCAATAGTCAAAGGACATGCTTACATTACAAAGGACAGACAGGGCATATTATATTATCTCTAGTGAGCTTTTCTTCAATCTCTAAAGTGAGCCAAGAAGCTCATCTGTATTGCTCAAACTAGAGCTATGGTCTCTTCCAAACTCAAAACCTTACTTTCAAGGAGAATGCCAGATTGAAAGGTCTGTTAAAGGACACAGAGGTCTAACAAAATATATGAACAGCCGGGCGTGGTGGCACACGCCTGTAATCCCAGAACTTGGGAGGTTGAGTCAGGAGGATCGAGAGTTCAAAGCCAGCCTCAGCAACTTAGCAAGGCCCTAAGCAACTCAGTGAGACCCCGTCTCTAAATAAAATACAAAATAGGGCTGGGGATGTGGCTCAGTGGTCAAGTACCCTTGGGTTTCAATCCCCAGTACCAAAAAAAATAAAACAAAAAAACCCAAAATATATGAACAGCAAAATAATAAGGCACTAGGATTTAGAAAAATTGATTACAAATCTTCTTACCTGATATTCATTTTCTGCACTCTCTATGATTTTAATAAACTCCTTGGCAGTTTGGACTTCATTCTAGTGGAGAAAGAGGGAGGAAAAAATGAATTATTTATTTGTTTGCTTGTTTACTGGTTGAGTACAGTACCAGGGGTGCTCTACCACTGAGCACAGCCTTTTTCTAAATTTTTAAATTTTAGACTTGGTTTCACTAAGTTGTCTAGGCTGGCCTTGAGTTGGCAATTCTTCTGCTTCAGACTCCCAAGTCGCTGGGATTACGAGTGTGTGCGACAGGAGCCAGCAGTGCTTAAACATTTAAAAAAATTCATTTGTGCTGGATACAATGGCAACTCCAGAGGTTAAGGAAAGAGGATCAGAATTGCAAGGACAACTCTGGCAACTTAGTGAGACCCTGCCTCAAAATACAAAATTTTAAAAATAAATAAAAGGGGCTGGAGAAGTAGTTCAGTGGTAGAGCAAACCGTTGGGTTCAAATCTCTAGTACCATATTAAACAAACAAACAAGCACTGAGTAAAAAGATGCTGAAAAGTGAATCCATATTAACTAACACTGGTATGATAATTCCTAGTTTACCAAGGGTTCCCATGTAATATTACCTCCTTTGATTATTACAACTATCCTGTGAAATAGATAGGTTATTATCATTACCTTCATTCTGCAGGCAAAACCAGAAGCCTCTTAAGTGATATGACCAAAATCATACAGCTTTTGAGTGATAAAAATAGAATCTGAATCCAGGTCTTCACCAAACCAAAAAACAGACAAACTAAAAACCCCATGCACTTTCCAGTCTACCATAGTGTGGCCAGAAGAAGTCATCACAGTGTCTTAAAATCCTGATGCCCTGAAAAAATATTCTGGGTTTAAGACGAAATGAACAATGCCCTCAGGGCCTCACCCCAGGGCCCTTGCTTGCTAAGCAAGTGCTCTACCACTGAATTATATTCCAGCTCGATCTGCCTTTCCCATTCCTACTCTCATTCTTCTACAATCATTTCTTAGAAACTTCATGATCTGCAATGACTTCATCACTATGAGGGCTAACAGACTGAAGCTGATGTGAGAATCCAGCTATTTTTTATTAAGCCAGACATTACACAATTTGTGAAGACATAAATTAATATCATTTTTCTTACTAATTTTTTTTGGCGGGGGGGAGTTAGTTATTTCCCACAAAAATGTATTTATGTTGCCAGATGTGGTGAACAATGCCTGTGATCCCAGCAACTTGGAAGGCTGAGGCAGGAGGATTACAAGTTTGAGGCCAGCCTCAGCAAGGTCCTAAGCAACTTAGCTAGACGGTGTCTCAAATAAAAAAAAGGGCTGGGGATGTGGCTCAGTGGTTAAGCGCTCCTGGGTTCAGTCACCAGCAGCCCCCCCCCCCCAAAAAAATTCATTTTAACAAATAATGGATATTGGCAAGGATGTGGGGGAAAAGATACACTCATACATTGCTGGTAGACTGCAAACTGGTACAACCACTCTGAAAAGCAGTATGGAGATTCCTCAAAAAACTTGGAATTGAACACCTTTTGATCCAGTTATCCCACTCCTCGGTTTATACCCAAAGTACTTAAAATCAGCATACTATAGTGATGCGGACACATCAAGGTTTGTAGCAGCTCAATTCACAATCGCTAAGCTGTGGAAACAACCTAGGTGCCCTTCAACAGAGGAATGGATAAAGAAAATGTGGTACGTATACACAATGGAATATTACTCAGCCGTAAAGAAGAATAAAATTATGGCATTTGCCAGTAAATGGATGTAACTGGAGACTATTGTGCTAAGTGAAATAAACTAATCCCAAAAAGCAAAAGCCAAATATTCTCTCTGATATGTGGATGGTGACTCACAATGGTGGGGGTGGGGGTTCACCAAACTGGATGGGGTGGGGGGGAATAGGGAGGGATAGAAATGGGAGAGACAGTAGAATGAATCAGACATAACTTTCCTATGTTCATATATGAATACATGACTATTTTAACTCCATATCATGTACAAACACAAGAATGGGAAGTTATATTTCATGTATACATTCTACTATCATGTATAACTTAAGAAAACAAAAACCAAAGCAATGACAAATAATGAGTGAACTGCACTCCAGAGCAAAACTAATATTATTAAAGAAAAACAAGACAAAAGTGAGACACATTAAATATTGCATACTTACTGAAACAGTTACTAAATCTTGTACATCTTTATGACTAACCAACTGAACATTGCCATCTTCATAATAGTGAACCTGTGTGAGAAAGTATTTGAACAAGTTTGTTTAGTTCATATAGAATCCTATTGCTTAGTGCACAGATCCATGCTTTAAGCTATCCTTAACTTGAAAATTCATGTGTACTAATTCTGAACAATTAACATAATCAATGATAATTCACAGTGGTATTAATTAAAATTCACAGAATATTATCTCTTTTCTGCTGGGCTTGATAGTGCATGCCTGTAATCCCAGTGATGTGGGAGACTAATGCAGGAGGATGGCAAATATGAAGCCAGAATTAGCAACTCAGCAAGATCCTGTCTCAAAAAGAAAAATAAAAAGGGCTAGATGTAGCTCATTGGTGAAGTGTCCCTGAGTTCAATCCCTAGTACAAAAGAAAAAAGAAACAAAAGAAAACAAAACCTCTTTCCTTAGCAGGTAAAATTTATTATTTATGTTCAAAAAAACATTTGTTTATTTGATTCGAGTCACTGTGCCAGACACTGTGAATACAAAGATAACTAAGATCCCATTTTAGAAGTATTAAAAATAATTAAAAGCATAGAACATTAGTCTCTCTCTCTGAAAACCAAGGGGTTTTAATGGATCCTAATACTTAGTACAAGAGATACCTTCCATACAAACTATCATCAATATTGGTAAACAGATCTGACCAGTAAGAAAAGCTTAATTGAGAGTTAACTGGATATACAGAATAGAATGGGACAATCCTTTGGTTAAATACATTTGAACAGGGTCTTAAATGTAGACGTGGTCAAGCTAGAGAAATGTATCTAAGCAAGGTGATAAAAGAGTACAAGAATGGAGTATAACGAGTTTCAGTGAGGGAAGAATAAAGACCTCGCTGCAAATGAAAATATGTGAATAGGATTGTATCAGGAGACACTGCTATGAAGTTGAAGACAGACTGTGAAGAGCAAAGTACCTTATAAATCATATTAAATTCAGGCTTTATGCCGGGTGCAGTGGTGCACACATGTAATCCCAGAGACTTGGGAGGCAAGTTCAAGGTCTTGGGCTGTGAGTGTGGCTCAGTGATAGAGCGCTTGCCTAGCATGTATGAGGCACTGGGTTCGATCCTCAGCACCACATAAAAATAAATAAACTAAAAAAAAAAAAAAAAAAAAAAGATAAGAAAAAAAAGTTCAAGGTCAGCCTTAGCAACTTAGCAAGGCCCCGAGCAATTCAAGACCCTGCCTCAAAATAAAAAGGGCTTTGGGTTTGCTTCCCACCCCATTTCCCAGTGGTGGGGATTGAACCCAAGGTCTCATGCATGTTAGACAAGCATTCTACCACTAAGCTACATTCCCAGTCCTAAAAACGGTTTTGGATGTGGGCTGGGGATATAGCTCAGTTGGTAGAGTGCTTGCCTTCCAAGCACAAAACCCTGGGTTCAATCCCCAGCACTGAAAAAAAAAAAAAAAAAAAGGCGGGGGGGAAGGGGGCTTTGGATATAGCTCTGTGGTAGAGTGCCCCTGTGTTCAATCCCCAGTACCCACTCCATGAATAAATAAATAAAACAAGTTTAAAAGAAAGAAAAAGAATTAAGACTTTATCCTATTTTCAGCTAGTGCCATGGTGTGAATGTTGGTGTCCTCCCCAAATTCTTGTGTTAGAACCTAATACCCAGGGTGATGGTATCAAGAAGTGGGGCCTTAGGGGTAAGAATAAATCTTGAGGGCTCCACCTTATAAAAAGTCTTGCGTGAACTCCCTTGCCCTGCATTTGCCTTATGAGGGCAATGTTTGTCTCTTCCACCAACTGAGGATGCAGCAAGAAGGCACCATCTATGAGGAACAGGCACTCACCACCAGACACTAAATCTATTGGTGCTTTGTGGACACATGAGCCTCCAGAAGTGGCAACAAAAATTTTGTTGTTTATGAATTACTTGGTCAAATTTTTTTTTTTTTTTTTTGAATCGGGGATTGAATTCAGGGGCACTTGGCCACTGAGCCACATTCCCAGCCCTATTTCATATTTTATTTAGAGACAGGGTCTCACTGAGTTGCTTAGGGTCTCCCTAAATTGCTGAGGCTGGCTTTGAACTCGCAATCCTCTTGCCTCAGCCTCCTGAGTCACTGGGATTACAGGCGTGCGCCACCATGCCCGGCAGGTATTTTTTAAATAGCAGCCTGAATGGACTCAGATATCTAAGTCTATACTACTACAGAAATTTGAGCAATACAAAATGGAATTGTATTTAAATTGAATTTAGTGATACAGGGGACTGAACATGGGGGGTGCTCTGCCTCTAAGCTACTTCCCCATCCCTTTTTATTTTGGGACAGGGTCTTAGATGCTAAATTGCTAAGGCTAAATTGCTAGAACCTGTGATCCTCCTGCCTTGGTCTTTCAAGTTGCTGGGATTACAGGCATATGCCACCAAACAAAATGAAATAAACAGTTAAAGCAAAAATAAAAAGGGCTAGGGAAGTGGCTCAGTGGTTAAGCACTCCTGGCACCAAAAAAAAAAAGTAGGGAAGGGGGCTGGGGCTCAGTGGTAGAACACACCTGAATTCAATCTCTACCCAGTCTCACACAAACAAAACACCTTCTGTCAATAAAAACAAACCCCAACAATAAAACAAAAAGCCATTCATGTAGTTTTCCTCAGAACTGTCTCTGCATTTTGACTCAGTGGCATTAGTGGGCTATGCATAGTACTTATGTGGTGCTGAGGACCAAACCCCGTGTCTCACACATGCAAGGCAAGTGCTCCATCCATGAGCTACAACCCCAGCCCCCGCAATTGCTTCTTAATAATTACTTTATTCTTTTCTAAAACTGCTATTTGGTAAATCCGGGAAACATCTTGTGTTATCTGTTTTTTTTTTTTTTTGCGGTGCTGGGGATTGAACCCAGGGCCTTGTGCATGCAAGGCAGGCACTCAACCAACTGAGCTATATGCCCAGCCCCATCTTGTGTTATCTGTGCAGAAAAAAATAACCAGCCAACAGCACACTCGACATGATTATCATTTATCAACTCCAAACAGCTCTGTTTAACTACCTCCCCAGGAAGGTGGTTATTTCTATTCACTTCCATCCACCTCCCTTTGCATCTGCACATAATTTAGTACTTTTTTTTTTTTTTGGTACTGGGGATTGAATCCAGGGGCACTCCACCACCAAGCCACATCCCCAGCCCTATTTTGTATTTTATTTAGAGACAGGGTCTCACTGAGTTGCTTAGGGCCTCGCTAAGCTGCTGAGGCTGGCTTTGAACTCACGATCCTCCTGCCTCAGCCTCCCAAGTGCTGGGATTACAGGTGTACGCCACCACGCCTGGCTTAGTACTTATTTTAATGCCAGAACAAAGACCAACTTGCATGTTTATTTTTAAATGTGAAGTTTTATTTATTTAGGCAGTGCTAGGGACTGAACCCAGGGTTTTATTATCAGGCAAGCACTGAGCCATACTCCCAGATCTAAAATGTAAAGTTCAAACCATGATCAAGGAACCCATTGGAATCTCACCTGAATCTTGAGCACTCCAACCACCTGAGCTGTAGGTGGTGTAATAGTGAACTTCCACTCTGATCTCCAACGACCGTTCCTATTAAAACACACACATACAATGCTGCAGAATTAGCAATAGATACAAGAAAGGAGTGATTTACCACGGCAGCTGAAAAGTTGAGAAAAAGCTGCAAGGGAGAGGGGACCAGTCATTTCCAATTTGACAAACCCAAGGCTGTCTACTCAAACATAAGTTTGGATCCAAGTAGTGTGACCATAATCCTTTTCTGGACTTCCATTTTTCCTTAGTTTGCCTTGGGGTAGAACCATGCCCATTCTGTCATGGTAGGCTCTTCTAAAAATGGATAGGCTGCTGAGTTACATAATTAACTCAGGTATTACTAACACTTAACCAAGTAAAACTCAAGACTTTCAACTGGACACTTTATTAATCATTTGTTCTCACTCAATATAAAAGTAGTTTTTAAAAAGATATGATTATAAAATCTTAGAATTGGAGCTGGGTGTGGTGGCACATTCTTGTAATCTCAGTGACTCACAAGACTAAGACAGGAGGACTGCAAGTTCAAGGCCTGCCTCAGCAACTTGTGAGACCCTGTCTCAAAATAAAATGTAAAAAGAACTGGGGATATAGTTCAGTGGTAAAGCACCCCTGGATTCAATCCCACATACTGGTGTAGAAAAAAACAAAACAAAAAAACCAAAACTCCAGAACCAAACTTAGAATTGGAAGGAATCTAAATAATGTCTAAATCCCTAGAGGGAGAACCAAAAATCTCTAAGTAAAAAAATTTACCCTACTAAGGGAGGAGAAACAGAATTTCAAGGCTAGCTTCAGGAATTCAGCGAGACACTCAACAACCTAGTGAAACCCTGCCTCAAAATTAAAAATAAAAAGGACTAGGATGTAGTTCAGTGGTAAAGCACTCCTGAGTTCCAAACCCAGCACCAAAAAAAAAAAAAAAAAAAAAAAATTAATGGTCCTTGAGCTGCCCGGCAATGCCCCCCTGGCCGTGATTTGAGACTGCCCAGCTGCTGTGATAATGCCCTGTTCAAAGGGAAATTCTGTGCCAGCCATGGACTTAACAGTTCTTAACCTTGGGTTCAAATGCCAGTTGCCTAGGGGTAGAGAATCATGGGTGCAAGCTGATAGTTCTAATTGGGCTGTTTATACCTTCAACTTCGGTTCTGTTTATCTTGAAGAAACTTTCTCACAATAAATCCTTTTGATATTAAAACCTATATAATAAGTGTGCTGAGCTCGTTCTGGGTCGTCCATCCCTCATCAGAGGACAGAGAACCACTGGGCCCCAGCCTTTTCTTTGTGTGTTTGTCTTTTGTCCATTCCCTTATCCTCCCCTCTGGTACCTGAATTAACTACTGTGCATGTCACAGCAAAAAAAAAAAAAAATCCCAAAATAAAAATTGCTGATTTCTCTCCAAAATAACTAGATACAAACAAAAGAGAAGATCTATTTCTTACCAGAAGTTTTTAGGCTGAAACTGGTGGCTTTCAATACATGCAATAATGGTCTGTTGCCCATCTATAGTTTTAGCATAAACCTAGTGTTGGGAAAAAAAAAAATCAGACTGGAAAAACACATTTAATCTAAATGAGAGACAATGTAAAAAGCGGTTTGTTAAATCCTTGAGATAGACAAAAGGTCAAGACATCGCACTCACAACCAGATCCTGTTAAATTCTAACAGAGATAGTGGTACAATGAATACAGAGGGAAATATTGCTCCTGGCTTAGAGTTGAAGGGAGGTGCCATTTAGGCTGAGCCTTATAAAGCAGATGAGACCTGATAAGTAGAGACTGAGAATAAAGACCAGTAAACAGCTCAGGCATGAAATCAAGGACTTGTTAAGTGAATGGCAATTAGGTCCTCACGTTAGAGGGCATGTGTAAAGTAGACTAATGGAGATAGAATAGTAGATTTAGGTCATGTAGTAGTACATATAAGGTAAAAACTTTAGATTCTATTCTATAAGAAATGAAAAGACAGCAAAACAATATGACCAGAACTATTATTTTGGGAAAATGATCAATATTGTTATACAGGAAAAAAGGGAAGAAAATTTGGAAGCTGGTTGGAAGACCACATCATTAACTTAGGTCATAATCTAGGGTAGTATCAAATGGCAATGAAAAGGAAGGTTGCAGATAGAATGCAGAAGTACAATCAAAAGTTTAGCAATGTATTGCAATTGAAGGGTTAAAAAAAAAAAGGAGGGGCCAAAGTATTTGTACACCTGGATAACTAGGAAGATGGTGTTATCAGTAACAAATTGGGAAATCCAGATGGAAGTGTTTAGCTAGAAGTTACAGAAATACCAGCTCTTCCTTATAGAAGTGAATGGAAATAATTACTAGAGAAAGTAAAGAAAACACAGTGCTTTATAGTTTACAAAATGTTTTCATACTTTTTTTGTTCTAATAAATCTGGTAACAACAACAAAAAAAGACATGATTATCATCCACAAATGGTAAAGTTGAAATTCATAGGTGGTTCCTGCCCAACGTCACTCAGAGAGTACGTGGTGAAGATGCAACCCAAACACATTGTTTTTCTGACACTGAAGTCTGGGTTATTTTCCCTAGATTTAGTGGGCTATTAGCTTTTAAGAGCATTTTAAAAGTTTTGGGAAATTATAAAATTAGAGACAAAGTAAGAATTAGTGGGTGTTCATATAGCAGTCTAAGCAAAAGATTATTTCCAGAAGTAGCTGCCTGGGCTCAGTATGAAACACCAAAGAAATCAAAGACCACAAAAAGGTCACTGGATCAAGTGATTCAGGAACCATTAATACTTTCAGAGAGCACTTTCTATAGGATGGAGACTAAAGTCAAAATCAAAGGTTCTTAAGTGGATGAGTAATGAGGAAATGGCACTAGTAGGAGAAGAAGGCCCAATGATTTGGAGGGCAGGGAAGAATGCAGAGGAGAAACAGCAAGGTGAAAAGAAAACAAAGTCATAAAAACTGTCTTGAAGTACACAAGACAGTATATCAAGAATAAGGACCCTTCTTTCTCAGATTCAAGAACAATGGAAAAATTTCTCAGTGTGGAGGGAAGAGAAAAAGATTTCATGTCAAGTCTCAATCATAATAAAATGTAGGGATTAGTTAGATGCCCATCTAGGACAAATAAGAAATGCCTGGAACATACCAAATAGAAAATGTGATAGGGAATGATGAGATAAAATTATTAAAATGGATTACTAAGCAGGACAATTAAGAAAACTAGTGTACAGGAGACACCATTAGAAAAATTCCAACACTCTTGCTCATTTGATAGCTAAGAGAAGTAAAAAAAAGACCCATTAAGGCTACTTGGCATTGGAACTCTCTAAATTAAGAATGGGGAATGACAAACTTTGAATAGCTAACAAATGACAAATTAAAAGTATATTTAGGATTGAACAGCCAATTTCTAAAAGGAAGTGTTATCAAGTCCCCTTTTGTAATACTGGGTTCCAAAAAGGAATTCCGTATCCACCATGATGGGTTTTCTCCTTCATCAAAAAAAAAAAAAAAAAAAATAGTATAATAAAATAATAATGATATCTACCATTTAATGCAGGGTTTACTTTGTACCACTGTTTCAAGAGCTTCAAATGCATTATTGACTCATTTAATCTTCACATCAATACTATGTGGTAAGAACTACTATTTCCATTTCAGATGAGAAAAATGAAGCACAGAACTATTAAGTCATTTACCTAAGGTCTCACAACTAGTAAGGTCGCAGGGCTAGGACTCACACCAGCTATTAAAGTTAAAATGTAAGTGCTCTTAACTAACATTCTGGATTGCCACTTAACTCATCATCACATATTTAAAATAGTCTAGTTAAGGTACTGTGTTTTTGAAAATTGCTAAGAAATGAGATTTTTAGCATTCTTACTAATAAAACTGTCAGGTAATACATGTTAATTAGCTCAATTTAGCCATTCCACAGTGTATACATATGTCAAAACATCATGCTGTACACACTATATAATTTTATCAATTGAAATAAGTTTAAAATACAATAAAATACAATAAAAAATTAAACATTCTAATCACAATTTTGTAAAGGGGAAATCATGATATAGTCAAATTTATAAGTTAGAGCCCAAGAGGTAGTAAAAGAAAACAAAATTACTCTTGATTTTTAAAAGTGTTTAGTTCAAAACAGTTTTGACTACCTAGTGAAAAATATCTAAACTATGTAGAAGTAGTTTTATGTAAAAATGCCTTTGCCAAAAAGACACAAATGTGGGCAATAGCTCTCCCAACAATTTTATCATTTTTTCTTAAGTCCAACCTAAGACTTTAAAACTTTTTTTGATGTAAGGCAATTTTCTCATAAATAAGATATATATGAAATAGAATACACAGTAATTCACACTTACTATGCACTGATACTTTACAATGGAATTTTTCATGTACATATACTCCTTTCAAAAATGATTTAGGGAGTAAAATACAGAGAAGACCATAACTAAGAAGAAGAGATGTTTGGTGGGCTGAAGTTCCCAAGGGATAAGATAATTGTAAGAAATACAACACTCTGGTAATGAAACAGGCAGATAGATACTTAACAGTACAGAAGCCGTTGGAATAATGATCTTTCACATAGGCTCTTAAAGCATTGTCACAGGATTCTCTCCAAGACTTCAAACCTCCATCTACTTCCTCTGGTTGAGGGTCACTTGCTTCTTTCCGTAAGTGATCAAACTTAAAGGAAATTTTGTTTCTTGGATCTAAAAATCTGCTATTACCCAGGTCACCATGCTCTGTAATTAAGACCTTCCAAAGAAGAATTACAATTATGAGTAACTATAAAAAATACAGTTATCACATTTTGCAAAACAAGTAAGTAAATAAAATTGAGGAAGGCAGTTTTTCATTTAGTCAAATTTCTCTTTCATATTGATTTTTCCACCAAGTCTCATTTTTATTCTTATGAAAATATTACATTTATGGTAAGTCAACTTTATCCTACAAATTTTCCCTTCTAACAACACCCATCATTTCTTGGTTTCTAATATATTTATTTATGTAAATACTTTTGCACACTTCTGTATTATTTTCTCATATATTTTATGAAAAATTTCCAGAGTCTTTATACTGAACAGTAAAAAAATATATAAAGGTAAAATCTTTTTCTCATTCCTATTTCCCAAATAGCAAATTCCTAAAGGAACTTAAAGTAGCCTAAATTTCAGTATGAGTGTTTTTTTTTTTTTTCATTAAATATACTGTCACCTGTTATTCTTATCAAGGAGAATTAGACACAGCTGGAAATACTTTAAGATCTTTTTATTTTCTCTCTTCATGTTAGGGGTAGTTTTTTTTTTTTTTTTTGGTCAAAGATATAGACAGAGAAAGAATTTCCTAATATGTAGAATATTTTTAAAAACTTTGAAAACCAAGACATGAATTTGTTTAGTACTTACTTCTACATCTGCTTTGGTTTCTATCATCTCTACTACCTGTCAGGAATAATCTAATAGGCAATTTTTACCTGATCTTCATATCCTTCTATCTTCACAGGAGTGAACTGGTCCATGTTATATTGGGCAAATGCACTGTTAAAAAAAATGTAAAAACTACTGTTAGTATTTCCATTTTACCAGTTGCTGGATTGACTAACATTTCTCTTTCACATTTTACATCCAATCCAGTAAATCTTACAGTTTCGACGTGAGTGTATATTCAGAATCTGACTCCTTCCCCCACTCACACTGCTTCCACTCTAGTCCAAACCCCTACTATCTATCCCTAAACTATTCTAAAACTCTTGCAAATATTCATCTTACTTCAGCCTCTGCCCTGATACATAGTGATTACAATAATCATAGCCAGTAATCATTTTAAAATTTAAGACCCATCATGTTCACCCTTAATAACATCCTTTTTTAAATTTTTGCAGTGCTGGGAATTGAACCCAGGGCCTTGTACTTGTGAGGCAAACACTCTACCAACTGAGCTATATCCCCAGCCCTAACATCCTATCTCACTTGGAAGAAAATTTGCTCTTCGATGCAACCTACAACATACTATTTATACCAAAAATGCTGGGAATTATCAGGGAAAGGTTCTGGTGGTCAGAAACATAGGTGGAAATCCAGGAAAGGGTAAAATCCTAGGTCTATCAGCACTCCTTCAATTAATAAAGAAAGCAATGATGATAATGATTACTGAAACATTTACTGAGCACTAACTATGAAGGCTATAGCCACGAGATTGAAGTATTTCATTATAGAAATAAAACTGAATTTTTCATCCCTATAAGTCAAGTATTTGGGCTCAGAAAAATTCTTTAAAAGAAGGTTCTCCAAAACCTCCAGTTTGTAAGAACCAGAATATCTATATATATAAAATAAAGCTTTAGTGTCAGTCAATGCAATTAAAACATCTGAACTACCTACCAACTTCTACTTAGTCTTAATTTTCAGAACTGTGACAACAGGCTTAATTGCAATCATTCTTGAGTGGCACAGAACCCCCAAAGACTTCAGCAGTACCTTATCAAGTGAAATACAGAATAGATTTAATTTGGGTAGCTCTCAAATATAAAACTAGGACCAATCTGGCAGGCAAATTGAAGAAGTTGCTTTGCGAGACAGAGAATTCCTTATTACTTGAAGCATTCATATTGGATAACTATCCATTGACATATATAGATGAGGTTCAGTGCATCTATAATGTGTCTTATTTTTCTAAATAAATGTGTAACTAGGGTATCATTCATGATGACAATTATAGTGATGGTATGCAAATCATAGATATGTAGAATGTAGTCCCAAAATGAATTCCAAAAAGGCAGCATGAACACTGTAGGAGATGATTGTTTCCTGGGCAGCAGCTCTTAAAACTGTTTTCTATAGTCAAAATGTAAACAAATTACATTTCATACTATAATGATTTTACTTATTTTTTATATGAAAATGTCCTTGATCACCTCATCCCACCTCTTCCCAGTCATTATCTAATTTTTTAAAAAGGAGCTCTGACACAGATGGATACACAATAACTGAAATGAAGCTTGGCATTGAAAAGTAGAGGAGAGTAGTGAAAAACCAGAATAATAGGGGGCTTTGAAAGATTGATAGCGTTTAGATTTAGCTCCAGAATACAGAAAAGGACACCCCACCCCAAATGTTTCTGAGGAGAGGGCAAAAGATGTTTTAGAAAGATTAGTTTGCCTGACAATGATATAAGTCAATAACTAGGTAGATTTTATCTTATGGTTAATTGTATTAAAGCACTTTATTAATATCTGCAATTTGAGAACTATCAATCCTCATTAGCAGCCTAATCCTTCTGTAACTAGCAGTTTAAAAATATCAACATGAAATAGAAGAAAACATAACAGCTAACATTAAATTCTCTTTTAATTGGGGAAATCTGGACAAAGACAAAAATAAATTGGCATGATGGTGTGCGCTAGTAATCCCAGCTTTTCAGGAGGCTGAGGCAGGAAGATTGTTAAGTGTGAGGCAATTTAGCAAGATCCTGTCTTAAAGAAAAAAATAAAAAGGGATAGGAATGTAACTCAGTGTTAGAGTGCCCCTAGATTCAATCCCCAGTACAGCAAAAATAATAAATGAACGTGTGAATAAAAAAGAAGTTCATACAATAAGCTTTGAAAAAGTAAGGAACATTTGTGAGGCACTTGTTTTTTCTAAGAAAAAAAATAAAAGACCAACTTTTTTATTTTAAAGTATTTTTAAACTTAAGTTTCCAGGGTGCCAATTTACTCAATGTTCGAATATGTGGATTTAGAAAAGATACTTACTGTGCTGCTCCTTCCCTGAGGAGATTGTCATTGTTGAGTAGTAGCCGGACATCTGAGGAGGAAAATGTGTTGAAATGTTAAGTACAGGACAAATTTGAGAATTTCTAGCAGATTTCTAGAACAGATTTTTAAAATTCAGACTTTGGCTGGGTGTGGTGGTACAGGCCTGCAATATCAGTGACCTGGGAAGCTGAGACAGGAGGATTCCAAGTTTGAGGACAGGCTCAGCAACTCAGCGAGATCCTGTCTCAAACTGAAAACTAAAAAGGGCTGAGGATGTGGTTCAGTGGTGCAGCACTTCCAGGTTAAATCCTTAGTATCCCCTCAAAAATTCAGGCTTTGAAATTAGCCTTTAGATATGTTAAATGTGCAGATATTCTAAAAATGCCAATGAATAGATGCTAATGTTCATAGGTTTGCATATAATTATTTGCATTACAATAATTCAACAATAAAAATACCAAGGGGGCTGGGATATAGCTCAGTGGCAAAGCATCTGCCTTGCATTCACAAAGCCCTGGGTTCGACCCCCAGTTCCAAAAAAGGACAAAAAAAAGAGAAAAATATCAATGAATTTCATAGCAAAAGAAAACCATGTTTTGTAGAAGGCCTAGTGAGGACCATTAATTTATTTTTAGTTCTTGTGGTGCTGCAGATCAAACCCAGGGCTTCACACATGCTAGGCAAGTGTTTATTCCTGAATTATGTTCCCAGCAAGGCTGTTAATTTAAGTTTTTGGTACCAGGAACAGAACCCAGGGGCACTTAACAACTGAGCAAAATCTCCACCCCTTTTTTATAGTTTATTTAAAGAAAGGCTCTCATTGAGTTGCTGAGGCTGATCTTCAACTCTCAATACTCTTGCTTCAGCCTCCTGAGCTGCTAGGATTACAGGCAAATTTTTAAAAATGTGACACATTTTAACATAAAAACAAATGATCAATATTTTATACATTATATTGCACTCTGTTCAGAAAATTGGAGCAGAACATCACCTCATCTTTCCCTAATAGTTTAACACTGCAGATTAAAAGCAGGATGATTCAGAAAACATCTGGATTCTTAGGTGAGATTGGCCTTCATTTGATTGCAGGGTTCAAGATTTTTGCAGATTGTGCTTATTCCAGACTGTGGTAATGATAAACCCACAGGCTGTATTCTTCATTACTTGAATCTGTAATCTTAAATCAGTAAGCTTAAGGCCTAGAGGTCCTTTAAGATCTTTTCCCTCAGTGTTTCTCAATGTCACCAACATGCTTTACATGAATTTATGCACCGCTATCTAAATTACTGTTGCATTGTCCTCAACTTTTGGTATGGTCTGTATTGAGGCTGGTCACAATGCTAGATTGCAAAAGGCCCCCAAGGCCAGACTTGCTCTTGGTACTGATTTCACTACTTTGGGAACTGCTACTACTGAGGTGTTTCTTTGCCGTTCTGAGGCATTTTTCACCATAGTGTGATCCAGAGAAGAGACTAATCAAATGCTATTTTACTGTCTTCAAGGGTTCCGCAGAGAGTAGTCTGTAGAACAGCTTCCTTTCTTCTGATGTGGTCAATTCTTTTCAGAGAAGCAGGGTGCCTTGCAGCCCTGGGCCCATCCTTGGGTAACCTAAGCCTCACTGGGAGTTGGACAATATTGTTAATTTTATATCTAAATGAGTTTTTTAAAATGGGCCTAGATTAAGAATAGTAGGCCTTTCTACAACAGATCAAGAGCACTGTGCACAATTCAATCAAGAGGCATTAAAATTCCTGGACATATGCTTCTCAAGACTCTAATATGGTGGTCTGAAACCTTTCTAAAAGGCTGTTTGTCAAAGAGTTTAGTCATTTTTCTCCATTACTAAGAAACTATTAAGTGTTTACTTTAAGAGGGAAGGCTAACTATAAGCCAAAGGCCATTGCATTTCAGAGCTTCTAAAAGAAGTTACTGCCTGAGAGTAGTCAAGGTGTGCCAATAAAAACCAGCCCTATTCCTTGAGCAGCTTACTAATTCCTAATCTAATGCTTTGGTTCCAATTATTCACATGATATTCCTATAAAGTACATTTAGTTGTCAGAAGTAAACAAAGGACATAACTACAAATGTCATTAATTTTGTTAAGTCAATAATTTATCTGAGCTAGAACAGGCACTTCACAGAAGTAATACTATCCATTTACAAATACATGAAAAAATGTTCAGCATCTCTAGAAATTAGAGAAATGCGAATTAAAACCACACTGAAATTCCGTATCACTCCAGTCAGAATGGCAAGTACCAAGAACAAAATAACAATAAATGTTGGCAAGGATGTGGGGAAAGGGTGCACTCATACATTGCTGGTGGGACTGCAAAGTGGTGCAACCACTCTGGAAAGCAGTATGGAGATTCCTCAGAAAACTTGGAATGGAACCATTTGACCCAGTTGTCCCACTCCTTGACATATACCCAGAGGACTTAAGATCAGCATACCAAAGTGACACAGTCACATCAGTGTTTATAGCAGCTCAATTCACAATAGCAGAGCTGTGGAACCAACCTAGGTCCCTTCAACAGATGAATGAAGAAAATGTGGTACATATACACAACAGACTGATACTCAGCCATAAAGAATGTAAATACTGCATTTGCCAGTAAATGGATGGAACTGGAGACTATCATGCTAAGTGAAATAAGCCAATCCCAAAAAACCATAGACTGAATGTTCTCTCTGATATGCAGATGCTAACTCACAATAAGGGGGGAGGGAAGAATAGAAGTTCATTGGATTAGACAAAGGGGAATGAGGGGATGGGAGTGGGAGTGGGATTGGAAAGACAGTAGAATGAATCAGACATAACTTTCCTATGTTCATATATGAATATATGAACATATATGTATATGAACACATCATATACATCCACAAGAATGGGAAATTCTCCATGTATGTATAATATGTCAAAATACACTCTGTTGGCTGGGGTTGCAGCTCAGTGGTAGAGCGCTTGCCTCGCATGTGTGAGGCACTGGGTTTGATTCTCAGCACCACATATAAGTAAATAAAATAAAGGTTCATCAACAACTACAAAAATATTTTTTTTTAAATATACTCTGTTAAGTACATAAAAAGAACAAACAAAAATAAAGAATTTATCTGAGCTAAAGTTCAGGTTTAAGGAGAACTTTCTAAAAGCTCAGTTGTTGGAAATTTTTCATTTGGCCAATATTGAAAAATTAAAGAAGGCTACATTTGTTTCACTTACTGTCAGGGCTCAAAATCCACAAATGATTTTATAAAGAGTATCTTAAATTCTATTACATTTTATATTCCTATAGTAAATATTTATGTTTTTCCTAGTTACTTTTTTGCATTATTAATTTTATTAATTTTGCCAATGAAGATTACTAACTGTTCTATCTTGTGAGAAGCTCTAGGCCAGGTACAAATGAATATCTATTAGTTCCTTTCAAGTAGTTGAAACTCCTAATATGAAACTAGAATTTCAAAATAAATGCTTGCTAAAGTAAACCAAAATGCATAAAGATTATGATTTTACTTAAGAGTACTCTAAAATGAATTAATCTAACTTCAAATGTGATTATGATCACTAATGTCATCATGAAGGTCAAGATACCCATCAATATTTTTGTATCTTCTAAGTTGTATTAAGATGGCAAATAATGAAAGGATACAAATGGCCTGCCATGGTGGTGCATGCTTGTGATCTCAGCAGCTTGGCAAGCTGAGATAGGAAGACTGCAAGTTGGAGGCTAACCTAGGCAACTTAGTGATTAGTGAGACCCTACCTCAAAATGAAAAATAAAAAGGACTGAGGATGTAGCTCAGTGGTAAAGTGTCGCTCAGTTTAATCCCCAGTACAAAACCAAAACAAAACAAAAACAAAAAAGTTACAAATGTATTGAAATAGCGGTTCCCAAATTGGAAGTGAATTAGAATTGCCTGGTGAAGAACTTGTTAAAACAGATACCAGTAGAGCAGGAGAGAAGGAATGGGGGAGAGGGGAGGGGAAGAAAAGTGGGTTCTGGGGACTGAAATGGAGTAAATTAAATTCCATGTATGTAATTATGTCAAAATTAACCCAACTATTATGTGCAGCTATAATGCAACAATAAATAAAAAACATAACAAACAACAAAACCCAAAAAAACACAGATCTAAAGAATGAGAATTTTAATTTTTTTTTTTTTTTTTTTGGTACTGGGGATGAACCCAGGGGCACTCCACCACTGAGCCACATACCCAGCCCTATTTTATTTAGAGACAGGGTCTCACTGAGTTGCTTAGGGCCTTGCTAAGTTGCTGAGGCTGGCTTTGAACTTACGATCCTCCTGACTCAGCCTCCCAAGTTGCTTGGATGACAGGCGTGCGCTACCACGCCCGGCTGAACCACATTTTCTTTATCCATTCATCTGTTGAAGGGCACCTAGGTTGGTTCCACAGCTCTGCTATTGTGAATTGAGCTGCTATAAACACTGATGTGGCTGTGTCACTTTGGTATGCTGATCTTAAGTCCTCTGGGTATATGTCAAGGAGTGGGATAACTGGGTCAAATGGTTCCATTCCAAGTTTTCTGAGGAATCTCCATACTGCTTTCCAGAGTGGTTGCACCACTTTGCAGTCCCACCAGCAATGTATGAGTGCACCCTTTCCCCACATCCTTGCCAACATTTATTGTTATTTTGTTCTTGATAATTGCCATTCTGACTGAAGTGATATGGAATTTCAGTGTGGTTTTAATTCGCATTTCTCTAATTGCTAGAGATGTTGAACATGTATTTGTAGACAGATCATATTACTTCCGTGAAGTGTTTTGTTCAGTCCCTTTGCCCCATCTATTGATTGGGTTATTTGTTCTTTTAGTGTTAAGTTTTTTGAGTTCTTTAAATATCTTGCAGATTAATGCTCTGCCTGAGGTGCAGGTGGCAAAGATTTGCTCCCAACAATGAGACTCTTGAGGGAATGATAACTTTGACTCTAAATTTAATAAGCTTCCTGGATGCAGTCAGTTGAACCCTAATAGCCCCAGAATGTGTTCTATAGTATGGAACTTCTGGAGTGAAAGCAATGATGAAAAAAAAAAAAATTTTTTTTTTTTTGTTGGTACTAGAGATTTAACCAAGGGGCACTTAATCACTGAGCCCCATCCCCAGCCATTTTTTTATGTTTTACTCTAGAGAGACAGGGTCTTGTTGAGTTGCTTAGGGCCTTGCTAAGTTGCTGAGGCTGGATGGCTCTGAACCTGTGATCATCCTTCCTCAGCCTCTCAGACCACTGGGATTAAAGGTGTGCCTGGCTAAGCAGTGATGGAATTTAAGCTATCATTTATCATGATAAAAATAAAACTATTAAATTTAAATTGTTTCTTTTAACATTTTTTTTTAGTTGTCAATGGATTTTTTTTTTTTTTTTTAAATTTATATGTGGTGCTAAGTATTGAACCCAGGGCCTCGCACATGCCAGGCAAGCGCTTTACCTCTGGGCCATAACTCCAGCCCGTTTCTAATTTTTTTATGTTCATCTATCTTAAATCTTTTCTCACCTTAGATAGCTGTGCTAATTAATGGATAAAGAGTTTGTTTTTAACTCAGACCTGGAATTAAATCCTTACTTTGATGCTAACTAGCTGGGTGACCTTGGACAAGTTATTTCAGTCTCTTAGAATGTTGATTTCCTTAGCTATAGCTGTAACATGTCAAACAGATTAAGAGATAGCAAGCACTCAATAATGACTGTAATTAAGTAGCGCGTCAAATAACTAAATAGTAATCCTTACTTACCATTGAATACTTCATTAAACTCCCCTGGGGGTGCATGAGTGATGAATTTAGCAGCTATGCGTACCTAAAAGAAAAATAAAATCTAGAGTAAGTGTACTGTGAAGATTAACATATAAAAGAAGGAATTACCAGATTATAAAATTTTTGTATAATCTCTTAAAAATAAAATTTCCTGTTTAATCCTTTTACTGCTTAGAGGTCTTTAGACTTTCTTAAAAAAAACAAAACAAAACTCGAAGCTGTTTATATCAATACATATGTATTCTGATTTTAGAACATCCGTGCTGTTTTAATCATTTTGACTTTTTCTCTAAAAAGCTAATTACTCAAGTGGTGCACACCTGTAATCCCAGTGACTCAGATGGCTGGGGCAGGAGGATCTGGAAGTCAGCACCAGCAACTTTGT
This sequence comes from Glaucomys volans, assembly GCA_020662805.1. Lineage (NCBI taxonomy): Eukaryota > Metazoa > Chordata > Mammalia > Rodentia > Sciuridae > Glaucomys > Glaucomys volans. The sequence goes on along the minus strand of JAJEJO010004848.1, from coordinate 284,530 downwards.
AAGACGCTGTCTCAAAAAAAAAGTAAAAAAGACTGGGATTGTAGCTCAGTGGTAAAATGTCCCTGGGTTCAAACCCCAGTTTAAAAAAAAAAAAAAAGTAAGTCAATCATTTTTTGATCAAAAAAGAGAAAGCTATGATCCTATTTCAAAAACTTAAGACCATTTATGCAAAATTAAATAAGATATTAGCAAAATAAGTATATTATCTAAGCATTTATTGCAATTTAAGAATGGTTCAAGACAAATTAATCTGAGTTAAAATTAAAGGAGCAGAACTGATTATCCTAATTCATGTTAGGAAAAAATGACAAAATTCGACACTCATCCCACTATCATAAATCAACAAAAATTACTAGCTTTCAGTAGGAGTAGAATGAACTTTCTTGACAGGGGAAAGGGCCAAAATTCTATAGCAAACTTCATAATAAGGAAACATAAAGTGTTGTTATAATTTTAAAGGCAGGAGAAGAATGACTCCTATGCCTCTACTAAATACACCATACTATAGATCCTGAAAAGTGTCATGAAAATATCTCTTCTGTTATTCATCGAGATCTCCCTTACCTGTCCCACACAGCCATTCTTTCTCTCTGGATCACTTATTAGAATGGATGTTAAAATGTTAGGATCTGCTGGCAAGTTTTTTTTTTTTTTTTTTTTTGGTACTGGGCTTTGAACCAAGGGATGCTTTATCACTGAGCTACATCCACAGTCCTTTTTATTTATCGTTTTGAGACAGGGTCTTGTTAAACTGCTGAGCCTGGCCTTGTACTTGTGATCCTCCTGCCTCAGTCTTTCGAGAAGTTAGGTTCATAGGCAGGTGCCACTGTGCCAGGTCAAATCCTAAATGAGTTAAAATTTTAAGATCTGAAAGACAAAATTTGGCATGTGAACTACTTAGCAACAGCACAAGGAATCCATACCAGACACACACCTCTGAATACTCTCATGTACACAAAGTTTGAGAACCCTGCCATAACTAAATAGAGTATTAATTTTTCTGAAAATATAAAAACTGGTAAAGATTAGGAGGGGGAATATCCTATAAAACTCTTATATTAACTGAGAAAAAAGAAAAAAATGAGTTCTACTGAGGAAGTGTTCACGAAAATTATACAACATGAGACTCCTGCTGCAATATGGATTTTCAACTGTGTTTACTTTCTTCGGTATACATACTGAATATATAATACTGTCTGTATTCATCAACTGTTGGTGTCAATCACTTATTTAAGAAATTAGTGCCAGGCACTGTGGTATACACCTGTAATCCCAGTAGCTCAGGAGGCAGAGGTAAGAGAAATGCGAGTTCAAAGCCAGCCTCAGCAAAAGTGAGGTGCTAAGCAACTCAGTGAGACCCTGTCTCAAAATAAAATACAAAATTGGGCTGGGGATGTGGCTCAGTGGTCAAATGCCCCTGAGTTCAATCCCAGATACCTGCCCCCACAAGAAATCAGTAAATCTGCTGGGTATAATGGTGCATGCATATAATCCCAGTTACTCTTGAGACTGAGGCAGGAAGATCACAAATTTAAGGCCAGCATGAGCATCTTAGACCCTGTTTCAAAATAAAAAAACAAAAAAGGGGTGGGGATGTAGCTCACTGGTAGAGCACCCCTGGGTTCAATTCTGGGTACTGGAAAAAAGGAATAGCAAAATAGCAAACCTATTTTGAATAATAAATTTTTTTTTAGTTCATTTGTGGGAAATTTGCCAAGTGGGCTATGATCTGTACCATTTTCTGTGAAGTTACATTTCCTGTAATTCTGACACAATTGTGAAACTCTCCTCAAAGTGTTTATAGTCCAAAAATAAACATATATTCATATACTACAAAAGGCTTCTTCTGCAAAACACACAACCATAGTTTACAGTTTAATAAAATAACACCTAAGTGTATAACTGTAAAAATTACCAAACTAAAAATTTAAGATACTAATATTTCTGAAGTCCCACCAAAATTTTCAAGAAAGTTACAAAATCTGATGGAACTAGCACAATTGAAAGAAAGAAGTTTAAATAATGGATGAACTGTACCTGCATATAAAAAAATAACAATTCACCAATTCAGTAACTAGGAAGATAAGTATCAATAAATAGAGATTGAAGACTGAATAAGACACTGTCTGTCACTGCCCTCAAGGATCTGAAACCCAGAAAGTGATACACCGAGCAGTTATTAAATGCAGAACTAGACACAAAGGAGGCACAGTGAGTTCTACCTACGTATGGAGGAAGGGCAGTGGTCTTCAAAGTCAATGATGTTTGAGCTGGCTTGGAGACTGAGTAGGTAAAACCAGGAGGGCATACCAGGCAGAACAAATAATATGTACAAACTCAAACAGGTCATAACAAACTGAATGAAGATATTAAGAGGATCTGTAAATGTTACTCTTCATACTAATTCTTTTCTCACTGTTTTGAAGAAGAAAGTTTTTTAAAGAAATGAAAACAAAATACTAATCTTTTATGCTAACATGTTCTAGATTATCATTATTTAAAAATGAGTTAATGCTTTTACCAAGCTAGCTTTTAATACCTTCTAATACATAGAAGACACGTAGATTAAAAATTCAATTTTTAAGATTATAAAGGGGTCCTCAGAGCAAAAAAGTTTGAGAAGAGCTCTATATGCTGACATGGCTAAATGTTAATGATATTTTTTAAGTAAAAAGGGTTTACAAAATGATGTGTTATTACTGATATTAAAATTTTATTTACACAAATATATAGCTACTAAATATTAACAGGGGCTATCTCTAATAGTTGTATTGGCTTACCTCTGCTCAAAAGAATATATTACTTGCTCTGACTTTTTACATTTAGTTACTTTTTAAATTACAAAAAAATTTGTATGCTTTCAGGCCATGAGGAACATGAAAATTTTGTTCATGGTCCCTTTTGTTTTTACACAAAAAATTTGGTTCAAATATCTGATAGCATAACCTTACATAGTATTGGAAGATTTATAAAGATTGAGGAAAACATGTGCCTAAATTACAGAAATTTTTAATCTATAAATCTGAAAAATCTACTATTTTGCTTTTAGATAGTAGCTTTAGTTCATAATTGTTTATGATATCTTAAGGGGCTCTTTTATTGGTATTTTTCATTTTGGTGTTTTGTTTTTTTCCCTTCATTTGGGTGGGAAGCAAAGTAATATAACCCAATAAAGACATTTTTTTAATGACAAAATTGGCATGTTTGCATGATGAGAGAGAAATGAACAGTATTGCAATGTCTGATATACAAAATAACACTTACTCAATGTAGACAAAGTTACACTAGTTTAAAGCTACTCTACTCAGGAGGCTGAGGCAGGAGGATCCCGCGTTCAAGGCCAACGTGGGCAACTTAGCAAGATCCAGTCTTAAAAAAATCAAAAAAGAGTTGGGGATGTAGCACAGTGGTAGACTGACCACTAGGTTCAATTCCCATTACCACCAAAAAATAAATAAATAAAAGGGTGAAAGTGGCTACTGAAAGACATCTAAATTAAAGAACCAGATCAAGGAAGCAAAGGACAGTAAGAGATTGTCAAAATGCTAAAGGTAACAAAGAGGGCTTTATAAAGTTACAGTTTCTGCCAGACAAGGGGTGGTGCTGCAGATGAACTGGGGGCCTAACACAAAATGGGCAAGGGCTCTACAACTGAGCCACACACCACCCTACAGTTGGCCTTTTAAAGTTACTCCTTGACAGAAGTTTTTGCCTTATTCACAGCATATCTTCATAATGTCTTATGCTTGAATATAAAGGTAGACAAATTGGTTAAATGTGGGGATTGTATTGAAAGAGAATACTAATCTAATAGCTTCTACTTTCTAAAGAAAAGAAACTGAAGTATATAAAAGTCAGACAGGAACATAAAATAGTATTATTTGAACTCAGGTTCAAAGTGTTGAAGTTATCCCAGTGCATCTGAGAATATCAAGAACAAGGGAAATGTCTAATTATAGAAACTAAAACATCTCCCAGTTTTTAAATGGAAGTGGGAAGATATTAAGATATATGCAATGGCAAGAGTGACACGCTAAATGAGTGGCAAAAAAAGGAATGCAGTCATCATTAAATGCCGATGTGGAATCCAAATACATTTTCATAGTAAGAAATCCCATGTTACTTACTGAGAGAGCCACTAAAATGACAAATTACTAGGACAGCATTTGAAGTATTAAGCTGATTTATACCGAACATAATGACGTTATAAAAATAACTTGTAGTAGACATAATGATGATATATTTATATACCCACTATAAAATCTGACCTGTGCTCCTTGGCTTACAAGTCCCCTCACAATTTGTACCCACTTCTGCAACTCTTTTCTATCTCATAGTTCCTAGACCTACAGCTATACTCTTGCCTCAGGACTACTGGATCTTTTGTCCCTTTTTGCCGGAAATACTCTCCTATTGATGGTTCTTTAACATGTATTAAGGTCTCTGTTTTAATACCACTGACTAAATAACGTACCTTTCCCTGATTTTTGTACATAAAATCTGTTGCTTGTACCCTCCCCATTCTTCATGATGCTAGCTTCTTTATCTGCTTTATTTTTTTTTTCAAGGAACTTGCAGCCATTAGACATACAATTATAAATGTGGTGTCCAGCACCTTCAAAAGAATTCCAAAAACACAGAGGAGGAGTTAGTAAACTGCTAATGTAAAGGGCAGACAGTAAATACTTTAGGGCTTTGTGGGCCACATGGTTTGTCCCATCTGTAAATAAATAAGCATGATTGTGTTCCAATAAAACCTGATTTTGTATTTCACGTAGGTTGTATTTCACATAATTTAATGACATGAAATATTATTATTCTTTTAATTTTGTTTCAAATCATTAAAGAAAATTAGCTTGAAGACTCTATAAAAGCAGGTGGTAGACTGAATTTGGCTCATGGGTCATACTTCACCAATCCTTGGCACAGGATATATAAGAACTTGTTGAATTTGTTCACTGCTGTATGCCTAACATTGAGACCTGGCACACACCCTATAGGAATGTAAATGAATGAGTACTGTTTTATTGTTTACCAAACTTTTTCATAACCCATTTCTCTTTGATCTTTACAACTGTTTATTAAGGTAAGCAGAGAAGACTATTATCCCCATTTGTAAATGGAGGAACAGGTTCAGAGAGTATGCCTTGTCCAAGGTCACATGCGTATAAAGGGATGGAGCTACAATCTGAACTTAGACATTGAAAGGTATCATGCATTATTAACAAAGAGTAAAACTCCAGAGAATTATCTTTAGTGTGTCTTACAGATCTGGCTTGATCCTTTTAGAGTATTACTTTTCTAAGCCGGGGATGGTGGCGCACGCCTGTAATCCAAGCGATTTGGGAGGCTGAGTCAGGAGGATCGCGAGTTCAAAGCCAGCCTCAGCAACTTAGTGAGGCCCTAAGCAACTCAGTGAGACCCTGTCTCTAAATAAAATACAAAATAGGGCTGGGGATGTGGTTCAGTGGCCGAGTGCCCCTGGGTTCAATTCCCCCGTTAAAAAAAAAAAGAATATTACTTTTCTAAAACCAGGAATTGAGTCAAAGCTGGGCTTGTGAAAGGTTTGCAACTGTCACGAAGTTGGGAGGGATAAGTAAAATGATCAATATTAGGTGTAAAAGTCAAAAATGTTATCAACCACCTTCAAAAGTGGGTTAAATGGGCTTGGTGGTGCATGTCTACAATCTCAAATACTTGGGAGGGTGAGGCAAGAGTATTCCAAGTTTGAAGTCAACCTGGGAAACTTAAATGAGATCCTATCTCAAAATGAAATTTAAAAAAAAATAGCTGGGGATGTAGCTCAGGGTGTGAGGCCCCGAGTTTAATCCTTACTACTGCAAAAAGAAACAAAAAAGTGGGCCAAAACTTAGATGAAAATTAAGAGCAAAAGGGGAAACAAAGGGACTGGGGTTGTAGCTCAGTGATAGAGTACTTGTGCAGCATGTGTGAGGCCCTGGGTTTGATCCTCAGCATCACATGAAAATAAATAAGTAAAATAAAGGTATGTGTCCCTCTACAACTAAAAAAGATTTTTTTAAAAAATAAACAAAAATGGCTAAAGAGTAATTGCAAAAATATTTGTTGCAGTGTGAGAGATGGCATTTTAAAAATGTGTTATTTATAGTTATATATGACAACAGAATGTATTTTGACATAATATACATAAATGGAGTAAATTTACCCTTCTTTTGGTTGTACATGATGTGAATTACATTGGTCCTGTATACACATAGGAACATAGGAAAGGTAATGTCCAATTCATTCTACTATCTTTCCTATTCCCATTCCCCATTTCCCTTCATTCCCCTTTGTCTAATTCAAAGTACTTATTATTCCCTGCACACCCTGCTTATTGTGAATTAGCATCTGCATATGAGAGAGAACATTTGGCCTTTGATTTTGGGGGGAATGGCTTATTTCACTTAGCATGACAATCTCTAGGTCCAAGGGATGAGATTTTGTTTTTCTTTTTTTAATATATATTTTTTAGTTGTAGATAGACTGACTGACTACCTACCTACCTACCTACCTACCTACCTATCTACCTACCTATAAATGTGTTGATAGAACCCAATGCCTCACACATGCAAGGCAAGTGCTCTACTACTGGGCTAAAATTCCAGCCCCCAAGGGATGGCATTTTGAACAGTAATTTTGTCAGTCATTCTCAAGATTTGGGTGAGGATACAAAGGAGAAAACAGATACTTCCCATATAGTGAAGATATGCCCGCACCCCTACTTGAGAATCAGTAACACCAGGGTTTTAAACAAAAAACAAACTGTTGTTTTAAAATAAAAAGCTTTAAAATAGTCCTTATTTCATAAAGTAATGGTTTCATTATACAAAGCATTCATTACTCAGTATCTGCAATAAAAGATATAATTGCATTTGCATTTTTTTCTACATTAGACTTAACTTTTATTATTAATGAAAGGTTGAGTTCAATGGCATTGGACTCAGACTAAGGTTTAAGCTTAGGCTTCTTTACCAATGGTGTCATGAAAAAGTTATTAACCTCCCTATGCTTCAGTTTCTTCATGGGTTCAGAGGTCTCAGTCCATAAATGGCCAATTCCATTGCTCTGGGCCCAAGGAGAGGCCGAACATGATGGCAGAAGAGTGTGGTGGAGGAAAGTCTCATTTGCAGCATATTGTCAGACTTTATCACAATTACATTCCCTCATAAATATTACAATAGAGTTGATTTCATAAAATCCACTGTATTTTGTTTCTAAACAAGAAGGGGAAAATAAAAATGAATATAATCAATGAGACAATCCTCTCACTTCTCTAAAAGGGGGAAATAAAGAAAAATACCTAACGCTTGCACAACTCAAAATTTCATAACAACATCTGTAATGAAAATTTAAAAATCAATCTCAGAGCCGGGTATGATGGTACATGCCTATAAATCCCAGCAACTTGGGAGGCTAAGGCAAGAGGATCACATTAGTGAGGCCCTTAGCAACTTAAACCCTGTCTCAAAATAAAAAATAAAAAGGACTGAGGATATGGCTCAGTGGTAACTTTACCTATGAACCTCTGGGTTCAATCTCCAGCATATTGCCGGGCAGAGTGGCACACGCTTGTAATCCCAGCACTTGGGAGGCTGAAGCAGGAGGATCGTGAGTTCAAAGCCAGCCTCAGCAACTTAGCAAGGCCCTAAGCAAGTCAGTGAGACCCTGTCTCTAAATAAAATACAAAATAGGGCTGGGGATGTGGCTCAGTGGTCGAGGGCCCTGGGTTCAATCCCCAGTATGAAAAAAAAAAAAAAAAAAAAGGTCAATCAGAGACAGTCTTATCACATTGTTCCCCATAAACACCCTAATTCTGTTCAGTTTCTTATATACCATACTTGGCAAGAAACTTTGAAAAGTGCATTTAAAAAAGGAATTTCTAAAATGTACAAAACCCATTTTTAGCTTATTATCATTCTTTTATAAAAGACCCAGCACAGTCATCAACTTCGAATCTATTCACAACTAGTTTTCAAAGTGATATCCTTGACACATCAAAGGAATTCAAGTCAAATATTTAATAACTATACCTCTTGGTCAATTTTGGGCAGATAATTCTGGATGGGTAAGGAAGAATTCCTTCACTGGATAATATTCACATTACACTTCAACAAGACCCAGATCAGTATATATCACTGAAATTTTGTGTCTTTCATGAGTCAAATCTGCTTGTTTCTCTCTCTGGTGACTACCAAAATGTTTACCTATCTCATCAGTCTATTGTATGTATTAAAATTTGCTTTTTGGCCTTTACTCACCCTCTCCTTAAAAGTTGTGCGGCTCTCTACCTGTCTAAATCTTTACCATCTTTTAAGCATGGGTGGTTCTGTTTCTAAGAAGTATATTCCAGGGGCTGGGACTATAGCTCAGTGATACAGCACTTGCCTCGAACGTGCAAGGCATTAGGTTTGATCCTCAGCACCACATAAAAATAAAGATATTGCGTCCATCTACAACTAAAAAAATATAAAAAAAGAAAGTATATACCAGTAGTCTAGTTTTAAGAATCCTCTGTATTCCTACCACATTTTATTTGAACATTTTAAATATAACTATTATTGATAATTATTTCTTCAGGTATCATTCTCACCTCAAGGATTCAAACTTGCTTTTGGGCAAACTTGAAACGTACTTTCCTTTTCTATATATAGGGTCTAGCAAATTAAATAGCACACAGCACTTAGTAAATGTTTACAAAATTCCTTTTGAATAAAATGACACAAAGAGTCCAGTTTTTAATGAAGATTATTATGAGGTACTATAGCAAAATGGAAAGATACAGGCTTTGGATTGGGACAGACATGGTTTTAAATTTCATTCTAATTCCAGTCTCTTAAAATCTCTTTGAACCAAATCCTGTTCCTGAAGTGGGATATTATCTATTCCTTAAGAATTATTGTAAAAATTAAATAAGATATCTGTCATGTCTTTAACAGAACACTTAAAATATAATTAGGCTCAATATGTCAGCAATTGTTAACTAGTCACAGAAACAAAAATGTTGCTTTAGATTATTCATCTGAGCAAATCCTTCAAATTACTGAGAAATTCCTTTTTTCAGAAATTCTTTGCATCCTAATCACCTTGTATTTTCTATCATTAGTATCTTCAGCAGTAACTATAAACAATTATAACTTTCTACTGACCAAAAAAGCTTTTCTAAAATGTTTTTGTTTCAACTTCCCTTTAATGCAACAACACATCCTTTGAGATTTTCTTGTTTTTCAAATAGGCTATATACTTCAGGAAAAGACAATAGCAGTAAAATTATTTTACTTATTTTTAGTATATATACATACATATATACACATATATTCACACACATACACACACACACACACACCCCCAATTTTTTGTGATGCTGGAGTTTGAACCTGGGGCCTTGTGCATACCAGACAATTGCTCCCAAAAATATCAAAGAGGGGCAAGCATGAGATGATAGCCAAACATTTCCCTTCAGAAAGGTGGAAAATTAAAGGAAAAAAATTGGGCTACTAATTTTTGTATGTTAGTCTTGTATTCTGCTACTTCACTGAAATTGTTTATCAGATCTAGAACTCTTCTGGTGGACTTTTGGGTGCTTTAGGTATAGAGTAATGTCATCAGCAAATAGAGATTGTTTGGTTTCTTCTTTTACTTTGCTTATTTTTATTTTTATTCTACCCCATTTCAGACGTATCCAAGGATAGTTACATTTCTTTTTCTTAAAGGAATATGCTTTCTTATCCCGATAAGAAAGAAAGTTCTGCATACAATTAAATGCTGTTTCTTAATGGAGTTTTTCCCATTTTAAGATAATCAAGATATTATTATTTTGGAGATGCTGGGGATTGAACCCGGGGTCTTGCACATGCTAGGCAAGTACTTTACCACTGAGTTATGTCCCCCACCCAGTATGTTTCTTTTTTGTTTGTTTTTTTTTGCACCGAGAATTTAGCTCAGGGTTACTCAACCACTGAGCCACACCCCCAGCCCTATTTTGTATTTTATGTAGAGATAGGGTCCCACTGAGTTGCTTAGCGCCTCACTTTTGCTGAGGCTGGCTTTGAACCACAATCCTCCTGTTTCAGCCTCCTGAGCCACTGGGATTACAGGCATGTGCCACTGTGACTGGCCCAGTATGTTATGTTTGACAAAAGAAAATAAAGTATGTTTGGCTGGAGGTGCAGCTCAATGGTAAAGCACTTGCCTAGGATGCACAAGGCCCTGGTTTCCATCCACAGCACAAAAACCTACGTTGCCTCAATTTTAGATTATTTTTCATCTGGTTTAAATGCTTTTAGTATACCAACAATAAACTGTCTAGAACAATAAATTTACTAGAAATAAATTTCTAGGGGTTGTAGACAAGTAAGTAGGGAAGGCTGGCAGGTCTGTTTTGAGTAGACCAATTTTATTTTTAAAAATTCTATCAATTCTAGGAAATAACTGCTTTTCTGGTATTCTTAAACAGTGAAGATTTGCTAAAGTAATTATAACACACACACCGAGTGATAATAAACTTCAGTCAGAACCCCTTTCTCAACTGGGCCTTCTCTCGTCTTTGGACTTGCCTAGCCCAGTTTTAGCAAGAATTTGCATACCTTCGATATCTTGTCAGATTCTTCATTTGAGTAACTTTGCATAAGTCTTTGGCCTGCCTTCAACCAGAATCCTCCTACCCAGTCTTTCTCTAACTTTTTTCTATCAGTTGATATTCCACTCGTTGGGGGCATCATTCTGCTTGTTGGCTATAAATCTCCCGCTGTCTTACTATATTAGGAGCTGAACCTAATGTCTCTTCTATGCCAACAGTCTTGAATAGTCCTCCTTATCATGGTTTTGTCATGGTTCAGAATAATTTTTCCTTAACAGGAGTCATCACTGTCTTTTACACCATTCATTATAATACTATATAAAAATGACATACTGAAGCACAAAATTTACAACATACAAGGAAAAAAAAACCCAGATAACAGCTCCTCTGTATTTTCTAGTTCTCTCTCCCAAACATTCCTTTTTTTAACTTTTATATATATATTTTTAATTTTCAAACATATATGCCAGGCGAGGTGGTGCACGCCTGTAATCCCAGCGGCTCAGGAGGCTGAGGCAGGATTGCAAGTTCAAAGCCAGCCTCAGCAATTTAGTGAGGCCCTAAGCAACTCAGTGAGACCCTTTCTCTAAATAAAATACAAAATAGGGCTGGGGATGTGGCTCAGTGGGGGTGGGCCCCCGGGTGAAACCCCCAGAACCCAAAAAAAAAAAAAAAAAAAGAAATTCATACATGTATGTGGGTAAAAATGTCTGTCTCATTCTACTGTCTTTCCCCTCCCCACTGTCCCACCCCTTCCCTCACTCTCCTCTGCATAATTCAAAATTGCTTCATTCTTCCCCTCACTGTGGATCAGTATCTGCTTATCAGGGAAAACATTCAGCCTTTGGATTTTAGGGATTGGTTTGTTTCATTTAGCATGATATTTTTTAGTTCATCCACTTACCTGCAAATGCTAAAATCTCATTCTTATTTAAGGCTGAGTTAATGTTCCATTGTATATATGTACCATATTTTCTTTATCCACTCATCTGCTGAAGGGCATCTACATTGGTTCCATAGTTTACCTACAGTGAATTGAGCTGCTGTTAACATCGACGTGGCTGCATCACTAGTATGCTGATGTTAAGTCCTTTGGGTATAAACTGAGGAGTTGGATAACTGGGTCAAATGGTGGTTCAATTCCAAGTTTTCTTAGTAATTTCCATACTGGTTTTCAAAGTGGTTGCACCAATCTACAGTCTGACCAACAATGTATGAGTGTACCTTTTTCCTCATATCCTCGCCAACTCATATTTTATTGCTTATATTCTTGATAATTGCCCTTCTGACTGGAGTGAAAGTAGTTTTGATTTGCATTTCTTTAATTGTAAGAGATGATGAACATTCCTTCATAAGTTTATTGAATGATTGTATTTCTTCTTCTGTGAAGAGTCTGTTCCATTCCTTAGCTCATTTATTGATGGAATTATTTGTTTTTTAGTGTTAAGTTTTTTGAGTTCTTTTTATATCCTGGAGATTATGCTCTGAGGTGCATGTGGTAAGTCAGGCACAGTGGTGCACACCTGTAATCCCAACACTCAGGATTTTTTCCCATTCTGTAGACTCTCTCTTCACATTATTGATTGTTTCCTTTCCTGAGAAGCTTTTTAGTTTGAATCCATTCCATTTATGGATTCTCAATTTTACTTCTTGTGCTTTAGGAGTCTTGTTAAGGAAGTCAGGTCCTAAATTGACATGATTAAGATCTGGGCCTAATTTTTCTTCTATCAGGCACACGGTCTCTGTCTAAGTCTTTGATCCACTTTGAGTTGATTTTTGTGCAGGGTAAGAAATAGAGCCAAACATTCACTTTAATTTACAACTTTTCTATGCACAAGTTAGAAGGTAATCTTTCCTTAGTTCTCATTCTGGACTCTCCTAATATAAGACATCCAGAATGTTGATTAAAAAAAAAAAAAGATTCCCAAGCATTCATCTTAAGTGTATATTTAGAAGTTCAAAGTAAGTGGTAAGCCTTAAATCATCAACTGTTAAACAGAACAAAAATTTTAAAGTATTGTCTCAATCTTGGTGAAGATTTAAAATGCTATCATAAATGTAAAATAGCATGGACATGCAAGCATGTGCACACACTCAAGAAGGAAAAGAATTCTATTTGGTTTAATTAGCAGATCTGCCTAAATATCTAGATCAAGAACTATGAAGTACAGGAGTGTGAGAATGTTCTAATGAGTCAGAAAAATAGATTATTTTTCCAAAAGAATTTAAGTCCGCATTCTATAGCAATATATGCATAACCAAATTTACAGCAGCACAATTCACAGAAGTCAAAGTTATGGAATCAGCCTAGGTGCCCATCCCCAGATGAATGGGTTAAAAAATAATGTGGTATATATACACAATAGTTTTACTCAGACATAAAGAAGAACAAAATTATATCATTTGTGGGAAAATAAATGAAGAAAAATGGAGAACATTATTCTAGGTGAAATAAAGCCAGACTCAGAAAGTCAAGGGTTGTGTTTTCTCTCATGTGGAAGCTAGAGAGAAAAAGGGAAATGAGATCTCATGGAAATAGAAGGGAAACCAGTAGAGGATGGAGAATAGAGGGAAGGAAAGAGGAAGGGAAAAAGGAGGTATGGGGGAATGAAACAGATCAAATTATGCTATACACGTATGAATATAAACAATGAAGCCTACTTCTATATAATTATAATTCTCCAATAAAAATATTAAAAATAAATGAATGACCAAAATAGGGTTTAAAATTGGATGAAAAGAGTTTAGATTTTTTATGTTTAGCAGTATATTTATTTACTCAAAACAAGCAAACAAAAAAACAGTTCATTTGGTCCTGGGCACTGAGGTGGGTAGTAAGACAGGGACAAAAAGGAGAACCAAAGAAGTAAGACAACAAAATCACTTTGGCTTGAAAGCACTGGTTCTGAACCCTGGCTATACATTAGACTGACTTGGGGAGCTTTAAGTGGACTGATTCCTGGGTTCTATCTGCAGAGATTCTGATGTAATACATCTCTTAAAAGGCAGAGGACTCATTAGTAGGGGGCTTGGGCGGAGATTTTTTTTTTTTCTCTTTTTGACAGGCCTCACGAAATTGCTGAGGCTGGTTTTGAACTTGTGACCGTCCTGCCTCAGCCTCCCAAGTCACTGGGATTATAGGCATGTGCACTACACTTGGGTGGACATGAAGATTTTTAAAGACTTCCTTGGGTGATTCTACAATGCTGTCAAGGTTGAAAGCCATTACCTTCAGTCAATAAGAAGTATAAATCATCATGGTGAATAGAAGAAACACAAAAATCACTGTCAGTACCGTGGTTTTCCAAATTCTGTATACGTTACAACAGTTAGCAAAATAATTTACACAAATAATAGTCCTCAATGAGGATGTGTCACACACCTGTATCCCAGTGGCTGGGAGGCTGAGGCAGGAGGAAAAAAGTTCAAAGCCAGCCTCACCAAAAGTGAGGTGCTAAGCAACTCAGTGAGCCCCTGTCTTTAAATAAAATACAAAATAGGGCTGAGGATGTGGCGTGGTGGCCGAGTGCCCCCAAGTTCAATCCCTGGTACAAAAAAAAAAAAAAAGTCTCAATTATTTAAAAATAACCATAATCCAAAGCAGCAAAACTGGCAAATTAGTAGAAACCAGTAGTTCAGACAATATATGGCACAGAATTTATGAGGAAGGAGATGATAAGGGCTGGGTTGGTGGAAGAACAGTTAAAAGGAAGTCAGGCACAGTGGTGCACAACTGTATTCCCAACACTCAGGAGACTGAGGCAGGAGGATTGAAGGCTGAAGCCAGCCTCAACAACCTGGCAAGGTCCTAAGTAATTTAGGGAGACAAATAATAGCTCAAAATAATAAATAAAAAGGGCTGGGGGTGGGATCAGTGGTAAAACGCCCTTGGGTTCAATCTCTAGTACCAAAACCCAAAACAATACAAAAACAAAACAGAACACTACAAGGAAGAGGAAGGTAGGATCTAAGCTGCTAAGTACAGTAGATCCTTCAGGGGACCATTACAACAGAGTGAAATAGTAAGAACCAAAAACGTGGGAAAATGAGTAGTAAGAACAAAAAAGTTGGGAAAATACTTTTTTAAAGCAGATCAGTTTGGATGATCAGAGGATTTATTAGGATGTAATAAAACAGAAGGGCAGATGAGTCAGGTGGCAGTAGTAAGCTAATATCAAATCTGGTTTTATTCTGTATGTTATGTAAACCCGCTGAAGTTAGCTGACTACAAAGATCCATTAATAAAAATTAATCTGTCAGTTAATAAGGAAGTACTGGCATTCACATTACGGCTTCTCAAAATCTGGAAATCAGCCCGCTCTCTGAAAGTTAACTAATGAAAAATCAAGACAAACTATCAAAGCAAGATTCATTCACTCCTTCATTCAATATCTAGGTCTACTATGTTTCAGGCAATAGTTATTTAGTAGCATGCTGTCCTCAAGGAGTTTACATTCTGTGGGTGGAGAAACAAAAGATAACAGTAAATAACTCAAATACATAATATGTTAGTGAGTAATAAATGCAAAAGAAGGGGCTGGAGTTGTGGCTCAGTGGTAGAGCTCTTGCCTAGCATGTGGAGGCACTGGGCTTGACTCTTAACAACACATATAAATAAATAAAGGTCTACCAACATCTTTAAAAAACGCAAAAGAAAAAAGATAAGGCAAGGAAAGGGGATATAAAATGTTAGGATTTGAAACTGGATAGGGTAACCAGGTAAACCTTCACTGAGGATGTTTCAGGTTAAATAAATGAAGTAAGGGATACAGAAGAAAGACAACTCCAGAGAAAAAAGAAAATAAATAAAAAGACCCTTAGGTGAGAATGCATGGATGAAACAGTATCAGGGTATCAGAAAAGGCAGGAGAAGAACTCAAGAGAAGTGGCAAAGAGGTAAAAATCTCAAAACAGATGGGCACGGTGGTGTACTCTTGTAATTTCAGTTACTCAGGAGGCTAAGGCAGGATGAGCCTAAGTTCAAGACCCGTGTGGGCAACTTAAGATCCTGTCTCAAAATAAAATAATAAGAGGGTTAGGAATGTGGCTCAGTGGTAGAGGTCCTGGGTTCAATCTAGGGATGGCGATTTCACAGAGTAAGAACTTTTTTAAAATTTGATTTTAGTTGTAGATGGACACAATGCCTTTATTTATTTATTTTTATGTGGTACTGAGGATCTAACCCAGTGCCTCACACATGCGAGGCAAGGACTCTACCACCAAGCCACAACCCCAGCCCCAGAACGAGAACTTTTATTCTGAAGAAGATGGGGAAGCTACTGGAGGGTTGTGAGCAGGAGTGACATATTCTGATCTATATTCTAACCAGATCACTTTGGGTGATTTCCTGAGAACACATTACTGAGAGGAGGGGCTGGAACAGGAACGGGGGCAGGGAGCAATAGTAAAAACACGGAATCTGAGAAGACTTTGTAATAATCTCGATTAGAGATTATAGTGGCTTCTTCCAGAGTGGTTAGAGTAAAGGTGTGGTGAAAAACAGTCAAATTTTAGGTTTATTTTAAAGGTGGAGCAACAGCATATGCTAATAGACCATACACAGAGTGAGAGAAAGAGCAATCAAAAATACAAAGTTTTTGACCTGAGCAACTGAGCCCAGATAAGAGGATTGCAAATTCGAAGTTAGCTCAAGCAACTTAGTGAGACCCTGGTCCAAAAAAAAAAAAAACAAACAAACAAAAACAGACAAACAAAAAAACCCAATGAAGTT
>JAJEJO010004848.1:238961-268192 GCA_020662805.1 Glaucomys volans | reverse complement strand
AAAAACAAACAAACAAAAACAGACAAACAAAAAAACCCAATGAAGTTAATCCAGTAATAATTATAATGCAGTTATGTCCTGAGAACCTCAATATTTTATTTTCTATAAAAACATTCATGTTACTACACCATTAGCTTGGTTGCTATTTAAGACTGTATCATTATATTGACATAACTGCTCACTCTCTTCACTTTCTACTCAGAAGAATCAAAATAAGCAAGATCATAGGCTCTGGAAATAGTCTACTGACATTATCCTGCTCTAGTAATTATTAGTTCTACAAAGTTGGTCACTTTTTTAATCTTAAATGTGCCGCACTTTATTAAAATAGATACTTATTGAAGACAATAAGTATCTATCCTACAGGTATAATACATACAGAACCTAGCACACAGAAAGTAGTTAAATGTTACCTAGATGCAAAACAAGGAATTCACAAGGCAAAGTTCTCTCACATTTCAATAATCCTACCACTTTTCTTTAATGCAGTAGAGTATTATGCTATTTTCTTGCTTATATGCTATACTTTGACTGATACTGTGGTGATATTATATGATTCACTCAATTGAACATTCCATTCATAGGACATTGCCCTAAAGTACATATGTACAGCTGTAGCAAAGATAATTCTACATACTGCTCAAAATTCATTAATATAGCTTTGAAGAATTTATAGTAAACTAGCTAGAATATAGAAAGTAAGGAGAGGACTGAGGCAGACAGAATAAGAATGTTATTAAAAATAATTCGAATAGGAAAAAGTACTGAATGAAGACACTACTAGAAGGAATATGGATAGGTTAGAGAAATTGTTAAGTGTAAAGCATATCTTTTTGTCTGGATGTGCATAGAACAGAAAAGATACAAAAAGAACAGGTAACATTCAATCCCCCTGGGGGATTTGGCTACCTTTTAGCAGAACTGGGCGGTTGGAGAAGAGGGATGAGAGGGGACTTTTAACTCACACCCATTTTCTCACCATTTTAAGCATGTGATTATGGTTCTCACATGCAAAAAATAAAATTTAAAAAAATGGAGGGGGGTTGGGGTTGTGGCTCAGTGGTGGAGCACTCACCTAGCATGTATGAGGCACTGGGTTTGATTCTCACCACATTAAAAAAATAAAGATATTGTGTCCACCTACAGCTAAAAGTATTTTTAAAAAAATTAATGGAGGGGCTGGGGTAGTGGGTCAGTGGTAGGGCGCTTGCCTAGCATGTGTGAGGCACTGGGTCAATCCTTGGCCCCACATTAAAAAAATAAAATAAATAAAATGAAGGTATTGTGTTCATCTACAACTAAAAATTTAAAAATAGTTTAAAAAATATTAATGGAGATGGAGGAACAGAACTTAATGACAGGAAGGAAGATTTTACAGGACTAAAATACTAAATGAACATGAGAGATGAAAAAGATAACATGAAATGTTCTATACCTCTTGGCAGGAGAATCATGGTGGGATGTGTAGAAATGAAGAGTTCCACAGGAGGAGAAAGAAAATATGATGAATGGACATAGAGAGGAAGATAATGACAATAAATGGATATTGAAATTATCATCAAGTTAAAAATGCCCAAGTAGTCACTTGTCTTCACTGGCATGACTAAATTCTCCTATCCAGGGTTTTACATTCTGTGATCCACATAAGGATTTTATTTATTCTGGGCAAGGAGACGAGAGAAATTTATACACTGGATGGAGAAAAGAGCAAATAATGTCTGTTCCTATAGTATATATTTTTCTGAACTCTAAAGGAGAAGACTTACAGCAGGAGGAGGAAATACTTTAGTGGCTTTTAAGGCTCCTGGCAAGTATATATACATAGTCATTTTGGTACCCACAAGAGACTGCATCTTTATGGGATCTATTAGGAAAAGGTCCCCAGGGGGATTGAATGTTCCCAGTAGTGGTATGGCAAAGCACCTGTGATGGCAGGTGCTTAGACACAGTGATGCACAAAAAAAGCACCCAAAGTATAGACTCATTTCGAATACAATATCTAGAGATAACCAGAAACAATTTGAGGAGGGGTGTTTTATTGGGGGTAAGGTGTGTGAGCTGGGGAAATATGAAAATTAATGAAGCTGTGATCTCTTTTACATCAATAGGCTTTGTCTACACTGTGTTCTTGATGCTGTGCTAAGCACTAGATAAAAAGATGTGGTCCAGTTACCAAAGAACTTAGTCTTGTTATCAGGAAAATGAAGGAAAGCAGACAATGTAAGAATCTCCTGGAACATTTTAATGTTGCAATTTTTAAAAGAGAGATTTCTTTATTAGAGTTTGAAAAAGTTCATTAAACTTTGTTGGGGTGGTTTGCTTCAATTCCTTCTACTTCCCTATTTTAGAAAGAAACTGAGGCCCAACCACGGAAGTGATTTTTCCAAAAACACACACCTAGGTATTGAGATGCACAGCAGGGAGAACCCAAGTCTCCTAACATTCTGAATCATTCTTTCTACTACTTCATTTATAATTCCTTAAAAGGATGCCTCTATTCTGGTTTTTCACTCATGGTACATGAAAAAACAAAACAAAACAAAACAAAAAAACGGTGTAGTGAAAAAAGCATGGGTCAGAATCATACAAACTTGGGTTTAAATTTTCTGACTAATTATACTACTTTGTTTAGCATTAAGACTGATTTTAATAAAATAATGCTCTATAAGAAATTATGATAAACCTGTACTCTTAGCAAAGATTACACCAGCTTAGGCTCTGTGCTCCTGACCCTGAATTTTCTAAGAGATTCTATGAATACTACTCAGCAAAACTAAATAAAAAGAAGTGAAAACAAAGAATGGGAGTACTGTGATGAGTGTGGTGGCACAGGCTTGTAATTCCAGCTACTAGGGAGGCTGAGACAGAGGCTCAAAAGTTCAAGGCCAGTTTGGGTTACTTGGTGAGACCCTGTAACATTAAAAAATTTCAAAGGGCTGGGGATGTAGCTCAGTGGTACAGCATTTGCCTAGCACGCACAAGGTTAACCCCCAATACTATAAACACCCCCATCCCCCCCAAAACAGAATGAAAGTGTCAATGCTAATTGATGGCTTGTCATAGCAAATAGCTTTAGGGCTGGTATAAGGGTAATAACTCCTCTAGTAAATTGAGAAGCTAGTAAATTGAGGAGGGAATACATAATCAAGGAAACCTAGTTTAAAATTATATTTTCATTAGCTCTATCAGAGCCTTCAATCCATCTATTTACATTTTCTACATCTCTACTAAAAAATATTTTTAGTTGTAAATGGTCACAATACCTTTATTTATTTATTTAGGTACTGGGGATTGAACTCAGGTGCACTTGACCACTGAGCCACATCCCCAGCCCTTATTTTATTTATTTATTTATTTTAACGTGGTGCTGAGGATTGAACCCAGTGCCTCACACGTGCTAGGCAAGCACTCTACCAATGAGCCAAAACTCCAGCCCTCTAATAATTTTGAAAAACCTTTTCTTCCAAATGTATTCCCTCCAAAAAAAGGCTTACAAGAGAAACCACTGTCTAACCTAAAAACATAAAGATCCACTTCTCAATTTATTTTTAAAGTTATATACAAATATTCTACTAGTTAAGCAGAAGGGGGGGGGGAACCCATGCTAATCACACCTTTTTTCAGCCCTAAAATTCTCTTTGCATTTGTTTAAAAAATGTTGAATCACAAAATAAAGGAAACACAATGCAAAGAACCCAAGCAAATAGTTCATTTCATATTTCAAGCTTCCTAATTAGGGCATCTTAGTCTTGCTAAACACTTACAACTAAGTAACTGAAGACTTTAAGTACCTAGAAAAGAGCTCAATCTCAGAAACTGAACTCCAGGATAAGACTAAAAGCATTTATTTCTCCACATCATTTCACTTCCTGTTTTATTTAGACAGCTCATCATGACCATTTCAGGTAACATGCATAAGCCAAAAACCCAACTTCTGGTGGAGCACGATGGTGCAGGCCTGTATTCTCAGTGACTCAGAAGGTTAAGGCAGGAGGATCCCAAGTTGGAGGCTAGCTTGGACAACTTGAGGAGACCCTGTCTCAAAATAAAAAGAACTGGGGATCGAGCTCAGTGGTGCTTTACCACTGAGCTGGATCCCCAGTATCGAAAGAAAGATGAACAAACCAACTTCCTCTTTTAAAAACTGATAAAAACCTCAGCAGTTGGTTATACAAATGGATGATTTTATTAGCTTTTTTTGTAGAGATGCTTGCAAGGAAATCAGAGACCATCATCAACAAATTTACCTAAGGATTCACTACTTTCAGAAAATGTAACAAAAATAAAAGACAATATTAAAACATTTGGCATCATGACATAAATGTTTTAAAATAATCCAAACCAAATGCAGCTGAGTCTTAGTTAAAGGGTGGGGGGGTAGTAGGGAAAGGGGAGGGTGTATTTTTAATTTCCTTTAAGAAGAATTCAAAATACAAATTAAGGCTCAAAATATCTTTCTTTTTAAATTTTTTTTTTTAGTTGTAGATGGACACAATATATTTATTAATTTATTTTTATATGGAGCTAAGGATCAAACCCAGTGCCTCACACATGCGAGGCAAGGACTTAACCACTGAGTTATACAGTCCCAGTCCTGAAAATATCTTGATTTAAAAAATTAGTTTAGCTGGAGCCGGGAGTAGTGGCGAACGCCTGTAATCCTCCTCCTGCCTGAGGAGGATCATGAGTTCAAAACCAGCCTCAGCAACTTAGTGAGGCCCTAAGCAACTCAGTGAGACCCTGTCTCTAAATAAAATACAAAATAGGGCTGGGGATGTGGCTTCAGTGGTCGAGTGCCCTTGGGTTCAATCCCCAGTACCAAAAAAAAAAAAAAATTAGTTTAGCTGGAGATATAGTTTAGTCGGTAGAGTGCATTCCTCATATGCACAAGGCCCTGGGTTCAATCCCCAGCAGCACAAAAAATAAATAAAAATTAAAATTAAGAAAATTAGTTTAATGGTGCCATGGTTTATGAACATTTTATAGGACAAAAATCTCATTATTTACTGTTTATGACTTCTAAAACACTGATATCAACAAGTCCTGTTGGAAAAATACTTTCTCAATTCTTGAATTCAGTTAAAAGGTACTCACGTATAGAAGAAGGAACAAGGTAGGAGAACTCATAATCTTTCAAGACAAAGCCCTTCCTTTTCACTCAAGAGATGTGAATAGGTTTCACCTCTGGGACTAGGAACCTAATAAAATTTCGGTAACCTCAAATCATATGGTAGTTATCAGCTATAACTTAATTATCCACACTAATGAAGACAATGTTATAATCTAAAAAATCTTTACTAAAGCCAGGAGCTTTAGCACATGCCATTGATCCTAGCGTTTCAGGAGACAGGCAAGGGGATCACATGTTCCAGGACAGCCTCAGTAACCTAGTGAGACCCTGTTTCAAGATTTATTTATTTTTTTTCTTTTTTTGCAGTGCTGGGGATTGAACCCAAGGTTTTGTGCTTGTGAGACGAGCACTCTACCAACTGAGCTATATCTCCAGCCTCTCAAAATTTAAAATTTTTAAAAAGAGCTGGGGAGGTGTTAAGCACCCTTGGGTTCAATCCCCATATCCAAAACAAAACAAAACAAAAAAACTTTACTAAATATGAATGAAATTCATCAACATTTTTTGGCATATTTACCAATTATGGTTTGCTTGCTATGTCATTACTAAAATTAAGCAACAAAACAAGTACACTAGAAGAGGAAACTGATCCCAGATCTGTTATAAAATCAAGAGTATTAATATTGATTAGAACACACACTTTCCAAAGACATTTTAATTTGCTCGAAATACATATTTTTCCAAGTTGAATTAAAAAGGCATTCCAGCTCAATGTAAAGACAAAAATCCAATAGCATTGGTTAAATGTGTATCACTTTAAACAATAACCCTCAAAGTTTATTTTTACCTAAATTTCTTGTGAAATCTTTTGTAACAATATTTTTGCTTAAAATAAGTGGACCATCAGTTGGAGTAGCAAATATTTTATCCTAGGATTTTCAGTATAATTAAAATTTATATGCATCATTAACTATTTGCCTTAGAATAAACATTATAGTTTTCTTTCCAGCATTAAGTGCATATATAACAAGGCTTTGTTTTTTTCTAAATCTTTAACACTTATGAGAATCAATTTCCAATAAGAAAAAACCTAAGGATAAAGTGTTGTTCAATTGCTTTTAAGTGTTGAGTACCTTCAGTGTTTCAAAATGGCATGCCATGTGTAGATATGTCAAATGATTCTGTAGAGAGGACTCCAGGATCATAAAGAATTCCCCTCTTCTAGTCCAATCTCTTTCTACTTAAACAATAATAATAAAAAGAACCCGGATAGACTTACAGAACACTCAAGGGTGCACACTTTGAAGTAACCTCACTGTTGGAAACAAAAGACACAATTCTTGTCCTATAAGGAGTTATCTGGTGATAATATTCTAATTTCTACAAGCCCTAAAATGCTGTATTCACAAAAAAATCTTGACGCATTGTTTAAAAAAGGTGCACAGTTGTCAGTAAAATAGTTATTCTACCTCACTTGGGTCCTGCTCTTGTACTTAAAGACACTTTTAAACAAAAAAGTATATAAATTGCACACTGACAAATCCAACAATAATCAAAGACACCACCATGGGGCATCAAAGAAGGCAGGATGCTTTGTCCAGACTTGATTATATTAACATGAAGTTTATGTAGTATGTAAAATCTTTCTGGAGTTAAGAAAAAATTCTATTCTTGAATGGTTATCAAAAAGTCGAGAACTTTTTTTTCTTAAATTATCGTTAAAAGGATGCAAGATTCAAGGGAGAGTCATTTAGGGGGCCGTACGCACAGGCAAACAATCATGGGACCATCTGTAATGAGTGGTGTTCAAATTCTGAAGTAAATGCCCGGAGGCTTACACATTTATTGTAGGTAACTCGTTCGGCCGACAGTACACGAGAAAAGAAGTGAATATGTAGTGAGAGGGACAATACTTGGGGACCTCTCCCAGCAGAGAAGTCGTGACAGCAAAATCACTTCCTGAGGAAGGAGGAGCAAAAGGGAAGTTAAGAGTCCACCCTGACCAGGAAGTGACTCGCCCTAACTAGCCCCAAACATCAAAAAATGGGGGGGATGGGGTGAGCCCCAACAGCCTGAGGCGGTAAAATAACTGCTGCTTAATACATCGCGACATCACCATCGCCCACTCTCAAAATTACAGAAAAGACTCCATAGTCACAGTTCAATAAGGGAAAAGTCTATTCTCTTGCAGGAAGGTCATTGGGCTGTGCCTCAGGTTGGGGAGGAAGAGAGGAGAGTTAAGGAATGGGGAACTGGGGCCACCGTGAGGCAGAGGAGAGCCCCTTAACAGGAAAGCGTCCCGACTGCAGAGAGCGTATGCCAGCCCCAGAAAAGAACCTTCTTTTCCCTGGGGATACAGCCAGGCTTCCTACCGCAGCCGGGTCGGGCCCCTGTTCCCTGTCGGGGGAGGAGGTAAGAGAGAGAGGCGGACCCCTTACCTTCTCCTCATCCGACACCCGATCCTCGAAGTCGGCCATCTTGGGCTGCTCTGGCCCAGCCCGGCCGCGGGCGCGAGGCAGGCCGGGAAGGAAGCTGAGTGATGGAATCACCGCGGGGGCCGTCGGAAGGACCCGCCCGGAAACGCGGACCGAGAGGGCGCCATATCAGTTACGCGCCGGGGTGACGGCCTCGAGCGCCCGTGCCCCAGGAAGTCGGCTTTGCCTTCAGGGGCTTGAAGTCTGTTGTCTTTCTGAGTTATAGTCGTTTTCCCATTCATCGGTTGGATGCTGGCAGCCCGTTTCCACTGTTCTTGGCGCATGAGCTCCATCCGACTAAGGAGCACTTGTTACTTCTTTAAATTTTCCTGTACCGGTGATCTCCATGGCAGCCGAGTCCAAAGCGCTAAGAGCTGGTCGGTCCCTGAAAAGACCGGTGGCTTTTCCAACCCCGGGGATTAGGGTGAAAGGTGACTGATCTTGTATGGAAGCAAAACCACTCCAGCCTAACATCTTAGTCCAGTTCCTCCAGAATAGGTGCCACTATCGGCCCCTTCCCCCCGACCCCAAGGAATAGTTAGCCCCAGTGTTGGATCCTGCCCGCCACCTTCCAGGCCTCGGTCCCGTTCCCCTCTACCGAGGCCAACTTCAGGTCCTCCACTATCCCAGGATTCCCGACGCTCAGTTTCCTGCCCTTCTCCCCTCCCAGCTCTCGGCGCCTGCGGGAGCGGCAAGATGGCGGACGGGGACGGCTGGGGTGAAGCCGCGACTGCTGCGGCATCTCCTCCTGCACCTGCTCCCGGCCTGAGCCCGCCGCTGGGTTGGAGGGAACGGCTGCGGGCCGGGCTGGCGGGGACAGGGGCCTCGTTGTGGTTCGTGGCTGGTCTGGGGCTGCTATACGCTCTGAGAGTCCCCCTGAGGCTGTGTGAGCACTTGGCAGCGGGTGAGAGGCCCAGACCTCCCTGGGACGGGCGGGGACCCCAGAGAGGTGTCGGGGGCCAACGCCAAAGTGCAGTTAGGAGGAGACTGGGTCGTGAGATCCAGTGTGTTCTTTTTCTCTTGGGCCTAACCCCGCAGCTGATTGTCAAACTTGAGTTGCAGCTACCGACTCCTCCCTAGGCGTCTTAAGGTCCGCCCTCTCCTGTCCTTTACCCAAGGAAAAAACCACCTGACAAGCTATAGGCTTTAGGTGGTAGGACAGAAGAGAGCACGACACTCAGACTCGGAAACAGAATTTATATACATTATCACCATTTGTAGTCCCTTGAAAATCATTCCTTTGACTCTCTTGCTGCCCAGCTAAGAGAGACCCACAGCTAGACAACAAAGGCATACACACCTGTAATATAGAGATCTCAGAAAATGCCACGGTCTTAGTCTACTATTCTTTTGTTTTAAAGTCGGTCTATTAAATAGTTTTCGTGGTATTTTGTCTCTTTTTAAGGATTTATTTTGAGTAGTAACATACAGTTGTAAAGGAAGGAGAGAATGAGCTGCACAAACAGCAATGGGGTTGTTTGTTGGTTCTTTCAACATTTTGTAGAGTGCTTATTATTTAGTCTGGACTAAAGATACAAAGACATGTAAGAAACTTTGATCCCCCGTGGCTTCTGCAAATAACTCTTCTATGCTATAAACAGGACGAAGTGGATGAGGCCCAGGGCCTCTTAACATGTTTTTACAGTATTCTTTTACTCATGTTCTGAGCAGCAAACTCAGAACAAGATGGAAGTATTAAGTTGTGACTTTGACTAACAGTATAGTGGTTAATTTTTTCTATAGTGAGAGGAGACAAATGTCTCCTTTGTGAGATAATGCTGTGAAATATTTTGGATATTTTAGAAGGTCAGTATGATATAAATTCAGATATTGTTGACTCCAAAACAAGCTACAGAACTAATTTGGCATCTGTAACAGGTGCATCAAGTGTTTAATGGTAGTTTGTATGCACAGTGAAATGTTTTTCATTGAGTTTATCATTTATTTTTCTACGTTAACTAGATACACCATTTTTATGAGAGTAGTTGACTATTACAGATTTTTATTTTTTTTAAACAAAGAAAATTGAAAATACTCTTAAAAGGGTAAATCAAAGTATGAGACATTTGTTTGAAGTGAAGAATCTGATCCAGGACGTCTGTAAGTCAGGTGCAGAGAGTTCTCAGTTTGTTACTTCTCTTGGTAAGCTATTTTGCCTTTCTTGCTGATTTAACTAGGAACACACTGGTTTGTATTTAACCAAAGTAATTAGGGAGTGGTTTTAAACTTCCTTTGTGAAAAATGTGTTTAGCTTCTTTTCCTTATGGATTTGCAAAAGGTCTAGACTATGACTTAGAGGCTCAGTGGTTAAAAAAAACAAAACAACAAAAATTCAGTGGTGGAGTGTCCCTGGGTTCAGTTCAATTTGTAATAGGGCCAAAAAAACCCCGTTTTTTTTTTTAAATTTAGATTTCATATGTGTGCTATTGATGAAATATG
The DNA here is from genome assembly GCA_020662805.1 of Glaucomys volans. Lineage (NCBI taxonomy): Eukaryota > Metazoa > Chordata > Mammalia > Rodentia > Sciuridae > Glaucomys > Glaucomys volans. The sequence continues at coordinate 258,208 of JAJEJO010004848.1, read as the reverse complement.
CTAAAATATGCTTTGAGTCTTCTATTGGTGATCTAAGCCAGGGGCACTTTACCACTGAGCTACATCCCCAACCCTTTTTATTATTTTTATTTTGAGACATAATCTCACTAAGTATCTTAGGGCCTCGCTAAGTTGCTGAGACTGGCCTGGAACTTGTGATCTTTTTTCTCAGCTTCCTGAGTCATTAGGCTCACAGCAAGCGCCACCATGCCTGGCTAAGTGTGAGTCATTCTTAAAAGCATTTTGGGTTTTGTTTTTGGTGCTAAGCATTGAACCTAGGGCCTTGTACATACAAAGCCTTATTTTTATTTTCTTCTTTTTTAACTAATGAACAAAGCCTTATTTTTATTTTCTTCTTTTTTAACTAATAAAATCCTAGCTTTATATGTGTGAATGCATTTTTTTAAAGGTATGACAGAATGAGAATTTATAGTAGTGATTTTAAAAATTACAACATTTTCAAATGAATTTCATACTAGATATTAAAAGAATTTCTGACTTAGGTGGTTGGAGTTAGGATTTTTCAACTTTACAATGGTGGGAAAGCCATAAGGATTTAGTAGAAATTTTGAATTTTGATCTTTTCCTCAGTTAGTAGTATGCTCTCAGAAATGCTGGGCACTGACAGCTAAGTGCTCCCCTGTTGAGGCAATCAGTCTAGAGGATAAACAACCAATACTCCATAGTATACTGTGTTGCTAAGCTGTGGTGTTTGGAAGTTTGTCAAATCACGTGTATTAGGGACTTAATATTTTCAACTTATAGTGAGTTTATTAGGATACAACCTCATTGTAAATCCAGAAGCATCTGTACTCCGTATGTCTTTCCACTCAAAGACGCCTGCTTATGTGTAACTTAAGTACTTAAATTTGTTTTTTTTTTTAATAACTTTAATGTTTTTTCTTTTAACAGTGACAGGATTTTTAAATTCATTGACACCCAAATTCTATGTGGCGCTTACAGGTACATCTTCTTTGATATCAGGACTAATATTTGTAAGTACTTCTTATTTTCTCCATTCGTGTTTTGATATGTCCCTAAAGATCTTTTATGTGGTTATAATGATTATAAATACTTACATATCAGTGTTTCAAAAATGTGTTTGGTATTTGAAAAAAGTTACCTGGTCAAACAGGTTTGGAAATTGGCAGTATTTATTGCATATTAAAGACATTTTACTATAGTCAGGAAGTGTTTAGGATGGATTACAAATTTAATGTCTGAATGACCCAGATTAGTAACAAAAAATGAGTGAAATGAGCGGAGTGTAAGAAATTCCTTATTTGCAAAGTGCATATACCTTCTAAAAGGAGCTAAAGATAATTGTTGTCATGTAGATCTGTGATTAGTACTACCACATCTTCCAGTTCTTTAAATGATTTTAAAAGAAACTGGATATACAGATTTTATATAAAATCTCTCAATATTTTAATGTTAGCAACTTTGGGTAAACTATCTATCTAGAATTCAGCCTGTAGTTATTACAATCCCCAGTTTTTGATCTGTAAATGAGAAAATAATGGTATTCAAAGGATTATGAGAATTAAATAAGATAAATATGTGAAACTTGTAACATGGTAGTTGACTCAGTGAGCATTTAATGAATTTTGGCTATTCTGGGAAACTTGTTTTACTTTGATTCAACTTTTCCTTTAACAAGGCGTCATTTTTTAATTAAAAAATATATTTTTGAATTTTACAATCCCCCTGAATCCAGCGTTTTCTAGTATACATTATGGAAAACTACCTCTACAGATAAAAATCTTTAAGTATTTAGCCATGTGTGGCCAGTGGATTTTTGTGTTCTTTTTCTTATCTGTAGGTGGTGCTCTCCAGCTTTAGTAGAAATCATAGTGTTTGTATTGGACTTAAAAATAGGGACTAACACTGACTATTTTGTTAAAGTAAATGTTAGACAAGAAAGGGATTTCTCTCTTGATTTAAAAAAAAAAAATGAGGAATTCAGGAGAAAAATTATATGGTAATATAAGCCTCACAATTGGTTTATAAGATCTACTCAGTTGAAGCATATTTAGTCATATTTTAGCATACTTAGTCAATAGCATACATATGGAATCTATAAAAGAAAATAAGCTATCTTTTCTTTTTTTGGTGGTATTGAGACAGTATTGAACCACAGGCATTCTACCACTGAGCTATATCCCAGGCTCTTTTTATTTTTAGACAGGGTCACTCTAATTGCCGAGGTTGTCCTCAAACTTGGGATCCTTCGAAGTCATTGAATTACAGGCATGTGCCACCATGCCTAGCAAAAAAAAACTGTCTTTAAACAGCTGATGTGGGGGAAAAGCATTAGTTTTGGAACAGGATCTGATTTTGAGTATTGACTAGCTGAGAGAGCTTTTTTTGGTTCTTTTTTTTTTTTTTTAATATACTGGGCATTGAACCTAGGGGTGCTGAGCTACATCCTTAGTCCTTTTATTTATTTATTTTGAGACAATCTTGCTAAGTTGCTGAGTGTCTCACTCGGTACCTGAGTCTAACCTGGCCTCAAACTTGCCATCCTCCTTTCTCAGCCTCCCAAGTCACTGAGATTATAGGCATTTTACCAGCAAGCACCGCAAACAGTTAAATAATTTACAAGTTAAATACTTATTGTTTTCAATGCTTTATTGCAATGTATAGTTTTGCCTAAGCTTGTTTCATGACAAACAAGCTTCCTGTAAAAACAGTATTTCACTTTTATATGGCATGTATTTTGGGAGAAAATTTAGGTTTGTTCAGGAGAGGGAAGCAAATGCATTTAAAATGCTGAATTGAACAGGAACATCTTGAGAGAAAGTTTTGATTTGAGCTCATATCTGCTGATCAATTCTATTTTAAGTGAAAGATGTTTTCTCTTTGTCATAGATATTTGAATGGTGGTACTTCCATAAGCATGGCACATCTTTTATTGAGCAAGTATCTATAAGCCATTTGCGCCCACTGATGGGAGGAACAGAAAGCAGCATTTCAGAGCCAGGTCCTCCTTCAAGCAACAGAGAAAGTGAAACAAAGAGACAGAATTTATCAGGTGACTACTTTTTCAATGTTTTCAGAGCTGTATAGTTAAGATTGAGTTTGGCTGTGGGAGATAGAAAAACAACAGTGTCCTGTGGTTTGAATGTTTTTGTGACTGCTAAATTTATATGTTGAAACCTAATCATCAATGTAATGTTAGGAGGTGAGTCCTTTGAGAGATTATCAGATCATGAGGGTGGGATCCTCATGAATGGTATTATAAAAGAGACTATAGAGAGCCATTTGACCCTTCCACGTTGTGAGGACATAGCATAATCAGAAAGTGAATCCTCATGAGACACTAAGTCAGCCTGCACCTAGATCATGGATTTCCCAGCCTCCAAAAATGTGAAAAATAAATTTATGTTGTTTATAAGCTGTCTAGTTTATGATATTTTGTTTTTTATGATATTTTGTTATAGCTATCCAAATACTAAAACAGAGAACTTTATCTTTCATGTAAATAAAGGTAATCCATGGCTAGTAGGGAGGGGAGTGATCATCAGAAATCAAATCCCTTCTATTTTGTTAGCCTGCCATCTCCAAATGCAGTTTTTACTTTGTGGTCCACAAAGTTTTTTACTTTTCCAGTTTTTACTTTTGCTCTGGTTTTAGTCATCATATCCAGATGCCATTCAGCAGGAAGGAGAAAAGGCCAGGAAAAAAACACTCTTTCCCCCATCCACCCCATAGCAGGCAAGGACACTTCCCAGAAACATTATATACTATTTCAACTTACTTTATACCCATCAGATTTTTGTTTAATGGCCACTACTAGCCATAAGGGATAGAAATTACAATCTTTTTCTTGGTGTGTATATACACAGCAAATAATCAGGGGATATTATTATTGCCAAAGGAGAAATCTAAGAATTTGCCATCTCTACCAAGAGAGCAAAGTAGGAAAATACTTTTTTCTTTTCAGTTTTCTTACAAAGGCATCAAAATTTAGTTCCTCATGTTTGAATATTTCATTATCATACTTGACTTGTAGATAGTTCCTCTCTATGTGTCCAGTAATAGCAAATATTATCAATGATGTGTAATTAGGAAATGAAGTTTTCAAAGCCAAATAAAAATGATATTTTTGGATTATTCTCATTTGGTGTAGGTAATGATATTTTAATAATAACAAATGAGTTAATTCTATAAAATTCCTATAATGTCTCATTTATTTAATAAACCCAACCACTAGTTACTTTAGTTTAGTAGAAAAATACTGAGTTCAGTTGCTGGCACTTTTTAGATTTGATCAGGTGAAGACCAAGATTAGTAGGGATGGGGATGGTAGCCATTTGAGAGTGCAGGAAGGAATAAGGATGATTTTCTTAACTCTTTTCTGTCCTTTTATAAAGTAATTCTAGAACTCCTAAAAGCAGGATAGATTAAAATGAATATGATATAGATCTGTTCCCAAAAAGTTCAAAGTTCAGTGTATAAATAATTATAACAATAATACATAATGTGATTTTATTCTTTATTGTAAGATGGACTAAACCATTCATAATAAGAATGAAGATAACCTTAAAAACATTCCAAGTTGGTAGAAGATGTAGACTTATAAATAAGTTGACAGCCAAAGAATATGATTAGCTGCTTCCTGTATCCCTGTATTGTATACAGGGATGTAGTGATATTGTAGTGATGGAAAAAGGAGTGGTCAGTTAGTGTTCAGTTAGTTTTAGTGTCCCAAAATGTTTCACAGAGGACATGCTTAATTTGGAATTCAAAAATGAGTCAAAGTCTCCCTGGGTAACTTCATTTCATTCTATAATATTATCTACCATAGTCATATATACTGGGAGAACCAATTTTAAATGTCTAACCACAAACTTTCTTTAAGTTCCAGACCCACATTTCTGACTCTTGCTAGACGTATCCACTTTTGATGATTCTAAGCACCTTGACTCACTTTGTTGGAAATGAAACTAATTACCTTCTTCCAGTAGTCCTTTCATAATCCAACAATCTGTTAATAGTATCCAATTTCTACACTAGAAATCTTTATATTATTTGTTTATACTCTTTTATTTCTCTTTTATTCTCCAAACAATTGGCCCCCAAATTGTATTGATTTACCCTCAAAAATTATATTGGCTCCATCCTACCTTCTTTATTTCAACGTTCACTATACCATATTCAGGCCCTTAATATCTCTTTCTGAGATTATTGCTACAGTGTCCTGATTTCTCTTCCTCTAATACTTCTAGTGCATTCTGTCCCCTTACTGTATAAAAAAAAATGGTTCTCAAACTTATTGGGCTTAGGAATTTTTTACACAAATTACTGAACATCTTAAGTAGCTTTTTAAAAAAAAATTATTTTAATTTAATTAATTAATTTATTTATTTATTTATTTATATGTGGTGCTGAGGATTGAACCCAGTACCTCACACATGCTAGGCAAGTGCTGTGCCACTAACCTACAACCCCAACCCTTAAGTAGCTTTTACTTATGTATTATATTCATCATTGTCAGACTAGAAATTAAGCATAAATTTTAAAAATAATTATTAATTTTAAAAATGAGGTCATAAGGATGGGTTCTTCATTCTGATAGGATTGTCAGCCTTCAGGGATAGGATGGTGTTCCATGTAAGGACATAGCAAGAAGGCTTTTGTTTGCAAGTTAGGAAGAGAATCATCACCAGAACCCAACCATACTAGCACCTTGATCTTGGACTTCCAGCCTACAGATTATGAGAAAATCAATTTCTGTTGTTTAATCTACCTAGTAAATGATATTTTGTTATGGCAGCCTGAATTGAGTTGAGATTCAAGAAATGTGGTACCACGGTAACAAATACCTACATATGTATAAGTAACTTTGGAACTGGGTAATGGGAAGAGGCTAGAATGGTTTTTAGATGGATCCAGAAATATGGACATTCAGGGCAATTCTGGTAATATCATAGATGAAATTGAGGAACATGTTATTGGAAACCAGAAGAAAGGTGATCCTTTTCATAGAGTGGGAAAGAACTTGACTGAACTGTGTTTACCATTTTGTGGAAGGTAAAATTTGACACTGAAACTGATATTTAGCTGAGAATATTTCTAAACAAAGTATTGATGGAATAGCTCATTTCCTCCTGCCTTTCCAGTGAAATGTGAAAGAGGAGAGATGAATTCAAGAAGGAAGTTTTAAGCAAAAAAAAGAACCAGAACCAGAACTTGAAGATTTGGAAAATTCTCAGCCTATCCATGAAAACAAAACAAAACAAAACAACTTATTCTGAAATGGTCACCAAGGATGTGACTGAACAACCTTTTGAGATCATATGTACAACTAGTGATCAGCCATCTCAGCAGAACTCAGGAATAGAGAAGGACTTATTCCAGAAAGGCATTGCCAGTTTGAACTAATAGGGACAGAGAAAGCAAAAGAGAAGGAAGGATGTTATTAGACTGCTTGGATTCTATGGGACTATACCATAGAGCTACTTAGCTATAGGGGGGTACTGCCTTCAAAAAAAGACTAACTCCTCAGACTGGGGATATGGCTCAATTAGTAGCGAAAGGCCCTGGGTTCAATCCCCAGCACCGCAAAAAAAAAAAAAAAAAGAAAAAGAAAAAAGAAAAAAAAAGAAAAGAAAAAAAAGACCAACTCTTAAAGGGGTTGTGTAAGCCACACAATTTATGGTATTTTATTATGGCAATCCAGGCTAACTAATACACACACATAGTACATGGACACAGTACCTTTATTTTATTTACTTATATTGTGCTGAGGATTGAACCCAGTGCCTCACATGTGCTAGGTAAGCACTCTACCACTTGGCTACAGCTCTAGCCCCCTAATATACATATTTTGAAAATAAATTGTTTCCTCAAAAAAGAAAGAGTTTGTTTAGGAGACTAGAATTGTTTTACATTTGTTCAAATCTCTTTAATATCTAGCTTTAATATAAAACAGCTTTTTAAAAAATTTTCTTGGTATATATTTTTTAAATTTTTATTTTTAATGACTGCATTTTGATTCATTGTACACAAATGGGGTACAACTTTTCATTTCCATGGTTGTACACAATGTAGATTCACACTATTCATGTAGTTATACATGTACATAGGATGATAATGTCTGTCTCAGTCCACTATGTTTCTTTCCCCCACCCCTTCCTGCCCCATTTTCCTTTACACAATCCAAAGTTCCTCCATTCTTCTCTGGCCAGCCCCCCATCCCCACCACCCTCCCTCATTATGTATCATCATCCACTTATCAGAGAACACATGTGGCCTTTGTTTTTTGGGGTTTATTTGGGCTTATGTCACTTAGCATGATATTCTCCAAGTCCATCCATTTACCAGCATATACCATAATTTTGTTCTTCTTTATGGCTGAATAATATTCCATTGTGTATATATACCACAGTTTCTGTATCCATTCATCAATTGAAGGGCATCTAGGTTGGTTAAACAATCTAGCTATTGTGAATTGAGCAGCTGTAAACATTGATGTGACTATGTCACTATAATATGCTGATTTGAAGTCCTTTGGGTATAAAGCCCAGGGAGTGGGATAGCTGGTCAAATGTTGGGTCCATTCCAACTTTTCTGAGAAATCTCCATACTGCTTTCCTGAGTGGCTGCACTAATTTGCAACTCCACCAGCAATGTATGAGTGTGCCTTTTTCCTCACATCCATGCCATCACTTACCATTGCTTGTGTTCTTGATAATAGCCATTCTAATTGGAGTGAGATAAAATCTTAGGGTGGGTTTAATTTGCATTTCTCTAATTACTAGAGATGTTGAACACTTTTTCATATATTTGTTAATTGCCTTTATATCTTCTGTGAAGTGTCTGCCCAGTTCCTTAGCCCATTTATTGAGTTCTTTGTATTTTTTGTGTAAAGTTTTTAAAGTTCTATATAAATTTTGGAGATCAGTGCTCTGTCTGAAGTGTGTGTGGAAAAGATTTTCTCTCACTCTGTAGACTGTCTTTTCACATTATTGTTTGTTTCCTTTGCTGAGAAAAATCTTTTTAGTTTGAATCCATCCCATTTATTCTTGCTTTTATTTCTTACACTCTGGGGGTCTTGGAAAACAGGTTATTTTCATACATTTCTGCAGTCTGTTGATGTTCTAATTGAAGCATATGAAGAAAATCTGGTCTTACACAGATATGTAGTTAGAAATGGGGAGAGTATTTAATACATGTTTCAGAAAAATTGTAGATATTCTTTTTTGGGGTGCAACATCAAAACTTGCTAAGAGGTGCTTTCTAAAAGTATGTTTAATGTGGAATCTGAACTTTGCATTCTCTGCTAAAATCTTTTCATGTGTCTTGCATTTTGAATGGATCTTTTTTCCATAGCTTTATAATATCACATTGGTTATTTGGAAAATACCTGTTCCCTATGTTGTGCTTATTTGAAATGTTAATACATTTTATTTCATAATGTAAGAAAAATCACATTCGTTAATGTCACTACTAAATTTTACAGAAATGTCTTTAGTATTGTGAAATTACCAAAATCACAGTAGGAGATAAAGGTTTTCCAAAATTTTAACTTTCCTTGAAGACTTAAGTTTTATCATGGGCAGCCAATACTGTTAGTTTTCTTCTTTGAGGTTGACACACTCACTTTTTCATTTCTAAGAAAATGTCTTTTAGGTACCCATATGAATAACCATCAATTTGTCATCTTGTGACTTTTTCAGGTAAAAGTGTTCCATGACAAAAGTGAACAGTTCAATTTACAAAATAATTGCTTTTATTGAAGACAATAGTCACATCTGATATAATGTTTAAAAATTTGCCTTGGGTCCCTAGCACCAAAAAGAGAGGGTTGGGAGGGGAAGGAAGGAAATAAATTTGCCAGTGGGAATGCTTCTCAGTGATAGAGTACTTGCCCAGCAGGCATGAAGCCCTGGGTTCCATCCCTAACATTAAGGAGAAGAAAATTGCCTTGTTTTTACTGCAGTGATTTCTGGTGAAGAATTCAATGACTGCTAGTACAATTTGGCATCACTGTCTTGACTCATGCTAAAGTGTAGTGGTTTGCTGGGTGCAGTGGCACATGCTTGTAATCCCAGCAGCTCAGGAGGCTGAGGCAGGAGGATTGCAAGTTCAAGGCCAGCCTCACCACATAGATGCAAAAATTCTGAATAAAATACTGGCAAATTGCATGCAAAAACATATTAAAAAGATAGTGCACCATGATCAAGTGGGGTTCATCCCAGGGATGCAAGGTTGGTTCAACATACAGAAATCAATACATGTAATTCATCACATCAATAGACTCAAAGACAAGGATCACGTGATTATCTCAAAAGATACAGAAAAAAGCATTTGACAAAATACAGTATCCATTCAAGCTCAAAACACTGGAAAAACTAGGGATAGTAGGAATATACCTCAACATTGTAAAAGTTATATATGTTAAACCCAATGCCAACATCATTCTAAATGGAGAAAAATTGAAAGCATCTCCTCCAAAAACTGAGACAAGACAAGGATGCCCTCTTTCACTACTTTTATTCAACATCATCGTCCTTGAAACTCTAGCCGGAGCAATTACACAAAAGAAAGAAATTAAAGGGATACAAATGGGAAAAGTACTAAAACTATCCCTATTTACCCATGACATGATTCTATATTTAGAAGACCCAAATAACTCCACCAGAAAACTTGTAGAACTCATAAATGAATTTTCAGTAAAGTAGCAGGATATAAAATTAACAAACATAAATTGATTGTGTTCCTATATATAGGCAGTGAATCTACTGGAAGAGAAATTAGGAAAACTATCCCATTCATAATAGCCTTAAAAAAATAATTGGGAATGAATCTAACAAAAGAGTGAAAGACCTCTGCAATGGAAACTACAGAACACTAAAGAAAGGAAGATCTTAGAAGATGGAAAGATCCCCCATGTTCTTGGATAGGCACAATTAATGTTGTCAAAATGGCTATACTACCCAAAGCCACTATATGGATTTAATGCTATTCCCATTAAAATTCCAGTGACCTTCTTCATAGAAATAGAAAAAGCAGTCATGAAATCCATTTGGAAAAACAAGAGGCCCAGAATAGCCACAGCAATCCTCAGAGAAAAAAGTAAAGCAGGTGGTATCACAATACCAGACTTTAAATTATACTACAGAGCTATAGTAACAAAAATGGCATATTATTGGCACTAAAACAGACATGAAGACCCAATGGTACATAATAGAAGACAGAGACAAACCCACATAAATAGTTATCTCATAGTAGACATAAGAACCATAAACAGACATTGGAGACAAACAACAAATGATGCTGGGAAAACTGGAAAGCCATGTGTAGCAAAAGGAAATTAAACCCCTGTCTCTCACCCTGCACAAAACGCAAAGTGGATCAAGGACCTAGGCATTAGACCAGAGACCCTGAGCCTACTAGAAGAAAAAGTATGCCCAAATCTCTATCATGTCAGCTTAGGAACTGAATTCCTCAACAAGACTCCTAAAACCCAAGAAATAAAATCAAGATCAATATATGGGATGGTATCAAACTAAAAAGCTTCTTCACAGCAAAGGAAACATGAACAGAGAGCCTACAGAATGGGAGAAAATCTTGACCACCTGCACCTTTGATAGAGCATTAATCTCCAGGATATATAAAGAACTCAAAAAAACTTAACACCAAAAAAATAAAAAACCCAATCAATAAATGGGCAAAGAAACTGAACAGACATTTCACAGAAGAAATATGATCAGTCTACAAATATATGAAAAAATGTTCAACATCTCTAGCAATTAGAGAAATGCAAATTAAAACCACACTGAGATTCCATATCACTCTAGTCAGAATGGCAATTATCAAGAACAAAGTAACAATAAATGTTGGCGAGGATGTGGGGAAAAGTTACACTCATACATTGCTGGTGGGACTACAAATTGGTGCAACCAGTCTGGAAAGCAGTATGGAGATTCCTCAGAAAACTTGGAATGGAACCATTTGACCTAGCCATCCCACTCCTCAAATTATACCCAAAGGACTTAAAATCAGCATACTGTAGTGACTTGGCCCCATCAATGTTAATAGCAGCTCTAGCAGCTCAACTCACAATAGCTATAAACTGTGGAGGTGCTCTTCAACAGATGAATGGATAAAGAAAATGTGGTACATATACACAATAGACTATTACTTGGCCATAAAGAAGAATGAAATTATGGCATTTGCCACTAAATGGATGAAACTAGAGGCTATCATGTGAGTGAAATAAGGCAATCCCAGAAAACCAAAGGCTGAACGTTCTCTTTGATGTGCTGATGCTAACACACAACAAGGGGGATGGAAGAAAGAATAGAAGTTCAATGGATTAGACAAAAGGGAATGAAGGGAAGGGAGGGGGGATGTAAATAGGAAAGACAGTAGAATGAATTGAACATAACTTTCCTGTGTTCATACATAAATGCACGACCAGTGTAACTCCACATCATGTACAACCACAAGAATGGGACATCTACTCCATGTATATATAATATGTAAAATACATTCTACTGCTATGTGTAACTAAAAAGAACAAGTTAAAAGTTCTTTTTTAAAAAAGCCAGCCTCAGCAACTTAGCAAGACCCTAAGCAATTCAACAAGTTGCTAGGGATGCAGATGTGGCTCAGTGGTTAAGAGCCCCTGGTTTCAATCTTTTTTTTTTTTTTTTTTGGCTTGGAATAAAACAGGTCTCGACTATATTACTTGTCATACTGTTTAGGTGGTTGTTCATAATACTGACATTCACACTATATTTAATTCAGTTAAATGGTCAGTTCCAGATACTGTGGTAGGCTTCAGGAACATAAAAGTGAGCTAAGTTTTAAGATACCATATTTGAGAGGGGAAATTAAAATCTATGGCTCGCTCTATGCTTAGAATATCTGAGTAGACAGTTAATGTTGGTTAAATGAAGATTTGACTGCATTTGTTTAAACTTTTCTTTGCCCATGTTTTTCAGAATGCAAGGTATGGAGAAACCCTCTAAACCTTTTCAGAGGAGCAGAATATAGGAGGTATTACATTTTGCTTTCATTTTAAGTATAGCATTGGTCTTGGAGTAAAAGTACTGTGGAAACATTTGTTTTTATAAATATATTACAGCCTCTTCCAGTTGGAGTAATGATATATGTAATAAGGTGAAAAGATTAGCTCAAGTTTTTGTGGCAGCATCTTAACTATATTTACATTTATAATCACAAGAAGCAATGCTTTAAATCATGTTTGTGATACATGTTTCCTAGTTTATATTAGAAAATCTTTTTCAAAGAATTCTTGAAGTTAAAAACAACTGTAGGTGTCAGCAAACTCCTACAATATGTGCTCAATTTCAAGATTTGAAAATTCTCTAGAAAACAGCAATCTGAATGTGAATATGAATTGAATTTGTGCAACAGTATAGGGTACAGGATTTTAATATTGATTTTATATTACCATTTCCTCTCTACACTGCTGTGTTCATTTTTCTTCCAGTTTTACTGTGAATGAGAAAACATCTCTCAAAACTTAAAACTATTGTTATTTGACTTTCATTTTTATTTTGATTAGGACTGTATTTTACCTGGAGGTTAGACTAGAGCATGTTATTTAATTCATTGTATAACTCTACTTTGTGCAAAATGATGGAGATATGAAAATGATTAAGCAATAACCCTTCTTAAGTATTTGATAGTGTAAAATAGTGGCATCCTGGAAAGTGAAAGTTAGGCTTTTATGAGAGATGTCTTTAATCTATATTAAGGGATTCTGTTAGAGGTCCTTGAACCTCCTACACTGTTTATTCAGTTTTTGCCACTATTGCTTGTTATATTATACAGTATCTAGATCTTGAATAAAGTTCTTTTTTTTTTCTTATTAAACTTTTGTTTTAATGGGTCTCAAAATTCTGTGACAGATTTTCGGTCAGGTTGTTTCCATTAAAAAGTGTGCTGATTTTAGCCAGGCACAGTGGCCCATGCCTGTAATCCCAGCCCTTGGGAGGCTGAGGCAGGAGGATCGCGAGTTCAAAGCCAGCCTCAGCAACTTAGCAAGGCCCTAAGCAAGTCAGTGAGACCCTGTCTCTAAATAAAATACAAAATAGGGCTGGGGATGTGGCTCAGTGGTGGAGTGCCCCTGGGTTCAATCCCCAGTACCAAAAATGTTCTCCTTTCCATCTGAAGATTTTATGATGCATTGTTATCATTAACCTGTGTTTTACTATTGTACTTAAATGGCCAATTGAGACAAACAGATCTGAGGCCATTCTTCCACCACTGATTGAGTGGGGTGGCAGGTGTTAGGGGTAATATTCATTTAGCCTTCTGCGCTTTCTGAGCAGACTAGGTGACCTTGTCAGCTCCAGCAGCCTTGTTGTTCACTGCTTTGATGACATGCACAGCAGCTGTCTACCTCATATCTTGAACAGCAAAACTATCCAGAGGAGGATAGTCAGAGAAGCTCTCAACACACATGGGCTTTCCTGGAACCATATCAATGATGGCAGCATCACCAGACTTCAAGAATTTAGGACCATCTTCCAGCTTCTTAACCAGAATGCAATCACTTTTCTTTCAGCTCAGCAAACTTGCACACAATGTGAGCTGTGTGACAATCCAGTACGGGGGCAGAGCCAGCACTGATTTGGCCTGGATGATCAGGATAATCACCTGAGCAGGGAAACCAGCTGCTCCCATTGATGGGTTGTTTTTGCTGTCACCAGCAACACTGCCATGATGAACATTTTTGACAGACACGTACTTGATGTTGAAGCCCACATTATCTCCAGGAAGAGCTTCACTCAGAGCTTCATGGTACATTTAAAAAAAAAGTCCAGTCTATATATGCAAAGTAAGCAAGGAAATTCAGTCTTTTCATTTTTAATTCTTTAAAAATCCATTACTCTTAAAATAGCGTTCCACAAAACTGGAAGTAAAGAACTAAAAGGCCAGGAGAAGGTAGAAGGGAGGGAGCATACACCATTAACACAAAAATAAGTAAAATTGTACAAACTTAAGCAGTTTATAGGACTAGGATCATCATACTCAAGATAACAAAGGCTGGTTGAAGGAATTCACCATTCTGCAGAAGCTGGGATTTTTATGCTTCATGAAGATCAGTGAAGAGCAATTCACTGCCTTGGAGCTGTCCCCCTTCCCACTCCAAATCCTGGTTTATGCAACATGCCTCCACAGGGACGGCCTCTCATTCCACCACCCAGCCCACCTCAAGGACCTCCAGGTCCTTGCAGGTGGGTCGACGGTCCCCTTCTGGGGCAGCTTGAGTCTTCTCTTCCACATTCAGTTGGACTTCCCCTCTGAACATGATGGGCCTGTTACTATGAACTTTCTGAACAGGCTCAGAACCATCAAACACAACAAAGCCTAAATTGGGTAATTTTCCACCACTATTTATGGACAGCTCCACCACATTCCCATAATTTTGAAAGAATCTTTAAGTTCTGATTTGTTCACTTCATGAGGCAGATTGCCAATGAAGAGTTAGTGACTATCAGGGTGTCTCACAGTTCTTCTGTGCTCATCACCTTGCTCACCAGCCTCACGGATTGGTCTGGGTCCCCTCTGAGGAGGATTATTTATTTGTTGTTCTTGTACTCTTTGATCCCTCTGAGGCCTCTGCGGTGGAATCTGAGATTCAGGCTTAGACTCTGGATGGGGCTATGAAGCTGGTACTTTAACAACCTGAGGTGGTATCCCAGTAACAGGAACAGCTCCACTGGGAGGAAGGTTCTTACTGGTCACAGATGCCCAAGAAAATGTCCTTAAGTCTTCTTGTACTGTCTGAGCTATGTCTGTAGGTGCTGGAGAAGAACTCTTCTGAGCATCCTCAGGAGCAGGTTCTTCTAATACTGGCTCACACTTTTCCTGTTGGATTTCAGATATATGTTCTTGCTCTGGTTCTGATTCAGGATCAGGCTCTGGTTCAGCAACCGGTTCCTCTAAATATTCTTCCAAGTCATTGCTGACAGTCTGATCGCAGAAAGTTCCAGAATCATCAGGTACCACCTCGGGTCCATCTGCTGTCTTTCTTCAGGCTTCTCTACATCTTCCTCAGATTCTTCCTGAGGCTCAGTGACAAAGCCACCAAAGACCTCATCTTGGTGTCTGAAGATGTCATTATGAACATAGAATTTATTTGTAACAGAGCTCTTAGGGGCAAGAATAAATGTTTGCATGAATCTTCTCAAAACCTGGTAGTTGTTTGATAATAGCCCTATCACCTAGACCACCACACCATCATTTAAAGTAGCATGAGCATCAACATAGCAAATCTTGGTGTGGCAGTTGGTGAAGTTTTGTGACATTACTTTCCTGTGAATTTCTTTCTGTCCATAGACTGCATCTGCTGACTTTCCATTTGAATCCAATCCCCCATGGACAAAGGAAGAATTCTTTCCATAAAATTTATACAGCATATCTGTGGCCTGGTTCAGCAGTGTGTAATGCTGTCTCAGAAATTCCTGCCTGACCAGCAGGGGACTAGGCTTCTCCATAACCATTGCTTTGGTCAATTCATCCTGAGCGGGAGAGGAACAAGCTTTGCCCCACAGCACAGAACATGGCAGGAATCCCTCATGCAAGTTCATTGCTTTGAATGAAGATCTTGAAGAGAAATTTCTTAGTACCAGAAATATCCTTCTTTTGAGAAGTCTGAATTGGTTGATAACCATTTTGTGGTTCTAGAAAGTTTAAAGCCATACTGTAACCAACACTTAGTAAATGCATTTAACTCTTTGGTATATATTTCATATGTTAATTTCATTCCAGGTTCCTTTTGTGCCTCAATCCTTATTTTTCATTTCTTTTTTAGGTTATAGATGGACACAATGCCTTTATTTCATTCATTTATTTTTTTTATGTGGTACTGAGGATCAAACCCAGTGCCTCACACATGCTAGGCAAGCTCTCTACCATTGAGCCACAACCCTACTCCTGTATTTTTCTTTGATTGAGTCTTTTTTATTTATTTCTAATGTAGGTTGTTGATATCACACATTATATTTCATCTGCCTCCAATCATTTTAGGAATAATATGTATTGTTAAATTATTTTATAATTTTTATTATCTTTTGTAGTGCTAATGACCAAACCCAGGGCTTCATACATACAAGGTGATGTGCTCTACCACTGAGCTTACTCCCCAGGCCAATATTTTCTTACTTTTAGAATGTATAGCAAAACTTTGATAAATGAACAAGAATTTGGTTTTCTTTTTTCTTCATGATAAGTTTTTATAAAAAGCTAAAATTTTAGTAAGGCTATTTATTTATTTTTGTATAGGGAATTGAACCCAGGGGCACTTAAACACTGAGCCACATCCCCAGCCTTTTTTATTGTTTACTTTGAGACAGAGTCTCACTAAGTTGCATAGGGCCTTGCTAAATTACTGAGGCTGACCTCGAGCTTGTGATCCTACTGTCTCAGCCTCCCAAGTTGTGGAGATTATAGGTGCGCATCACCGTGCCCTGCTCTGTTTATACTTTGAAAGCCCTTCACCATCTTAATGTTGAGTAGAAAGTCATCTATTTTCTTTTAGCTTCTATGGAGTTTTACTTGTAATATTTAATTCTTATTCATTGAGAATTTATTCAAGTATATTTAATGAGATATATATCTAACTCACATTTATTCCTTCAAATCCAGTATTGAAAGCATTTTTTATTGAATGATTCTTTCTCACTTCATTTTTCATGCTTGATTATGATGCTCTTAAGTAGTTGTATAGATTATCTCATTTGTTTTGCTGAGATTTTGAAAATATCCTGAAATAGAATTTGTAGTCCTTTATCTTCGGAATTTATAGTGTATGCTCTTTCATGTCTAATTTAAATATTTTCTTTGTTTTGGTAAAGATACACTTGGGTGACTGGTAAAGAGCCACTTACATACTATGACATGAACTTGTCCGCACAGGACCATCAAACCTTTTTCACCTGTGACTCAGACTTTTTGCGTCCTTCAGACACAGGTATATGTCATATCTTTTCATGGTGCAAACAGTGATTGTGAAAATTACTTTAAAAGTTCTTTAGGGTTATGTATTATAATATACAGCATTATTTGGGTTGGAGTTATTTGCATATTGACAAGAAATTCAGATTAAATAATATTAACAAATATATTAATTCACATTATATTAAATAATAATATTTGCAGTGTGCCAGGCAGTGTACTAGCTGATAGGGATTCAAAGATTAAAATACAATCCTTGCTTTCCAAGTTTCATACACTATTAAGGAAGATACACATGAAAGCACTGGTCTAAGTAATTTGTAGAAATGTGCTAATTTAATTTTCCCATTAGTATCAGCCTAATTTTAAAAATAAAAGAACTGGATCTGGGGATAAAGCTTATTGGTGGAGTGCTTGCCTAGCATGCATAAGACCCTGGATTTGATCCCCCGTACTGCAAATAAATAAATAAAACAAAGAAACTAAAGCAAAGAGAGATCAAGTAGCATGTCCTAGTCACACAGCTAATACATAACACTGGGTTTCAAACACCAGTCTGGCTTTTAACCAACTATTTACTCCATCTTCTACTTAACCACACTGATAGGTACTCTGAAAAAGCCAGTTTCTTAGCACTGAATTGAGTTCATTGTCATATATCTTTGTTGGATTAAATATGTTAAGGATGGATAGTAGCAGGAAATTCAAGGTTCTTTGATATGGTTACATAAAATATTTAATTTCAAATACAGGTAAAAAAGAATTGCTTTATGTTTATATGCTTAATTTTATCATTAGCAAAAGTATATGTCTTAGGGAAATAGCAGTAGAATATCAGTACTGTTTAAGGATTGAGGTGACTCAGGAAATTAACCATTACCTCCCTCTCATAGTCAGAATTGCAAACACCAGTAGACTTTCCAGTCACTCTGACTATCCACTAAAACTGTAGTCAAAAAAAAAAAAAAAAAAAAAAAAAAATTTTTCTGCTCTGAAACTGTAGTCTTAAAACATTTAATAGCTCCTAAAAGAATTTGTCCTTTTACTCTTTTTTTTTTTTTTTTTTTTTTTTTTGATACTGGGGATTGAGCTCAGGAGTGCTTTATCACTGAGCTATATCCCTAGCCCTTCTTTATTTTTTATTTTGAGACAGGATCTCACTGAGTTGCGTAGGGACTTCCTAAATTGCCAAAACTGACCTCAAACTTTTGATCCTCCTTCCTCAGCCTCCTCAGTTGGTGGGATTACGGGCATGTGCCATTGCACTTAACTCACTCTTTTTAAAATTAACATCAGGAGGTAAAATAATTACAAAGAATGTAATTTTTGACATATTGCAAAATGTAGACCTTAAAAAAATAAAATTAAGATGCCCTATATTTAAATATTTATCATGGAATCAATTGATTTGTGTGTTGGGTGTGTGTGTGTGTGTGTGTGTGTGTGTGTGTGTGTGTTTGTTTTCTGGGATTGAACCCAGGACATCTCATTTGCTAAGCATATACTATACTGTTAAGCTACATATACCGCCCCAACTCCTGGAATCAAATAATTTGATACCCACCATTATCCATTGAAAACAACATGATCAAATGTTTTCTAACAGTAATAAGCTTTATGTAAGTCCTTTTTCTTCTTGAATGCATATCTATTTACACCCTCTTTATAAATGTATTAGAATTAATGCTTGAGTCTTTTATCATAAGCAAACTTTTCTATAATAAAAAATTTTGTACAAATTTTTAATATAGATTTCATTTGGTCATAAGTTCTAAATAATGTGATATACTTTATTCAAAGTTTTGTCAAATCCTTAGAGCTATATAACTTAGATCTTTAACCTTTGAAATGTCCTCCATGAAACCTAATTGGATGCATGTCTTCATTGTCAGTCCTATTAACCAAATCAGACACTTTCTGATACAGAAATCTGACTTCACTTTTTAGTTCAAATAAGCATATTAGCATGAATATTCCATGATAACTTTCTCTTCTTAATTCAGATTCCAAGATGGAAAGATAGATAAATCTTGGGGCTTCATCTAGAGTTTATCAGTTGGCTGAAATAAGGCTCCACTGCTTTTATTATTTCTTATTAATGCCCCTTGTGCTTTGCTGTGCTACAAAGAAACCCTCCCTTAGGAGAATGCATTCTTTGATTGTAATTTTGGATGAGCACTAATGAAATTAATAAAAATTGTTATCATTCCCTCTCCCACTCTATAATATACTTGAATTTAAAATGTTCTTTCTCTCTATTTCTCTCTCTCTCTCTCTCTCTCTCTCTCTCTCTTTTTTTTTTT
>JAJEJO010004848.1:220318-238861 GCA_020662805.1 Glaucomys volans | reverse complement strand
TGTTAAAAGAAATAAGCAAAAGGCAGGAATCTCTATTAAAGGGTGCCTTCATGTAAAATGGCTGACCCCAAACCCAAGTTGCATTATCCTTTGGGCACCTGGAAATTTTTACAGTGCACCTTGGAAACATTTAGAATGGGTAAGAGATAAGCCTTTCTTTTGTAGAATGGAAGGGACCATATCTCTCAGGGAAGGAGTGTAGAGGTGACAGGTACAAAAGAAAAACCAGCATAATGAATACACTAATTGGAAGGAAATTTTTTAGTTAAATCAGTATGGGAAAGAGTCATATAAAGTTGAGATTTCAGAAATTGATTCTTTTTTTTTCATGACTTAATGATATACTTTTTTTATTGTTTGCTATAGGGTTTACTTATTTTTTATTTTTTAATTTATTTTTTAAATTTTAGATCATTGTATACAAATGGAGTACATCTATCATTTTTCTAGTTGTACACAAAGTAAATCATACAATTTGCATATTTATACATATACATAGGGTATAGATGTTTGTCTCATCCTATTATCTTTCCTTCCCCACCCCCTACCCACCCCTCATTTTTCTCCATACAATCCATCCCTTCTCCATTTTTCCTGTGCCTCCTCCCACCCCCGCTATGTGTCATCAACCACTTATAAGAGATTCTCTTAAAACCGTGCATGCATGCCATTTTGGTCTTTGTCAAGTTTCATGTACTTCTAGTGGTGCACATAACCTAAGCACTGATTCAGAAACTCACATGAAGGCAATGAATATTTTTTGCAGTACTGGAAATTGAATTTAGGTCCTCACACTTTCTAGGTAAATGTTCTGCCACTGAGCTACATCCCCGCAAGCCAGTGATAGATATCAGTATTTTTACATTAAAAAAAAGTCAAATGTGTATGTATATGTCATGTGGCAAATTTCCCTTGACTTATTATCTTCAGTATTCACTAAATGAGGTGATTTTGTTCTCATCAATTTGTTTATCTAAGGCAGAAAACAAGCATGTTCTTGGGGCTGGGGTTGTGGCTCAGTGGTAGAGCAATTGCCTGGCACATGTGAGGCTCTGGGTTTGATCCTTAGCACCCCATAACAATAAATAAAGGTGGTACTAGCTCTTAGAGGCTGAGGTAGAAGGATAATGTAAGGCCAAGAATTCAGAGCCATCCTGGACAGTGGAGAGATCGTCTGAAAAAGAAAAAAAAAGCAGAATTCACTTAAAATCTGATTTAAACCTTTTAGAAAGTATGGGAAAAGTGGATCTGCACTTCCACTTGGCAGTAATAAGCTAGAGCTGAATTGTGGCTGTTCTCTTCCAACAGTGAGTGTGCTTTTTCCTGCCTAGCCTCTATAGACACTTATATATGTGACCCCTGTCCTGGGGATAACTGCTAGTCTCTTTTGTGCTTATTAGAATGTTAAAATATTTGCCTTGAGCCGGGCATGGTGGTGCACACCTGTAATCCCAGCACTTGGGAGGCTGAGACAGGAGGATCACGAATTCAAAGCCAGCCTCAGCAACTTAGTGAAGCCCTAAGCAATTCAGTGAGCCCCTGTCTCTAAATAAAATAAAAAATAGGGTTGGGGATGTGGCTCAGGGGGGAGGGCCCCTGGGTTCAACCCCCAATCCCAAAAAAAAAAAAAAAAAAAAAATTACCTTGAAAAATAGATAAATTTGAATGAATTGCTAATAGCTTTTATTAATTTTTAAAGCATATCATGAGGTCTTAAAGAGAACAATTGAATACTAAGTCAATATTTTGCTTTAAATGATTCCTAATCCTTATTTTAGAAAAAAAATGCGCATATTTTTTCTTCTGTTTCTTTTTTCCCCTTAAATTTAGGACTGCCTTAGGCTGTGAAAAATCTTTAAAGGCCAGATAGAGCATTTGAAAACATAAGAATAAGAAAAATTGCTAAAAGTGAATTAGATGCTGGGCGGAGTGGTGCATGCCTGTAATCCCAGCAATTTAGGAGGTTGAGGCAGGAGGATCATGAGTTCAAACCCAGCCTCAGCACCTTAGCAAGGAGTAAGCAACTCAGGAGACCCTGTCTCTAAATGAAATACAAAAAAAAAAAAAAAAAAAAAAGAAAAAAGGACTAGGAATGTTGTGGCTCAGTGGTTAAGTGCCCCTGGTTTAATCCCTGGTACAAAAAAAAAAAAAAAAAAAAAGATTAGATAATCTCATTAGAAATGTTTTTTAAAAAAATGAAAGTGAGATTGTTTTCACATATTAGCAAAGACTGATAATACAGATTGAACATTCCTTATGTGAAATACTTGAGACCAGAAATGTTTGGATTTCAGGTTTTTTGGTAAGTTTTTTCCCATATATGTTAAGAAGATACCTTGGGAATGGGACTCAAGTCCTAACACAAAATTCACTTATATTTCACATACACCTTATGCACTTAGCCTGAAGATAATTTCATACAGTATTTTTAGTGTGCCGTGTTTTGATTGCAAGTAATCACATGAGGTCAGGTGTGCAATTGCTCACCTGTGGTTTAATGTTTTTTTATTTTGCAATATTTCAGATTTGAGATTTTGGGATTGAGGATGGTCAACTTTTGTTGTAGTTTGTTAAGGAAGTAGGGAAATTGTCAATCTCCTATAAAGTGAGAATATAAATTAATATGACCTTGTTGAAAGAAGTTTGGTCACATATATTCAAAATCTCTTTAAAGATGTGTATGTTTAAACCAACTCTTTTATTTCTAGAAAGGAAATATTAGATATGCAAAGATAGACACTAAAAGATTGTTATCACAGTTTTACATTAGGAAAGTATTGGATATAACTTAATTGTCCATCAAAAGGGAATTGGTTAAAGAAATTGATATGTACTTAATATACTTGAATGTTAAATAACTCTTTAAAATGTTGGCGAAGATTTAGTACTAAAATTTGACTTGTAAATATAATGTAACTTATAGAAGAGAGCCCTATCATCAGAAATAGCAAATCTAATATTATGCTCTATTTTTTATTTATTTATTTATTTATTTATTTATTTATTTATTTTTGTGGTGCTGGGGATTGAACCCAGGGCCTTATGGTTGCAAAGCAAGCACTCTACCAACTGAGCTATATTCCAAACCCAATGCTCTATTTTTATGTAATATTTTGGAGTTTTAGCAGAATGACGTTCTTTACTTGGTCAGTATCAGATGGATGGCTGCCTTGCATCAATTTGTCAAGTTCAGGAAGCATTAGTTGTCAGCTAGATGGTGACATGTTTGATATGAGAAAAGTATTTTTTGTTACACAAGTGGAATATATTGTCTCCTTTTCTAAGCCAACACTAATATTTTCTTTCCAAAGGAAAAATCAAACATTTTCCGCATTATTCTTCCTGGACAGATGTGGATTTTGTTCCAAAATCAATAGTTATAGGTTCTCTGTTTTTCTTATCAAATTTAAATTAAGTCAGATAGTTTCATTTTGTTTGTTTGTTTCTTTAATTTTTAAGAAATGTTACTTAGTGTGATATCTTTATTTTGGTGCAGTGAATGGTAGCAAAACTAATATTATTTTTCCAGAGAATTCCTAACTTAGACTTTTGTTGAATTCTGGTAAAGGTGACATTTTCCAGAGATGTATTATATTCTAAATTAATTCTCCTCTCCTGCTTTTCATGCAAAATACAAATCCACACATTTTTCTTAGAGTGAATCATTGATTAGAAAGATTCAGTTTTTAAGTTATATATTTATAGCAGTTCTATAGAATCTTTAGAAAATGATAAAAACAGAACTGGAATATTTCATATTGATTATAACCTAATGTCACTCAAACTGAATTTTAATATGCATTTAGATATACAAATATTAACATATAATAAATGATGTAATTAACTTAGTTAAGTACCTTATATGTTGTTATTCAAATAAATCAGAGAAAGAATATTTTTATTACACTTAAAGCTTCCATGTTTAATGTAAATTTCTCATAAAGTTAATGTTAACTAGTAAAGCAACTTGTTTCATATATTTAAAAACATGTTATTTAAAGCTTTAATTACTCTCCTAGTTCATTCTTCATGTTTTGCATAAAGTTATATATGTTTACCATCTCATTCACTTTTGAAATATTTTTCCTACAGTTATGCAGAAGGCATGGAGGGAAAGAAATCCTCCAGCTCGAATCAAAGCAGCCTATCAAGCTTTAGAATTAAACAATGAGTAAGTTTGAATTATATGGAAAATAAGTTTGTTTTAAAGGAAACTCAGGCAAATAATTTTCTATTTCCTTTTGTCTGTTTCTAAGATCCTTGGAATCATTATAATAGTCTCTTCTTCCTAAAGATAAAATTTGCAGTGTTCACTGATATCTGTATTTTGCTTCTGAAATTTAAAACTTATATATGCTTTTGAATAGAAATTATGTCAGAAATTATTTTTTTGAATGGAGAATGGTGATAATACTTATAAAGATACTAAAATACGCCAGTGTTTTAATTTTGTTTTTCATTTAAATCATTCATTCAGAGCATTTATTCAGTACTGAGAATGTTAGTTGCTAATGGGCTTGGAGTCATAAGAAGAAGATTCAAAATAAGTAAAACATAGCTCTGTCAACGCGCCCCCCCAGGTTAACAGCATTTATTTATTTATTTACTTACTTATCTATTTATTTATTTATGACAGTAGAGGATTGAACCCAGGGATGCTCTACCACTGAGCTTCATCCCCAGCCCTTTCTATTTTGAGACACGGTCTCACTAAGTTGCTGAGACTGGCCTCAAATATGTGATCCGCCTGTTTCAACCTCATTGGGATTACAGTTGTGCATCACTGCACTTGACTAATAAATATTAATCAAATGCATGCTAAATAAATGCCAAGAGTAAAAATATAGTCCCAGTTGTGGTCACCTAAGGAATGTTTTCTTTACAATGTAGATTTAGAATTTTTCTCTGGAACGTCCCAATACATAGGTTATCCTTATTAAGAAGAACTTCCCAAGGCAGAGCAAAAATGGTAGAGTACTAAACTCCAAAAACAGTGAGTAAACTAACAAGAACTGTTGTAATCAAAATAATGAAAAGATTACAGCAATCTAGTGAATGTTAAATCAAGGGTAAAAATACCTGTGGTGTTTAATATACCCTGACCCCATCACCTCCTCCCTAGCTCAGTGTTAACCTTGAAGACAGTAGTGCACATTCCAAGTATAGATCATGTCCTTTTCATAAAGAACAGAGGTTGTTTGTTTTAACCTGTGTGGTGGCTCCCTGAAAGACCAGCTGAAAGGACTTGCCTTTATTTGAGCTAGCTTGAACATTTATTTTTCCCCATATCTTTATTGAGATATAATTGAAGTACAATAAAATGTACATATTTGAAGTATGCAGTTTGATCAGTTTTGATGTATATGTAACCAATACGATCAACATAAAAGCACTTCTGTTACTGTTTTTAAATTTGAAATCATGCATACTGTTTCCTGCATGATTTATTACATTAGAAATCAATCACCTTAAGATATATAGAGCCCCACCCCCCATGTCAGCTATTTCAATATTAAATGGCACATTTACAAGTATCTTAGATGTCAAGGAAGAAAGCACAAGAAAAGTAAATAAAAAGTACTTTAAGTGATAATAAAAGCTTAAAATATCAGGATCTCTGGGATAAAACACTACTCAGATGAACATTTATAACTTAAAGTACTTGTATCAAAAAGAAGCTAGAATAACAATCAAATTATTTTCAAATTATGTAGTGCAAAGGAAAAAATAAGAGTAGAAGCAGAAATAGAGAAGAAAAAATACAGCTAAAATTTTATAAAAATCAAACAAGTCTAATCAAGAAAAAAGCAAGAATACAGAAATGAACGTCAATGGAAATGGAGCTATCAAATAATCCTACAGATGCTAAAAGTATATTAAGGTACTATTACAATTGTATGCCAACATATGTGACAGCTTACATAATATGGTCTATATTAGAGAAGGATCCTTGGGCTGCTGAGAAGAAAGTGTCTTCAGTCATTGATGGATGAAATATTCTATATATGTCTGTTAAGTCTAAATTATTGATTATATTTTTTACTTCTATAGCTTCTTTATTTAGTTTTGGTTTGGAGGATGTATCCAGTGGTGACAGAGACATGTTAAATTACCCAGTATTATTGTGTTGTGATCTATTTGATTCTTGAAATTGTGAAGGGTTTGTTTGATGTACATAGATGCTCCATTGTTTGGGGCATAAATATTTACAATTGTTACATCTTGTTGATGTATAATTCCCTTAAACAGTATGAAATGGCCTTCTTTGCCCCTTCTGGGTAACTTTGGCTTAAAGTCTACTTTATCTGACATGAAGATAGAAACCCCTGCTTGTTTACATAATCCGTGTGAGTGATATGTTTTTTCCCATCCTTTCACCATCAGTCTGTGAATGTCTTTGCCTATGAGGTGAGTCTCTTGGAGACAACATATTGTTGGGTCTTGTTTTTTAATCCAGTCTGCCAGTCTGTGTCTTTTGATTGATGAGTTTAGGCGATTAAATGTTCATAACTTGAACATTTCTCGGGACTGAGTTAACTACACTAGGGCACATTTGTTGAAAACACGTAAAGGTAAATACATTAGTCATTCTTGTCTAGGGCAAGGGATAACAGCTGAGGCAAAAAACAGACAAGCCAGAAAGCTTATGAAGAAAGGCTGGAGAATGATATACTTTGGAGAATTAAGGCTTTGAAAAGCTCCCACATCTTCCTGGGAATCTCAAAGCCCTATACGTGGCCAAAGTTGAGCATGTGCTTAGAAAAGACTTGAAAAGGCCCTATGCTCTCATGTCTGGCTAACCTTCAGGTTATGTGCAAGCAAGAAGTGACGACTAAGGCAGAGTTGGAAATTGCCTGATATGTGTGTGCACACACTACATATACACAGCCCATCTGCAAAAACTTCTGGGTTTTGCGGGATTTTTTTTGAATTTCAGTGTTTAAGGAAATCTCTGCTGAATCCTTAACTAACCACTGAGCTCACACTTCATTGGTCCCATGTGACTAAGAATGTGGATTTTGGTTCAGGAAAGTCATTAAACAAGGAACTACAACAAGCAGCAATGACAAAGTATAAAACAATCTTATTTCCAGAGTTTCCAGAATATAATCATCAGGGTTTCCCATTTTCAACAAAACATTACAAAGAAACAAAACAAAACAAAAATATATGGACAGTGCATGGGAAAGAAAAGAAATTTATAGAAACTGCACCTGAGGAAGCCTAGACTTTGGATTTAATAGACTTTAAACTATTTTAAATGTATTCAAAGAACTAATAAAAACCATGAGAAAGATGTATTACCATTATATAATATAAATAAAGAGGAAGATATAATAAAAAGAATAACTGGAAATTCTAGAATTGAAAATCGATGGAAATGAAAAATTGTTTACAGAGTTCACTGGCAGATTTGAGCATACAGAAGAATCAGTAAACTTCTGGTAGATTAATTGAGATGATTTAGTCTAAGGAGCAAGAAAAAATAAAGAGTCTAAGGTCTGTGGGACAATATCAAACCTAGTAGCTTATGCATAATGTGAGTCCCAGAAAAGAGAAAGGCAGAAAATGATATTTGAAGAAAAAAGTGTCCCAAAAGAAAATAACATATAAAATCCAGCAGTATATTGAAAGTACTGTATTCCCTGATCAAGTGGGTTTTATTGTTAGAATGTAAGAATGGCTCAGCATATAAAAATTAATCAGTGTGCTATACCACAGAAGAAGCATTTGACAAAAGCCCCCTTTCATGATTAAACATGGAAATCAATTAATGTAATGCATCACATTTATAGAAAAAAGAACAAAAAACATGATTATCTTGATGCAGAAAAAGTATTTGAAACAGTTTATGAGGATAACATTTGAAAAATTAGGACAGTAAGAAACCTTCTTCAAGCTGATAGCATCTATGAAAAACCCTCAGATAACTATGTACTGATTAGCGAAAAAACTGAAAGTGTTCTAAGATCGGGAATAAGGCAAGGATGTCTGCCTTTACCATTTCATTTAACATAGCAATAGAAGTTCTAGCTAGGAACATTGAGCAAGAAAAAGAAAAAAATGGCATCCTAAGAAGAAAGAAGGAAGTAAAACTATCTGTTCATAGATAACATGATCTTTATATGTAGAAAGTCTTAATCCATACACACACAAAGCTACTAGAGCTAATAAAGAATTCAAAAATATTTGAAGTGACAAGCTCAATATAAAAAAAATTAACTGTATTTCTGTACATTAGCATTGAGCAATTTAGAAAGGAAACCAAGAAAACAATCTGTATTAGTCAACTTTTCATCCCTGTGACAAAATCCTTAAAAAAAAACAACTTAAAGGAGGATAGGTATATTTTGGCTCATGGTTTCAGATGTTTCAGTGCATGGTTGGCCTGCTCCACTGCTTTGGTCCTGAGCTGAGGCAGAACATCATAGCAGAAAGAAGTGGCAGAGGATAACTGGTCAACTCATAGTAGCCAGGAAGCAGAAGGAAAGAAAGAAGAGCCTGGGAACAAGATATAGTCTCTAAGAGCACATCCTCAAGAACTTACTCCCTTTAATTAGGTTCTATCTCCCACAGTTTCCACCACCTCCCAGTAGTCCATTCAGCTATGAATTCCTAAATGGATTAATAAATCGATGAGGTAAGAGCCGTCATGATCTAATCACTTCCAAAAGCCCCATCTCTGAACATTACCACACTGGGGACCAAGCTTTCAGCACAGGATCCTTTGGGGGATATTCCAAATTCATATCATAACATAATATCATTTATAATAGCATCAAAATTATTAAAATACATTGGAATAAATATAACCAAGAAGATGCAAGACTTGTACACTGAAAACTACAGAACACTGTTCAAATGATTAAAGACTTAAATGCAAAGACCTCCTCTATTCATGGATTGAACAACTTAAATATCATGAAGACATCACTGTCCCTTCCCAAGTTGATCTACAGATTCAGTGCAGTCCTACCAAAATTGCAGTTGTTATTTTTGCAGAAATGGACAAGCTGGTCCTAAAATTCACGTGGAATTGCAAGTGACCCTGCATAGCCTAAACAGTCTTGAAAGAGAACAACAAAGTTAGAGGACTCATACTTCCTAATTTTCAATCATACAACAAAACTACAGTAATTAAATCATAAACATAGAAATCTAGATCAGTGGATTCCAATTGAGAATCCAGAAATAAGTTGGTATCTATGGTCAACTGATTTTTGACAAGGGTGTCAATACATTCAATGGAGGAAAAAGTAGTCTTTTTAGAAAACAAATGATGCTGAAACAACTAGATAGCCACATCTAAAAGTATGAAGTTGAACCCTTACCTCATATAGATACCAATTAATTCATAATTAATCAAAGACCTAACATGACCCTAATGTGTTTGACCTTAAAAAGGACCTAACATGTTTGACCTAACGTGGGTCAAAATGGCCATGATGGCATACCTGTAATTCCAGCTAAGGATGCTGAGGCAGGAGGACCTCAAGTTCAAGGCCAGCCTCTCAGGCAGCTTAGTTAGACACTATCTCAGAAAAAGGGGACAGGGGCTGGAGATGTAGCTTAGTAGTAAATTGCTCCTGGGTTTGCTCCCCAGCATCTCCAAAAAACAAAACAACAACAACAACAACAACAAAAAAAAAAAAAAAAAAAAAAAGAAAAAGAAAAAACAAAACATGGAGCAAATCTCCCCGACTTTGGATTTTACAATGGTTTATTAAATAGAACACGAAAAACACAAGGAATAAGATAAATAAATAAATTAGACTTCATCAAAATCAGAATCTTTTCTTCATTAAAGGACACTATGAAGAGACGAAATAGATTTATGATTGTCAGGAGTTAGGGAGACTTAGGGATTTCTTTTGGGGATGATGAAAATGTTTTGGAATTATGTAGTGGTGATAATTGCACATCCTTGAGAACTTATTAAAAGTCTCTGAATTACGCTTTAAACTATGAATTTTGGCATGTGAACTTAACCTCAATTTAAGAAAATTACATTCCCCAAAGTAAGTTTTGTTAGGTATTCATATAATTAATTTATTGCATTAACATCTTCAGGTGCAAGAACAAATACAAGAAGGCTTTAGGAGGAGAAAAACCTCTTCATACCATATAACTATAATATAATTTGAAATTATCTCTGGGGACTGGGGATATAGCTCAGTAGTAGAGCCCTCTCCTAGCATTCATAAGGTCCTGGGTTTGGTTCTCAGCGGCACAAAAATAAATAAATAATATTTATATTTTGATCTCATTGCATCAATTTTATCCATCCAGATCTTTTAAAAAGGGTTTTTATTATGGTTATTTAAAAACACTTGAATTGGTTTTTAAAGCAGCAGTGTATCTAATATTTCAGAGAAATCCATGTAATATACAGGAGATATTACTGTTGATTAGTGACATGGTTAAATACTTTAATTTAGACTATTATTTGAAGCATGCCTAAATGGCGTGACTTGCATTTCCATATCTGAAAGATGCTTCTTGACCCTAATTGAAGATGATAGCCATCTGGCCATCACTTTTTTTTTTTTTTTTTTTGCGGTGCTGGGGATTGAATCTGCCTTGTGCTTACAAGGCAGGCACTCTTACCAACTGAGCTATATCCCCAGCCCCTGGCCATCACTTTTGTTTTATGCCTGCCTTTGTATGTTTTTACCTATAATCTCTCCCCTCTTGCTGAGATAAATACTGTTTCTTTGAAACATAATGTGAACCATATATATAACTTTGAATTTTCTAATAGCCACATTTAAAAAGTAAAAAGTTAATTTTATGTTTCATTTAGCAATATTTAAAATATTGTTTTAACATATAATCAATATTTTTTTAGAAAACGTAATGAAGTATTTTACATTTTTCTCAGTCTTCAAAACTCTGTGTGCATTTTACACTTATGTCACATTTCAATTCAGACTAGCCACATTTCAAGTGCTCATGTGGCTACTGCAGGCTTATGTAATCAGAACTAAGACATGATCTCCAGAGAGATGTACTTGTTATTTCTAGAAATGAAAAGGAAAACTTTTAGCAAACACAGTGGCACATGGCCTTGTAATCCCAGTGACTGGGGAGCTGAGGCAGGAGGATTGCAAGTTCAAAGCCAGCCTCAGCAATAATGCAAGGCTCTGTCTCAAGAAGAGCTGGGAATGTGTCTCAGTGATTAAGTGACCCTGGGTTCAATCCCCAGTACCAAAAAAAGAAAATGGAAACTTTTTCCTTCTCTTTTTTGCCTAAAAATAAGAGTGAATTTACCTTATTAGCCAGCTGTTGACTTAAAAAGTGCAAAGAAAAATCTCTGTTTTAGTAGGGTGAAGAAAAGAAAACTTGGAGTAAGCATGGGTATAAGGAATGAGGGTAGGAGTTTGAAGGAAGGACTGGAATTCAGACCAAGGGAAGTATGCTGCATTCTGCTGTGGATAAATCCAAGGGAGGATGGAGCCACATGCAGAGGGAATAATCAGGTTTGGAGGAAAAGCCTAGTCCTGGAATGTTTTTGAGTCAGATATGAAAGGTGTCTCATTAACATAAAGACCCTCTTCCCAATCTTCACTCTCTTTCATAGCTGCCTACAGGAATTGCATATTATAGAGTATGTAGTGACTAAGAGCATGTCTGATCACTGCAGTATATGGTTGCCAGAACCTCTTTTCATACAATTCTTTATCTTCTTTTTTCTCCCCTTGTACAAAAAGAAAACACAAGGTCAGAGGATGGAGGTAAAAAAAGAAGAAAAAATAGAAGAGAAAGATAAGAGACTGAAAAAATTGTGGAATTAGACATAATGAATAGACTAGAATACCCCCAAGAAATTAAAACATTTAATAAAGTTTTTTCCCCCCAAGAGATGGAAAATATAGATAAAGCTAAGGGGATCTTGATTTAGATCAAAGGGACACACCCAAGAGAAAATACTTAATTTACCATCTTACTTAAAATTGCCTCGCTTGCTTTCTCCATAGCTGTGCCACTGCATATGTTCTACTGGCTGAGGAAGAAGCAACCACTATTGTAGATGCTGAAAGGTTATTTAAACAGGCACTCAAGGCAGGAGAAACAATTTATAGGCGATCACAGCAGTGCCAGCACCAGAGTCCTCAGCATGAAGCACAACTCAGTAAGCAAATTTGAACTGATTTTTGCTGTCCTTTTAACTCCGGCAATTTGATCTTGCATGTTTACAAAATAGAACACCAACAATAAAAACAATACTTACAAATTAGTTAATTTTTACTTAACTAATCTATTAATATGTTCAAGTCAGCAAGACAGAAATACGTAATAGCCAGAGAGTGCTTGTGAAAGGGAATACATCTGCTGGTTATTGAGAAGAAATATGCTGTTCTGAGACATACTGGTAATTTATTTCATACAGGAATTGGACACCTGGTTATTAGACAAACAAATATAAAACTATTTAGTATTCAGGAGAGCATTCTAGTGATAGTATTGAGAAGATCTTATTGATGGTAAATATTACCTTTATCTTCACCCTTACTCAATAGTAGAGGCATTTTTTTTTTCCACTGCTGGGGTTCAAACCCAGAGACTTGCACATACAAGGCAAATGCTTTACCCTTGAGCTATATCCTCAACCCAGGCACATCATTTTATTTGCTCTTCAGACCATGCATCTGTATATAGCATCAAGGAGTGGCCCCTTTTGCACCATCTGATTTTTTTTATTTTTATTTTTTTTGTACTGGGGATTGAACCCAGGGGTGCTTTACTACTGAGCTACACTCCCAGACCTTTTTGTTTTTAATTTTAAGACAGAGTCTCACTAGGTTGCTGAGGCTGGCCTCAAACTTACTATCCTCCTGCCACAGTTTCCCAAGTTGCTGGGATTACAGGTATGTACCACCGCTTGCAGGCAGACTATCTGATTGTTAATATAAAATCCAATCTTTATGTGGCATTGGTTCTTTCTTTGGTTAATTTTTTTCTCCATGTGTTTGGGATCAGATTGGCCACAGCAACTGAAGTCTTTCCATTCCTTTTTTCTTTTCTTTTTTTTTTTTTTTTTTAATTCTTTTTATTTGTTCTTTTTAGTTATACTTGACAGTAGAATGTATTTTGACATATCATATATACGCAGAGTATAACTTCCCATTTTTATGGTTATATATGATGTGGAGTTACATTGTGTATATGAACATAGGAAAGTTTGTCTGATTCGTTCTACTGTCTTTCCCATTCCCATCCCTCCTCGCTTCCCCCCATTCCACCTGTGCAATTCTGTGAACCTCCACTCCTCCTTCCCCTGTCCTCCGTATTGTGAGTCAGCATCCACATATCAGAGAGAACATTCAGCCTTTGGTTTTGGGGGATTTTTTTTTTTTTTCACTTAGCATGATAGTCCTCCAGTTCCATCCATTTACTGGTAAATGCAGTAATTTCATTCTTCTTTGTGACTGAGTAACATTCCATTGTGTATATGTACCACATTTACTTTATCCATTCATCTGTTGAAGGGCATCTAGGTTGGTTCTATAGCTTAGCTATTGTGACTTGAGCTACTATGAACATTGATGTAGCCATGTCACTATAGTATGCTGATATACTGAGGAGTGGGATCACTGGGTCAGATAGTGCTAAATTCTTTTTTTTTTAAATGAGAGCAAATCAATCTCTCTCTCTCTCTCTCTCTCTCTCTCTCTCTCTCTCTCTCTCTCTCTCTCTTTACCTCTGACTTCATTTTATTTATTATGTGGTACTGAGGATAGAACCCAGTGCCTCACAGGTGTCAGGCAAGCACCCTACCACTAAAGTACAACCCCACCTCAAGTCTTTCCATTCTTTTTTTTTTTTTTTAATGTTTCTTTAGTTGTATGTGGACACAATACCTTTATTTTATTTATTTATATGTGGTGCTGAGGATCAAACCCAGTGCCTCACATGTGCTAGGTGAACGCTTTACCGCTGAGCCACAACCCCAGCCCCAGTCTTTCCATTCTTAACAATGCTCTCCTGGTTATGATTGAGATACTTTTACCAAAGATGTTAGAATTAGCAATGCTGCTGCTGCTTGTTATTTTTCATGGTCAGAGGATTTGAGTTTCATGATTTTGGCAGATACTGGGCAATAAATGAAATATGCTTTATCTGTTAGCAATTAAGTTCTAAATCTTTTGTTTGTGGAAATTAAAATTTGGATAATGTTTTCTCTCCAAGTTAAATACTAATGTTTACAGTATGTTTCATTAATGTATGTTATTACACACAACTACTGGAATATTTAGTTTTACAGCCTAGAACTAATGAAACTACATCTTTAAAAAAAGTCAACTCAGGGCTGAGGTTGTGGCTCTGTGGTAGAGAGCTTGCCAGGCATGTGTGAGGCTCTGAGTTTGATTCTCGGCACCACATATAAATAAATGAATAAAATAAAGGTCTATCAACATCTAAAAAAATTTTTAAAAAAGGCAACTGAGGAGGTCAAGGCAGAAGGATAACAAGTTTGAGGGCCAACTAGAGCAACTTAGTGAGACCCTGTCTCAAAACAAAAAATAAAAAGGGCTGGGGATGTAGGTTAGTGATAGAGAACTTTCCTACCATGTGTGAGCTCTGCATTCAATCCTAAAAAAAAAAAAAAAAAAAAAAAAAAAAAAATTTATGCCATTTGTCCTTGTATATATAAAATTAGATATGTTACAGAATTTTGTTAGTAGTAGAAAGTAGTTTCATACTTGTACAAGTAGTTTCATAGCTTGTTAAGAAAAGTTTACATTAATCATAGAAATTTGATTTTGAACATTTTGAGTTTTTCAGTTAAAATAATGGAGAATATTAAAATTATAGATTATTTATGGAGAAATTTAAAATGATAGGCTAGTGTTAAATCTTCCTCTTAATATATGTATTTCTTTTCCAGCAATATTAAAATGAATTTGTCAATCAAACACAAATTATATTCTTTATACTGTACTCAAATTACTTACTATTAGAGGTGAAAGTAATTCAACATGTATTTTAAGCTTTTAATACATAAAACTTCAAGCTTAAATAAAAATAAGAGATTCCCATTCAAAATATTCATCACCCAAATTCAGTAATCATTAATACTCTTCCATCTTAACACAGTTTAATTTTAATTAAATCTTCTAGGGTAAGCAATTAAAATTGAGAAATAATATGCTAGTGAAATAACAGGCCAAAATGTGAAAGTAATATTGTGTTACTTTTTGTTTTTTTAAATAGGGAGAGATACCAACGTACTAGTGTATATTAAAAGAAGATTGGCGATGTGTGCAAGAAAATTAGGAAGAATAAGAGAAGCGGTGAAAATAATGAGAGATGTAAGTAAATTTGATAACTAAAACTGTTAGATGCATTCCTCTAAAAAACAAAATGTGGTTGAAGTTGCCAGTTATTGTGATACAGAATTACGGTTTTTTTGATTGGTGGGTTTTATAATGATATTAATATACATATTTTTTTTTAAGGACTGGATCTCTACAGTTTTGTAAAGAAGCAGAAAAATTTCAACTTTAATGAAAGTTCCTCTGTTCTAATTTTTATCTCTTTTTTTTCCTTTCAATATACAGTTGATGAAAGAATTTCCTCCTCTTACCATGTTGAACATCCATGAAAATCTCTTAGAATCACTTTTAGAATTACAGGCCTATGCAGATGTTCAGGCAGTCTTAGCAAAATATGATGGTGAGTTTTATTTATTTTAGTTGATACTGTGTTAAAGGATTTTCTTTTCAATTGTGTATTCATAAATATGATACTATTCTAGTATTTCTCTAATTTTCCATATTCTCACCAGTCAGTATTTAATATGTGTAAGTACAAATTGCTATTAAGTATCTTTTTTATCAGGACTTTTGATAGCAAAAGCCTGCAAGGAGGAACTTTTTCATCTGTCAAGATTTATTCCTTTTGGGCTGGAGTTGAGGCTCAGTGGTAGAGCACTTGCCTGGCATGTGTGAGGCCCTGGGTTCGATCCTCAGTACCGCATAAAAATAAATAAATAAAATAAAAAATTCAATGACAACTAAAAACCATTTAAAAAAGATTTATTCCTTTTGGTGGATTGAGACAGACATCATTACCCTATGTGCATGTATGATTACACTAATGGTGTGACTCTACATTGTGTACAACCAGAGAAATGAAAAGTTATACTCCATTTGCATACAGTGAATCAAAATGCATTCTCTGTCATGTATAACTAAATAGAACAAACAATAAAAAAATGACTTTTGACATTTAAAAAAATGGTATTCTCTGAGGCTTCTTAGTAACAAAACATTTATGGCCTGTGAAATTGTGCTAAGCTGTCCTGCTCATCTTTGGTTTATATAATGTTTTCAAAATTTTAGTTTAGTTTTCAACATTTCAATGAAAACTTACAAAAATATAATGTTTATTTGATTCTACTCAAAAATAGAAAAATTAGCAGAAACTGGGTCCTTTTGCATTAGAACAATCACTTGCAGCTGAGAAGTGACCATTCCATTAGGGCAGGGAACCCATAACCTCTTGGATCCACAGCACCTATCCAGTGATACCCAAGGGCATTTGAGTTCAATAACTCTGGTCAAAATTTTAAAATCAGGATATAAAATAATATATACAAATTTCAATATGTCCACAAAAAGAATGAAATCTCCCAAACTTCTATGAATTATACATTAGAATTCTAGTATTATTGTTGGGGGGTTTTGTCTTAAAATTTTCATAATTAGTACTGGGGATATAGCTCAGTTGGTAGAGCGCTTGCCTCGCAAGCACAAGGCCCTGGGTTCAATCCCCAGCACTGCAAAGAAAAAAAAAAAAAATTTCATAATTACTTGTACATTTATAAAATGGGTTAGAAATTGACCTAAACTGATGTGACCTTTCAGCAGATTTTCAGGTATTTAGTAAACCCCAGTGATCTTCAGCAACTGAAAGAGGAAGTGAAGGCCATGTTTTTCCTCCTCTGTAATCTTGTAATCAGGTAGCAGAGTTCAATGAAAGCAAGTCAAAACCCAAATTCTTCTAAACATATAACACTAATCAGAAATTTTACATTTACTACCTGTAATCCCAGAGAAGTTATCCTTTCTGTTTGCAGGCACATAATGTTGAAATAAAAGTTGTACTAAAAAAAAAAAAAAAAAAAAGATTTATTTCTTTGTTTATTGAGTGTCTAATAGGAATGAAGCACTTTGGAATAAAATGTGAACAAGAAGAAATGGATTTCACCATCATCATATTTACAGTTTAGTGGAATGTATAAACAAATGAACAGTGATTACATTTAATACAGCATGTTTTGCATGAGATAATTGGAAAAGTGTAAATGCTATGTATATTGTCAGGTACCTCGTTTGTATACTTGTTTGAATATCAAGTAAAGCTAACAGAAGTTGCTTAACAGTATTTTTAAAGACTAATTGAGAAACCAGATATGGGATTGCATGTCTGTAATCCCAGCTACTTGGAGGGCTGAGGCAGAAGGATCACAAATTTGAAGCCAGTCTGAGCAACTTAGCATGACCCTGTCTCAGGATAATAAAAAGTAAAATAAAAGGGGATGGAGATGGTAGCTCAGTAGTAAAAGGCCCCTGGGTTTAATCGCTAATACCTCAAAAAAAAAAAAAAAACAAATAACATTTTACAATGCTTTTTAGTTACAAAAGCATAATTCATAATCTCATCCGATCCTTATACTAATCTTGTAAGGTGGTAGAACAAGTATTTTTATTCTTTCTAGCTACTAAATTGAGAAACTAAAGTTTAAGAAGGTTACATAGTTGGTATTTTCCAGCCAGTAAGTGACAACTCTGAACTTAAATCCACGTATTCTACTTCTTTTTTCACTAGTCTTCCCACAACAATAATCCAATCTATGTTGGCTATTTTTATTATTTTACTATAACAATGAAGTTTACCACAAGTGGAGCTGAGAGAATTTTAAAGATACAAACTTTTTCACTTAGAGTAAGACTTCAGCTTTTAACCACAAGCTGAACATTTCCTGACAAGCATAATGTTTCTGGTCATATCTTTCATTGTAACAGAATACATATAAGTCACTTATGCATACATTTATTCACACTTGTCCTGTTGTAGGTTCTTACCGATTAGCTTGGGAATTCCCATGACTTGGAAAGTTTGAAATGTGTTGTACTTGAAAGAAAAGTTTATTTCTTTTAAATATCTGGAATTCTTAGGCAGTGCTTCAGAATAATGTGGCTTCATGGAGAAATTTTTTAGAAATCCCTTCCAAATATAACTTACTGGATGCATGGCCCACTTACATTTGTGCTGAACAAGTATAGGGACTGAATATTAAAAAATCAAATAAGATATGATTCATTAAAAATAAATTAAAACTAATAAAGTCTGTCTAAGTTGATTTGCTTCTGTGTTTTTAGTTTTCATGATTCCCAGTTTTTTCCATTCTAGGATCCTTAAGTAGTTGAAGCCAAATTTACTTCCTTAATTCTCCATTTGCTAGTATAACTCTGGAACTAAAATAATCAACAAGTTCCAAGTCTTACTTTTTTTTTTTTTTTTTTTTTTTTTTTT